>VZZY01006160.1:0-67199 GCA_013400335.1 Eurystomus gularis | reverse complement strand
TACAAAATTAATCTAACTGGGAGTCCAGCATTTATTACTGGAAATATCTTCTGAGGACTTAAGCTCATGAAAAATTTGATTAAAGAAAGCTTTGTTGGTAAATATATGCTGAAAACTGATCATACGGTATCCAAGAACAAGGCACAATATTAGGGCAGTATAAATAAGATTAAGTGGTAGGTCTGGGGGAAAAAGTAAGCAGAATAATTTATTATACATAAAACCGAGACATTTGTGTGGTGAATTTCTTTTGTAACTATGCAGTGTTCTCTCTTTCTAAGTAAAGGACAGTCAACGGCCATGAAGAGGAACTAGATCTAATTAATAAAATGACTACTCCATTTTAGAACATTCATCCTCAGAAAGCAATGTGTTATTGATAAATGTGAAATGTGTTTGGGTCTGCTGATCAATTTTCTCTTTTAGATACTTACAAGTGCTTTATGTTCCTTGGCTTAAATTAACTTTGCCTGTCCAAATTGGATGAGCTGTTTAATGTGGTTATATAGTGCTTTCTGAATTACTATGTTTGTATGCAAATATCCATTGGACTCTATTCCAAAGTGATTATTAGTAAACCTAGTGTCACTTGCATAATCATAGTTTCTTTGAAATAATTGGAAATCTAGAGAAATACCTAATCTTTTCTTCAAGTTAATTGATATTGCTGAAATTATTGATACTTTGCAATGTCACAACCTGTTGTTTAGATACCTCTAGTGTTAAATGTAATTAAAGTGACACATTGCAACTAGAATAGTTAAAAACAGGAAATTGGGCAGTTTAAAACAATTAGATAGTGTTAGCACTGACTAACAATACTAAAAGGAAGCAAAACTTGTAAATTGCCTTAAATAAATTCTTGTTAAATTTACAGTCTTCAAAAATTGTGTTAAGCAATAATTATTTATCAGCAGGATAAAAAAATGGCTTGGCTCTAGGAACGCTGCTTTTCTGCTTCCTTTAAGGGGCAAATGGTTTAAATCTAGAACTGAGCTGCTGTGTTGATTAACTGGCTGATTATCTGCGTACTCTACTCATTTGTGTGGTGCTGCACCAGTCTTCTATCGGTGAAGCAGACTGCTACCCACAGGGTTTGCACTGTTCCAGGATAGCTTACTTATACCTCCACATATGTCTTCTATGCATATGTCTACTTCATAATGTGTTACCATCCTTTGTAGTGACAAGCGGTGGCTATGTAATTTTAAATGCCATTGACTGCGAGCAGCAAGTGGGATTGTACTTTTTTAAAAGACCAGTTTCTAAGACATCTGCATAAATAGGATAAACTTTATTAGAAGACCACTCAGACTCTTCAGAATGCTATTAAGCTGTAGCTGTGCTACATTTTTTGCAGCGCACGCTACTCAGAACTAGATAAATTACAAATTATTATAAATTATTATAGCACTGGCAACTTTAAAGAACTGAACTGAATTGATATTATTGTTTCAGAGTTCTTGGTAGTGTAACTGTATAAAACTGAGACTCCAAAGGGTGTGTGCTTCTCAAAATCTCATCTATCTTTATACACATTTATTAAGGATTGGCAACATTAGCATCTACTGAAAGGTGTTCGATGGTAATAGCAAGGTCTGGCAGAATTGAGAATAGATCATTTTTTATTAACCAGTGAATGACTTATATCATCTTAAATCAGTGTGACAACATCTAATAGCACAAGTTTTTAGTAGGAAATTGTGAGTAGTGAAACAAGCCTAATGTCCATGGGTGGGAATATCATATAAATTTCCATCACTTCTTATTACAGAGAGCAGCTTTTATCTCTACATCCTGTTCTCTCTGGTGGTCAGATGTTATCTTCATACCTGTTTTGAATTACTGCAGCTATCATTGATGGCACACATGGCATCTTGGACAAAGTTAGAGTTGGATGGGATTTTGTTAATAGAATATAATTCAATTATAGAGTTGGATTAGATTACTATTATATGGACAGCTGGCATTGAATTTAAGCAGTTTAGTATAATTTTTGTGTTGCAAATTTAAGTTTTATAAACAGTCGCTGCAACTCCACTGAGCTCCACAAGCATTTATATTAAAATAAATAGACGTGCTACATAACAATTATGAGCATAAGCAAAATATGGGTTAAGAGTAAAAAAACCTCAATTTTTAAATGCTGTTTTATAAATATAACACAGCTTAGTAAGTTTCTGGTCTATTAAGACATTTCACCCCAGGGAGACATACCAGTCAACATCTACTAGAAATTAGATTTCTATTCAAGAATGCTTTTATCATCCCCTGAAATACTTGTGAATGAATACTATTTGTATCAAACTGCTCCTGCTCTGAATGCATGCATCTCATCAGCATCAAGAGCTGATGAGGAGTCTGTTTCCACTGACACATCTCTTCTGGAGCTCTATTCAGAAATCTCACCTGAGACTCGGGCATTAGCTGAGGTTTTTTTGAGTGATCCAGGGTTATTTATTTAATTATGACTGTAATCTAGTCCTGAAAACTGGTTTCAGTACAGATGATTTTTAATTTATACTTAACTTATATTCTATTCACACAGCCTCACATCAAAACATAAATAATTGAACATAAAATGATATAATTGCTTAAGTAGTCTATTTGAATTAATAACTGTCACAACAACAGAAAAATGTTTTTTTGATTCCTGATAGGCATTGCACAAAACAGGCTATCAATTATATTACCCACCTTAAGGATAATAGGAGAGCAGAGTGACCTTAAGTTTGGCACTGTAAAAAAACAACTCTCTATAAAGCACTGCTTTGTTCACGGTCTGTAGCTGGTTGGTTAACTGGTTGGTTTATAAAGGAGTTTATTCAATTTTTCAGATTTAGTTATACACACAAATACTGTTAATCAAAGCCTAAACGCTCAGACTAATGGAGAACAAGGACTTGAGATCTTAAGTATTTATGTAAGGTAGAACAAAGCAAAAGGAATCAGGTTATCCATACAAGAACATAAATCTTAAACTTCTTAATTGCTAGGAGGTCTCACAACACAGACATTTCTCAGTCCACCCTCCAGGAGATGAACTGCTGCCAAGTTATCCTTAATTAGTTTTTCTGGATCAGGCAGTTTGCTGCAATACGCGTCCTTGAGCTACTCTGAGGAGATACTGAGACATAATAAGCTTTACCGTAATAGGCATTAGGAAGGTGGTGCTTCTTGCTAAGAATGGAGAGCAATCTTTGTATCTGCAGCCCAGGAAATGTGTGTGAAACATCCGCAACCTAACAGCTGTCGAATGTCACTTTGGTTAGATCAAGGACTTAAAACGTGCTTAAGTAATCTACTGCAGCTCTTACTTTTAGAAAGTACATCTGTGCTGACAGTTTTTTCACCAATGTACTCCCATACATTGTTGAAATGATAAACAAACCAGCCTAAAATCAAGCTGATAATGGAAGATACTAGAAAGCTCAAAGATAATTCAAGTTGAAATGGTACTTGCTTAACACTTCAGTATAATTAATGACTTTAAGAAAGAAAAGTTTCTCTTAAATCCATAAATCTGTCTTGTTTTATGCCTTTCTGATGTATCTCACTAATATAGAGTTGTTGAAGTTCTGCCTCTTTGAGCTGTATATAATCTATGGTTTGGTGATAACAATGAGCATATCACATTCATGCTTTGGTGTTTTAGAAGTGTCTTGCCAAGGAATAACAGACATTCAATTGACACTTATCATATAGAACACAGCAAAAAACCTAGTAAAATCAGTAGGGAGCCTCTGTTGATTTAACAGTTCTTGTTCTAAGACCATTATAAGGTACATATAGAAGCTAAGACAATAGATTTCTAATAATTATTTTTCTAATAATTATTTCAATAATAGCTTCTCTGTATGACATACATTGATTTTATCAGTTTCCTAAATTATCTTTTGCCATTTTAAAGATATTAGAAGACTATTTACCTATGCAACCATGAAAGCAACAGCTTACTTTGAGGAAGAAATATTGCTAGGCTGTAGCAAGAAATAATAACTTAGCTTAAAAAGGAATATAATATCAGCTATCAGTTCAAACAAGGGAAAAAAAAGTATAACGCACCAAAAAAGAAAATAATTTATGTCACCCACTGTAAAGACATCACTTAGAAAATGAGTTACCCCTTTTTAAATGAACTTTCTCACTCTAATTTGGTTCATAGTCCTTCATGCAGACTCATATAGTCTCATCATATAATCTTTACATGCATCGCATCTTATATGTTATATATTGGCAAATGTACTGGTAAGATTTTCATTTATTGACTTAATATTTGTCTCAGATATTTCCAGAGCATTTTAACTGACATACTGTATCAAATATTAGCAGTAGATAAGTTTTGAATATTTCCATCATATAGATTTAAGAAGATAATTTACATGCTAAAATGTAAACTTAACTTTAAGAAATAAATAAGATATTCACTGTTAAAAGATTAGTTTTTGGGGACTAAAATTAGAAACTCTTTAGCGATTTTACAGCATGAAAAATACTGAATAAGTGTTTGATTAAACATTTTGTCTTTTAAAAACATTACCAAAATTAAACAGTTTAAAGCTAAATGGAATTGGTTTATTTTGCCTTTGAATTTCTCTGAACAGAAGAAAAAAAAAACATAGTATGATCTTTTCTTTAGGAATTTTTTTTTCTTCATTTTTTTAAGGGTTATTTCAGCCCCTTAATCTGTAGAATTATTTTTTCCTCATTTTGTTTCCCCTGGAGATTCTCCTCTATTTCTCAGGCAACTCCTGCTACCCCACTGCTTCCTATGCATTGCCATGCTTGCTACATCTTTTGTAAATTTTCTTACCTAATGTTATCCATAGCGTTTTCAATATCTTTCCTTTTTCCAGCTCCGTCACCCTGAACCTCTGAGCCCTTCTCTTTATTCCTCTATCCTGAGAACAGCATTTGTCAAACCTTTTGAAAGGATTTCACTCTTTAAAGATGGGTTTTATGTGAAGCATTGAACTTCAGGATGATCCTGTAAGCCACAAAAGTTGCAAGTAGAACAACCATTTTATTTAAATTTCATAGAGAAAAGACATTAGGGCAAAGAGAAGAAAGTAACTTCTTATTTGTGTGGAAGGAAAACAAAACTTCTCAACTGCAACAAAGGTAAAATATGCAAAATTGAATGTCTGACATAGGGATTCTGGGCAGAAGAATAAAATAGGAAAATTAAGATCTGTTACCAAGGCAGTCATTCATGGATATCAGGGTCAACGGGGAGCTACTTCTGGCAAAAAATAAAGCACTTCCTCAGCCAACCCTTGCTCTGCCAAGTGAGATTGCTGGGCCTGGGAGATTGTTCTTACTTTTCTTGAAAACAGGAGCTGCTTTTTGCACAGAACACAACTCAGCTTTCATAACTGCTTTTCAATTGTATTGCGATTAACTGCTTCTATAAATTACAAGGCTATGTTCTCAGGTACAAGTGCTAAACCCCAAAATGGTGTTGATATAGTAGCTTTGCAGTCTTTTGTTCTAGACTTCAATATACAGACAAGATTTGTAACATTTATAAGTCACGCAAAGTTTAATTTATATATCTTTATTTTATTTTCTGCATTGCTTATTGTAGTTGAGGAATTCCTACTTTATAGGCATTCTTTCTAACTATTCAGGTAAAAGAAAGCAGATGGTCATCTTTGTCTGTTTCTTACTTGTTATTTACTTTATATTTTATCTTATGTCACATCTTTCTAAAATGGCACTTTAGCAATTGATTTCCTGTAATTGATTACAGAATTGCTCTCAGTGTTTCAGGGCTAAACCACAACAAAGTATCTCAATTAATACCCTGTGGCCTCCTGCCTGAAAACATACCTGAGGCATGTATTAATGGACCGATAAAACATGGTCTGTCATAACTTGATGTTATATTCCCATTCCATGTGAATAATCCTGCTCCCGGGCAATCTGGCATTTCAACTCTGCATCTGTTTTAATCTCTGATAGATTTTATCCACTTTCTGTCAAATCACGAATACTGAAGTGTTTTTTTCATGTTCATTAATGCTTTACTTCAGCTGTGTTTGGTTTTGCAGTGTATTTTCATCCTAATCCTTTAAACATGATCCTTTTATATGAAAATCACATACTTGCTTTTCACTGTTAACTGGAAAAGGAAAAAATTAAATTGCGTTATTTCATTGAAATTTTGGCACATTTCTGATGTAGTTACAGTTCAGAGCGTTCTGCAGCTCATGAGTTTCAATGTATAAGTAAAGAAACATTTGCTTGCTAATTGTGACTCTTCCCATGACATTAGCATACTTTAGCAACACAAATTGTACAAGCACCTGTAAAGATGGTCCTTCTCAAATACACAATTTTAGACCTAACAGAACCCCAAAATATCACAGAACTTTTCCATTTATAGGTCATGCTAAAGAACGAAGTTTTAAAGATTTTAAAGATAAATACTAACAGAATGCCCAAAAACATGCTCTGCAATATCCTCCAAATGAAAAAGACCTTATTTTTTTCTCCTACATTTTTCTACTCTGAGTCACACAGCTTCAAGTGGAGAATGTAAGAATAAAATCAATCACCTTCCAAAAACCATTCTGACAGAAGGTTTATCTGAGCTGATCTTAATCTACCAATTTATTAATTTATTTATTAGCAGTATCTATAAAAATACCTTATTTGCTGATGATCATAACCTTCTTTAAGACTGGCCGAAGTCTTAACTGTTGGTCTAACAATCCACAGGAAGGTAAGCAGATCTGATCTTGAGTGGCAATGTTGGTCCCCAAACCATTCTCCCCAAGTGCCTCAAACATTCTGAAGACAATGTTTTGCCTCCAGCAAGTTCCTTCCCATGTGTTGGGAAGCAGGCTGCTGCTTTGTAGTGTTGTGAGGTACGGGTATGGAGGGGACTCTCTCAGCACACATCACCTGCCTCCTCTGTTTCCCTGGACTCCACCTAACAGCAGCAATCACAGTTACTGCACTAACCCTAGAGTCAAATTGTGAGAAGTTCCCATCACCAGCAAAAGCAATGGATAATCATGTTTTAAGAGCCAGCCTGACAGAAAACCAAGTATTTTCTCATTCTAGTCTCTACCTTTCAGTTTTTCACATAGCAATGAAAGCTGTTTTCCATAAAATAGCATTTTTTCACCCTAGGAATTACTCTGCTTCTGTTTTTATTTACAAGTGGACATAAAATATGAATGTGACCTATTTAGCATAAAAGAAATATATAAAAATTGCTTGTAATTATTATTATGACTCCAGTCCGGAACTCCTTATTCACATAAGCCTGACATTGCAGTTGTAGCAGGTTTTCCTTCAAAGAACTTAGAAAAACTCATCCACATTGGAAAATCCTGTGAGATTTAAGAAAGCACAAACAACTGTGGATATTTATGCTTAGACTGAAACAGTATTAAGAAGTATTACTGTCAGAACAAAATAACTTGACCATAAGACTTGCAAAGCATATTGTGGCTGCAGTCCCATCCTTGTCATGTTTTCTGACCACAGTGTTCCAGTGCTGTGCAAGGTGAAACTAAGTCTGAGACACAAGATCACAGAATCACAGAATTATTGAGGCTGAAATAGACCTCCAAGATCATCAAGTCCAGCCTATGATGCAACACCACGACGTCAGCTAGACCATGTCACTGAGCGCCACATCCAGTCTTTCCTTAAACAGCTTCAGTGTCACATTCAGTGACCTTTTTTGTCAGTTCCAGAATAGAACACCATAGGTTATATGAACATTAGGTGTACTTACAGTTCAAAGTATTGAATTGAATTTTAAGTCATTGTAATGAACACCTTGTTCTCTTATAAGGATGTGTATTTCCTCACACATCCTTTATTAAATAATTATTCTAGAAATCTGAAAATAAATTATAGTTAGCTGAGTTTCCCTAGCATGTGAAGGTCATTTTCCAGTGCTGTTTACAAAAATGCTTGTTGTACTGAAATAGTGTATTTGGTCTTGTAAATGTTTATTCAACAAATATTCCCATTATGGTAAATGTAAAGATTATCAAAAGGCCCACGGCGCAAAGGATCATATGACTTAAGGTAACTAGTGATTTATGGCATTGTTCCCATCACTGAGGAAATGAGGCTTGCGACTGAGTAATGTTTCTTTTTATTTTGTTTGCTGGAAGCATTTGTAACTTCCTCCTGGGATTTTTCAGAGCTACATTGTATGATATTCCCAAACCATTTTTGCACTATTGTTTGATTTTAATTATAGTTGAACAGAAGTAAAATCTTGGGAATACTTTTAATTTGCTTAACTCCTTCCTGCTGTCTTGTTAAAATGTATGCCGATTGACTATTGAAAAGAATAGGTCTGTTCAGAATCTGAGCAATCTCAAAGACAGCTACTCTTTGCTTTTATTTAAAAAGAACAAGCCATACAATAACTTTGAATAATGCTGGGGAGCCTTCTTGATGCACAGAAACCTTCAGCACAGGCCAAAGAAGCTGCAAGAGGAGAAGAAAAACCAAGATTTTTTTTTTAATGGAGTTTACCGCATGCCACTCTGCTGATGGCACAGAAGGGAGACTTTGGTCACCCAGACATTCCACAGTAAGTTCACTCTCCAGCTGCCATGTATGTACCAATTCTGGCATCGGGAGTTCAGCACTTTGTGTTGCCTCCAGAGCTCCTTGCTCCTCTGCAGCTATTTGTCAGCACTGCCTCAGTGGTGCCTATGCTGATAAGTATCTATGTCCTGCACAGATGCCTCTGGGACTACTAAAAAGGACGAGCAAAGAGTTCTCTACCTTTCCTCAGAAAATAGGAGATCTAATCTATATTAACTAATGAGCAAATTCCCACTGGTATGGGTGGGTGGACTAAATTGCCACACAGGATGATGCGATACTCAGGAAATGAAAATAAATTCTTGAAACTGCTTTTGTATCTCTTGATGGTGTGAGAATCAGTTCTGCCTTAATTTATGGAAGGGTCTGTGTTGAGAAAGAAAATATAATATCACTTTTGTGATGATTAGCAGCCTCAGCGAATGCTTTGACCAGGGAGAAACGCTGATTTGTTTATGAGGTCAGTCAAAAGATATATACCCAATGTTGCCTTCCTAGCAGAGCTTTCAGTTACATTCAGTCATTTGTTATCTTGCATTGATAAAGTTAATGCAGAGAATCAAAGCCAAGCTTATATCACTAGTAAATATTATGATCATATACATCTGTAGAGCACACAAACTCTGTCCTCACTTAACTAGAGCTTTTAGAAAACCTAAACATAGTACTTGATTTATGAACACAGCCTGACATGTTTTGTCTATTGAGGAAACACATAACATTTATTACAATAATAAGTTTAGGACAATTATACTCAAAATTGTTTTTAGATGAAGTCACAGTTCTTAATGATATCTATCTCTTTGATAGCAATCTTTGTTCATGTATTTCAAAGTATTAAGATGGCTGAAATTATTAGAACCTGTCTTATAGACAGGGGAACTGAACTACCTAGTGAGCTACACCTGCATTTTTTTTCACTCAGCCAATTAGTGATAGCGTCAGTTCCTCAGTCCCACATTCCTCCACCTTCATTGCAAATTTGTCCAGATCAACTTACTGCAATATGGACCTGCAACATTCTATGTCCCCTGCAAACACTTCATAAGTGATTTTTGCAATTTAAATATCCTGCCTAAATCCCAGTCTGCATTTTCTTGCCTAAGTTTTCAAAGTATTTTTTGATATTCTGACAAAGTGCTCTACAGGTTACCTGCTTGTCTTTTGTGACCTGCCCTCCCTCTTGGCACCAGCTATAAGCTTTCTCCAGCCGTTCACACAATCCATGAGGCTCTCTCTGTCCTAATAGAAGTTTTAGCCCACTCAATGTCTTTAGTAATCAGTTGCTCTGAAACATTTTCATCCTATTTTGAGCATATTTCTTAGAATTTTGAAATTATCGCATTCACAAATTATTTTTGTTTGCTTTGTTCTTCTGTTTAGGATTATTTAACTTTTCAACATCCTCTGAACATCTTGTTTTTTGAGATGCGCCTGAGTAATGTTCATCAGAGCTTAACAATCCTTATAATCCTTCTAATAATTATTTCTAGTCATGGAGATACATCAATAGCCCTAACAGACTTCACATACACTGATGTACTCAACAATTCAGCAGTTCTAAAATTCTTTCAAAATACTAAGCCGTACAGAGACTCACTAAATTGTGGGAGAAGTATAGAAAGGTGCTATGATGCCTTTACTGTTATAATAGATCTTTGATTGAAGCATATTTTTTAAGGAACTCATATCTGGAAGCCTAGATTATCCTACAGAGAAACAATTTACATTCTTAATTTTCAGTCCATGTCAGCAACCATTCTGGTAACACACAGATGTTTTACTTTTAGTTATTGATTAATTTTCTATAAAATTACACCTGTATCACACCAGAATGAGAAACCACAGACTGGTTTTGCTGTTCATGAGAAAACTTTTTCAGTATCAACAAAGATGAATTTCAAGAATGAGATACACTCTTAGCTGAATAAAAGCCCACTGTGACTTGTTGCGAAACAAAAAACTTTCTCCTTCTCTTTCTGCTCTTCAGAGCTTACTGTCTATCCTCCACTCTCTCTATGGCTATACAAGTGTAAAATTTAAGTCTGCTCAGAAATTTTAAATTCAGACTTTTTCTGAATGAAAGCTGGATTTTGACTGAATAAATATTTTTGTTTTGGGGAAAGAAAGTCCCTCCTTAGACATATTTTAAACCCCAAATATTTAAGGTTGTTAATAGAATCTCAGTGCTTTGCCTGGGTTTTGCTGAATTTTGTCCTACTCTTCAATTTCCAGCCGGTTTGTCACTCTCATTTATTGAGAACCATACTGATTTTGTCAAAGCTGAAAATTTTCTTCTCTAAAGCAGCTGCAGGATGAGACCTTTCCCATTCTCTGAGAGTTTATTTACATCAGCAAATACAACTTGACTTGTTAGAAATTGCAAGAGTAGTCTACATCATTTGCAGGACATAGGAATATTTATCTTGTGTTCCAGGATATAATTTGCAAAAGACCTCTTCATTTTCCTTTATTCCAGCCCTGTTAAATACATCTAAAATACACTTGTCTGTAGTGAGTAAAAGAGGGGTCATATTATTGGTGCTCATTTAAGAAAAAAGAAGTTTTCTTGATTCAGTATACTGACTCAGAGGATTAGTTACTGCATGCAAAAAGGTCACTGGAGAAAAAGAATTCACACTCTGTTATACACAAACCCCAAGATAGCTTATCAGTTCAAACCCCCTTATAAAGACCTATGATGTGATACAGATCCTGGTAACATGACTAAGTCATTCACTTATAATCCTTGCTTATTTTACGAAATAATGGACAGATCTTGGCACTATAAATGCAGATTAAAGTAACTTTGTTAAGAAGCTAAAAAGCTCTGTCAGAATAATGCAATAAAAAGTCATGTTCCAAAGTGAGACACTATCCACTCATAATATTTTAAATGTAAATCAGGACAACAAAAGTTTTAAATACAAAAGGATTTTTAAGGCATTTTTCTTTAAGCAGTAATCAATATCTGCAAGTTTCTAGTCTGTTAAGAAGGTCAGTAGACAGTCTCTGAATAAGTAGATCACTTGCTGTGGTCTTTAGACTTTTTTTTTTTTCCATGGGGATTTGAAGGCCTGATTGGTAACCTTTTATTTAATAACTTTACATCTTTTGGCTGTAGTGGAATTTTAAGTGCAATCAAGTTTTCTTTGTGTGAAGGACCACACCACCTCAAGTAATAATCCTCCTTTATTAGATAAATTACTTCATTGTGTCTATACTCCCCTCCTTCCTCTTGAGCGTAGTTACAAATGGCTACAGCATCTGAAAGGTAGCACATTCTTTGGGGAGCTGACACTAAAAACTGCAGTCATTTATAATTGCCTTAGAATTGGTGTTCCCAGAGCACGTTGGCTCAATTTCTTCCACTTTAGGCATAAGTGGGACCAATATGAACACAACATCTACCCTATTTACAGAAGTTCATTAACTTTTGTTCAGGTATGAGCTATGAGAACAGGTCCTACAAAACAGAGTAGTAGCTTCAAAGTAAGGGACCAGATAATTAATTCTGAACTTCAGTGGAAATTCTACTAAAGTTCTATTGCAACCGCATTAACACCAAATGAGCCTATCAGAATTAATATTCCTGCAATAAATATCAATGGATTAAGAATGATTAAGCCAATATTGTTAAATGCTACATGATAAAAAAGGCAAAAAAAGCCTTAAAGAAGCTGTGAAGGTTTGCCTGGTCCTTCCATAACACATGATAACATCTCAGGGCTTGTCTCTATGCAACAGTCAGAGTGCAGCTGGCTAGAGAAAATGTGATTTTATAGCATACTTGATAATCAGCAGTAACTCACTACATGCACAGAGTACAGCTGAAGTTATGGTTGCTTTTTCTATTTTTGAATTAGAATAAGTTAATTCTCATGAAGGCACTTTCAGTGCTGTATCCTCTGGTAAGTCAAAGAGAAGTGCCCTGCTCAGTGTGCGTAATATTTGCTGATGAAAACCTTTGCCTTTACAGGATTTTTAAAGAGTAGCAGCATTTAGCATACATCAAAAACCACAGACTTACATTGTCGTAATTCACTATAAAGCAGCTTTGAAATACTTATTAATCTACTTGTCTTCCTCCCTCATAAGTCTGAACAGGTACTGAAGACTTATTGCAGAAATTCACTTTTTAGTTTATGAAGACCACATCACTAGGCTGAGGAGGCAAGGTAGATCAGGAAATCAAGATGCCACATTCAGAGTGCATCCTTTATTTTCATCTAGTTGAAATGCTACAACAGGCTGTATTTGAGTTATGTTTTGTGTGACCCATAAATGAATGCAAAGGCTAATCCAAGGTACTGTAACTATTTAGGTTCCTGGTGACAACGTAAATCTGAGCATCTATTTCTGTGCTGCCTTCCAGTTCATGGGTCACTGCATACACTATGATACATATGCAAGATGGAGGCATTAAACACGAGTCAAAAAATAGCTGTGATTTTTTTTTTCTTCCCTACAAAGCAGCTTAAATGAAAGCTATAGATCTAATTGGATGGAGAAGATTTGACCCAATTTCATTCTCTCTCAGTAAGCACATATTTCTAGACTATCAATCTTCTTCAACAATTAGATTAATGTGCCTCATCTCATCCTATATTTAAAATTTTTCAGTTTTAAATTTATTTCTACAGCTGTAATGAAATGTAATTAAAGTAATTCTTTCTCAAGATTTTCCTTGTGACTATTTCTTATTCTCTATCCTTTTCCTGTTTCTCTTTTATCCAGACAAAAGACTAAGTCATATTATAGTAAAACTATAAAGGTACTAGTCAGTACTGGGCTTTCTTTAATCAGACCTGAATGCATTGTATCTCTATTGAATCTTGTCTATTTTCTGTTGATAAATTGTCCCTATGACTGTCTCAGAGACACATGAGAGAGAAAATTTTAGAAAATTCTGGTCCATTGATTGTATATCATCAATCATTCCAGCAACAGAGTTTGGAATAGATATTTAAAATGTTCAGTATTTTACGCGTTTTGGCAGTATTGTTAGGAAAACAAGAGTCACCTGCAAGCTAGAAAACTGAAAGCCTGGCATGATCTCTGTAATATTCTATGAAGAGAAATACCTTGCCTACAAGGTTAAATTACCTATATTTATTACTAATCTAAAGCTTTTCTATATGGCATCAAAACTCCCTTGTTTAAACATAAAATGTAAACACCTACCCACAAAAAATACTTAGCTTCACCAGAGGAAAAACCATAAAGATCCTGGAATAAGAACATTAGAAGACAGGAAAACTCAAAAAAAAAAAAAAAAAAAAAAAAAAAAAAAAAAAAAGGGGGGGAAAAAAAAAAAAAGAAACAGAAATGGGTGGAATAAAAATAAATACAGCAAATTCCTAAGGAATGTAAAAGGCATTGGGCTGGCCTTCTCAAGGCCATAGGTGTCATGACAAACAAGACAGGTAGCAGAGCTTGACTTAAGAATCATCAAAACAATATGAGGTCAAACAAAAAAAACTACAAAGGCTGTGAAAGACTAGCCACCAGCACCAAGAAATCCTTCTCTTCCCAATCAAGTAAAGAAATGCACCTGAAGAAAATAACATTTGCTTGCCAGAAGTTCATTTTAATTATCAAGAATTGAACTACTGCTGATGTGTTATAGTGATGGATGGTAGAATCACCTAATTCATTTGTTTTCACTTTTCTGCCTGAATACTGTATGCCATAAGTCTTATTAAAAAATAGAATTAAGCAGGGCCAGAAAGATCATCTGCCCATTTCATCCTGGCAGTTGTACTCCAGAGATCTTGCTGTGTATAGAAACTCTACCTCACCTGAGAGCTCCTAAGCCTCTTTAAATGGGAGAAGCTTCTGGGAAGTGTATGAACAACCAGGAAACACTGGTCAGGAAAATACGTTTCCTGAAGACTCATAGGAGATTCTGTGGAGTTTATGCCTGTAAGCCACTGGATAGGAAGTGGAAAGAAAAAAAAAAAAAGAAAATAAAATTATGTAAAAGGGTCATCTGTTTTCAGAACTCTTTAAACTGTTTTCACCCAAAAGATTCCTGTTTTGTCTATCTTCCTTGAATGTTTGTATATAGAAAATAAATGGAGAAACTCTACTCCTAGCTTCTAGCCAAAAATCACAAAAAGTTACAAAAGATTGGGAATAGAGAGTCATTCTTCCACTAGTATGAGATTAATATATTATCAAGTTACACTCTTTAGAAACAATATAAAACTTTAACTGGAAATATTCAATGCAATTATATTGCAGGAAGCCATTGGCCAGCTTATTAGTATGATGAAAGTATGGAAATTATTGCAGTTTAAGAACACATGGGGGGGTACTAATATGTTAATTGCAATTAAAGCCTGCTATCAGTTCCATGTAGGAAGTCCAAGTTTGTGGTGATTTGAATGAAAGCAGAAATTTTAATTAATTAAAAGGCTTTTACTTCTTGCTGATTAATGTAGCAAGATGACTATTGCTGACAAAAACTTAACTAGCAAGCATAGCACTTTATGACAACAAGTCTATGGATCCAGCAATAATTTGATGACTACCCAGCTGGGTGGGTGATTTCTTAAGCCAACACTACCTATCATTGCTCCCTCACTGGTTCAATGAAGCACTGCAATGTTAGGTTACTATGTAATTTGTGGCTTTTGATACTTCCATCAGAGTAAAAAATACAAATGTTTCATGCTGGGAAGTGGTGAATACCCAAGAATTTTTGCTTATGTTAGAGATGTTGGGGTAGCATCACTAACTTGCCTCGTCCATACTCAAACAGACAAATAACGGAGAGAGGATATTGTCCTTGGACCTTCATGCTCATGAGAATGTTCTCCCCAGAAGTCAGTACTCCTCTGGTTTAGGCTGAGTCCTTACAAAATATGCATGAACTACTTTAGCTCTTTTTTATCATATATGCTTAATTCAAGCATCTTGTACCTTACAATATAAATTATTAAACTTCTTCACACTGAGCTGCCCTAAATTATATCACACTCAGGCTAAATATTGCTTAGCATGATTGATTATGCCTTATGCAAGCTGAAAACTATAACTACATGTTACAAGCAACAATAAAGAGAATATTGCAGGCAGCAGCTGCATCTGCCCAAAGCAAACACTTCATCCTTGCTGTGACAGCATCTGATAGAAAGCTCTTGCCATTTTTCCTTAGTATGTATAGTCAACATAATCAAGTTTGTTTTCCCTCTTTCTCCCATTTTATATCTCTGATATAAAAGACATTGAACTACACATGCTAGAAGAAACACATGCTAGAATTAAAAAACTTATGGCAAAGCATCATTCAAAAGCTCCAGTAACAGAGTAATATAGAGAGATATTACTAGTGTATCCTTATTCTCCTTCATGTTCCTACCAGCTGGCTCCTAGCAATGGGCCATTAATGTGCTTTGCATATAAACAGAAATAAACTTGACCTAGAATATGCAGCTCTTCAGCATTTATATAGAGGAGATGGCAATCTTTGATGAAAGTGATGCTGTGTCTCCTTCTCCGTTTGAGCTGTTTGACACTCTCCACAGAGAAGCCAAGCTGCCACTCAGGTTACTGTTAGATGACCTGTGCCGTACAATAACCTTGCGGTTAATACTGCACTTTGTATCCGAGTATCAACCAAGCACTTGCAAATAGAGGTTCCCTCCTTTAAAAATGGTACAGTCAGAAATTCTGTTTTACGACTGGGAGGAAGGAGGAAAGGGTCAGATATTAATTCTGTCTTCCTACTTTTTTGTACTGCACAAGTCTCTCTTGGCTCTGCATGCTGATGTGTATGTGTGCTGCAAGTTCCAAAACTGCAAAACCAAAAGCAAATACTTTCTTGTCATCTGCTTTACTTACGGTATTAGCAACTTTCCTTCTGAGGCCTTTCATTTCCCTCTTTAAAAGACACTCAAACATATACAATAGATTTCTTTGTCACTCTAACTGAGTTGTTGGGCTTTTTTTTTTTCAGCAGTAGTAGGTGTTGAAGAATTTGAATTGAAATTTGAAGGTTCCTGACTCCCAAGCCAGCAGGAGATGAGGTTTAATTGCTTGGAAATACATTTTCACAGCTGATACTGGGGAACAGAAAAAGTCTGTATGTCAAGAGCTTCTAAACTAATCATTTAGCCATAACATGAACCACCTCATACCTGGGGACAATGTAACTGTTAACAGCTTGAAGCTGTTGAAAAATTACACCAATGAGGTGGTTTCCTCTATTTTTATAATACTATTCTTCAACCTCAATAAACTAATAGAAGAGAAGTCTCTTATTTTCAGTTCTGTCAGTTCAAATGAAAACAATAGCGTGTTCACCTAGTTTTAGCATTGAAATTCATTAGATCTGAGACTATTCATTAAGGTAACAATTCTGAAGTTGCTCAGTTGTTAATACACTGCCTGTATAAACTCAGGGGCTGCCTGTTATATCTGATTACACTCTGGAGACTGAGATTTGGTTTCCAGCACCACAGAACAGGTCAAGAATTGAAATAACAATTAGCCGTTAGTCACTATGTCTTAATTTACCGTAATAGAAGGTCATTTATTCTGAGCATTTTCTCCCTGTAAAGGAAGAAGAAACATAGGAAACTGTCAAGCTTTTGAAAATTAGGGTATGGAAAAGCTGGGAATGGCTTCTTACAAGATAACAGGGCTAAAGCTTTGTATTTTTTAAATTCTGTTTTACCATGAGCAGGGTCTGCTATATTGACAGTGTCTAGCACAATAACAGTTAGCCTTCTTTTTTCAAAGCTCAGAAAATCTATCTAGTCTCACCAAGAGTCAGACAGATTGTTCCTGATTTGATACAAGCATGTGAGAGAGACACTGAGAAACTTCCCCTGTGTAACATCCTACTTCTTGCTGCTACAATTATTCCTTTCCTCTCACTTACTTGAAGAACAGAGCAGAGGCATGGGTCTGCCTTTTTCAGTGTACTTCACTAACTAACCTTTTGCACCTATCAGTGAATGAACCAGCAGCTCCCCTCCCTTGTTAATGCTGCAGAGGGGCACCACAGTGCATTTGGAAGCACAGGAGCTGCAGTGAGCAGGGAAGCTCAGCTTCTGTGCCACTGCTGATTCAGGCTCTGAAGTAAGCAGAGGAGTAAATGACGTTCATGTAGAAGTGGGCTCTCCCTCCACACAGGAAATCCCATAACAACTCCATGACACAAAAAGGTGTTGGTACTCTGCAACCTCAGCTGGGCTTGAGCTTTGCTGCTCTGTGAAGGTAGCAACCAGCTGTAAGGTGCTTGGATTACTTCCTACTCTTCAGAATAATTATTTTATTTTAAATTTGTGTCTATAGAACAGATAAGCATGAAATATGACTGAGCTGTTGTTGGTTAATTTTCTAATTCAAGTTCTTCAAGTAACACATATTAACATTTAACTCACCTCCAGTTACCGCTTGAGAGCATCAACTTGGCACTGTTTCCTTAAAATAAAATTTAAAAATAATTAAAAAATGGAACTATGGTTGCATTTCATAAAACCAGATATTCCCCTGTGAACTGATCAAAGACTTAGGAGGAAAAAGGGTCATGAAATTCAGTTTTGTTAAGGAAATTAATGATAAAGAAAGTGGAAAGACATGTCTGGTGAAAGAGTATATAGTATTTCAGATCAAATCCTTATTTTTAATGAAGAGTAGAAGCAGAAACAGACATTATAAGGGAAGCTTCAAAACTTAGATGTGCATTGTGAATTGATGTTACCTAAAAACAGTATTTATAATTAATACAAAGAGAGAAGGGATCTCATGCCCGTTTGTAGCCTGGCTAACAATTAGTTGACAGTTAACTATAGAAAGGTCAAAGGTCAGGGCTTTTAATCTATAGGCTGATGATCCCTTGGGAACTGTGTGGTGTAAAGAAGCATTTGGTATGCTTGATGCTATTATAGGCATGATCAGCCTGTCAAAATCCATTAGTACTCACTTTTCCTTCAAAAAAGCATTAAGCAAGCTTTTGGTATGATTTTTTCAAAGCAAATTTCTTATCATTCTTAATAATCCTTTATAAGCATGAAACATTTCATTCATTATATGGTAAAAAGTGATTTTTCAGGAACTGGTAAAGTGTATGCTATATTCTTCAATTAAGTCTATTTAGCACATTGAATTTATTTCTGATAGGCTTCAAGTTAAATTGAAGACTTAGAGAAAAAATAGTCTTACTGAAAGTGCAGCTTAATGTGTGGGGCACAGTGTTATCTCCTGTAAGTTTCTTATTTATAGCATGACAGAGACCAAAACAAATCTGAATACTCTATTTAAATGAAAATCAGAAATATTTTTAGTCCTACTTTATTGCTTTTAGACCCAAAGTGTTTTAACTTGACATTTTCTCTGAATATTTTACGAGATGTTCTTTGACTCTCTAGATAGCTATAAGGGAGAGAAACTTCATTTCTTTTTAACATTTGTTCATTGCAGTTTCAAAAACACTTCTTATAATGACCTTGACAGTAAAGAAACTTGTAGTCTTTTTGCTATATGACAATCATTACTAAGTAATGCATAAAGAATGCTAATACTATGTAGCCAAATTTTATGAAGAATTATATTTTTTCATTATGCTAAAAACCAAGACGTGTAACTTAAATGACAAGAAGGTGTGGCATATGTACCTAGAATATTCTAAAAATTTGTGTTAAGGTCAGCTGGGAAAATGTAATAAAAGTAAAATGAAAACAATTTTCTCAGCAGATAGTAACATAACAGTTACATAAAGTTGAGTTTAAATATGATCTAAATCTCCTAAGTAAAAAGCTATTACATGCAGCTTTGAATCTGACTTCTGTCAGCTTCAGAACATGCATCCTACCATACATTTCCATCCCATACATCAACTCTTTAAAAAGAGGTTTGGAAAATAGAATTAAATCTTTTGATGTTCACTGTCGTAGCTTTGGCTGTTTATAAAAAAAATCAAATCAATGCCTCCCAATATGTAATAAATCTTGACTTTACCTCCCCATAGATTACATCTGTATCTTCAGAGAGGCTCAGCCAGTCTGGTTCATTTGATGGGCAGATGCATGTCATGCAATACTTGATGAGAAACTTGTGAGCATACTTTGGCCATGTCTGCTTTGAGCTGTCAGATGGATTTCTCTTGGGTATCTTTCCTTTTACTGTGCAGCAGAGCAAAATAATATTTTATTGTTGGTCATAATTAATAATTCATTGAAATGCACCAAATGAACACACAAAAAAAAGAATGTGGATATAAATCTTATTAGGTCCCTGGATAAAGTCACGGTATGCTTTTGCATTTTGAATTTCCAGGCATATATTATATCATCCAATATTGGAACAAGCTGAGAAATGTAATATAAAAATTTGATAAATTGCTTTCTGCCTGTAAATGAGAAAACAGACTTGTAAAATGTGAAATGAACCATTCTGGCAAAGTAAAATTTGAGCTTAGAGTGTAAACACTTGAGTTAATGGCTAGGGTATCTCTGAGTCTCAGAAGCTGCGGTACACAGGGAGGGTGAAAGCGAGGTTATGGAAGCTCTTCAATATTTTACTTTGAACATCCTTACAGGCCTTAATTAGACAGATTACCTGTTATGCATGGTGCAGTGTGCTCAACAGTTTTAAACTGGCTTGTCCTCAAGGCAAATGGAAGGCAAAGTCAAAAGGAATTACACTCTACACAAATAACAATGAATGTGCTATTAATGGTTATGGTAAAAAAAATGAAACCTTCCCAGCCCATGCACTATTTAATTTTTAACTTTACCTAGTACAAAAGAGTTTGTAAAATATTTACTGGCCATTTGAATTTATGTACCTGACCTGTCCACCTCTTCAATACCTCAATCTGTGTGAAACTATAATGACATTTAATATTGTAATTACTTTTCTGATTTATGTTTCTTTATTTTTAAGAAAATGTGACAATATAATGGAAGCTTTTCTGACATGAAAATTAATAAATGCTTTCTTTATTTATAAGTGGATATTTAAAATCTCAGTTCAGTTCCATAGCTATAGTAGAAAGCATGAAGGAACAGTAAGTAGGTTTGCTAATGGTTCCAGGATGTACGTGTTAACTTTCTGTGTATATGCTAAATTCCTGAATCTATTTAATCGGTTTATTCAGTCAGCCACCTATGGGGAAGGTCAGCATGTCAAGCAATCCTGAATGGTATTTTGTGTGAATTGGGAACAGAACTTTTTAAAGGCCAGAGGTTTAGGAACATAAACCAGATGTGCTCGTTTGAAATAGCCTACTTATTAAAAAAAGGTCAAACACTTAGATCTTTTTTAAATCTCACTGTCAGACACACTCCACAGAACTAAGAATTCTACTGTTCTGAATGGTATGAATTTCACCGATTTCTTATATGAAATATGTCTTCTGATTTTGCCATAAATGCATCGTATCCCTGTTTTTAGTCTAATATCGCTTCTAAGAACTTTACTAATTTGATCAGATGAATATTTTTCCAGGTAATGATTTTTGAAATCCCTTTTCATGTTTTTATTTTTACAGTTCAGTATTACTGCAAGCAATCAATTCATACACTGGTTTACAAAACTGTTTCTCCAGGCAGTAATTTACACAGCTTAAATCTAGATAACAATGGATGTCTGTTGTTTTGGTGGGAGGTTTTCTCTCCAGATATACATGTCTAAAGACTGATCTCTTGTTCATAGGACTCAAATGAAATGTCATTTAATAATTAATGCACTTTAACTTTGTTGGTCTGCCTGCTAAGCTATTTTACTGTACTAACTACATTAACTGGCAAGATCTCATGTACTGCTATGCTCAAATCTGTGAATAGGAATTTTTAAGACGTTTCCAGAACAAAAAAAATCAAAGTGTGAATCAGCCAACTTGCAAGATGTATGGGGGGAAGGAGTCAAAACTTTTTCCAACTTCCACCCAGGATACTGAATATTAAACAGTTCTATCCACTCAGCTTGAACAACCAGTTAGCTGAATGCTCAGAAGCAGCTCAGGTCAGCAGAGGCTGAAAGCATCTCTTCTCCTCCCATTCTCAGCCCCACCCTTCTTGCCAGAGCCCCTCAAAGGAACAAAGCAGAAAAAAAAGAAAAACTAGGTATCTGATATAGCAATCAAAGTTATAGCAGAAAAGAGAAAATGAAACACCTGGCTTTTATAACATATAGCAAAGGATATATAACTGATTGATTGCCACTAAATGTCTGTAGTTATGCTTTCACCAGTATGGATTATATAGCTATGGACAATTTTATTTCAAATACTTCATGTTCTTGGAGGTGGTAGGAGTCCTGTAATGAACAAAGAGCAAATCCACTGTTTGGAGATATGTTTTGCCTTCTGCTTGAGCTACATTATGCTCTGTCTGGCACCAATACTGAGTAACTACCCAGAAGAACAACCTCAATCAGATAATAGGCTGACAAACAAACAAAACCACAAAAAAAAAATCCCCCTCAAAAAAATGCCACACCATAACTGAGAATAATTTTGCTTAGGTTATATTCAGAAGGTTTATTCTGTTGTGCATTTGAATAACATTTTTTTCAGAGTGTTTTTATTCATAGTGAACTGCGGATGACTTTCCATTTCTAGGTCAGAAACATTATTCACCCTTTCAATGTACATCTCAGTTTTTTAAATACTTCAATGAAATTCTGTGCTGTACCTATTTAAATTTACACAGCACTGATACATATTCAGTAAATGTTTTCCTGTAAAGGTTTGTCATGAAATGTTCTGGGTTGGTTTTTTTTGTCTTAAGGGCAATGCTATTAGTTTTTGTATCTTTTGAAAAGTTAAACAAGTGTTTTGGAAATATTTTTTCTTTCTGATACAAGATCTGAGTATAATATATCTAGCATAACCATTTCCCAAAAAAGTCTTTCTTGGATTCCTATTGTTACTTCCGAGAAGAAGAATCACAAAATTTGTCATATTTTGTAAATGTAGAGCTTTCTTCTAAATTTTCCAAAAAGAAGACAAACCTTAAACAAACCTATTGATTCTAGATATTTATGTAGATTTCATAGACCATAAGCACAAAAATATTTGAGAAAAAAAAAAAGAAAATTATTTCTACCTGAATTAATATTTTTATTAGATATATGTGGACTTTCAAGAAAAAAAAAAACAAACACACAGAAATGAGGCAAATAATCTAAGAAGCTCCTTCTGGCAGAATTTATCTTTATTATTAATGTTATTATTATTTCTTAAAAAGTAGGTAGTTTAACTGACCTAGTTTCTTCTTCGGATATTTTACTAATCTAGCATATTTAAGTGCTAAACACTCTTACACTCCCAGTGATAAAGCTTAGAAGCTTTTGGGGTTTTTTTAAGGAACTTTAAAATTGGAACTGCGTGTGCCTGACACGTCAGTTTCAGAGGTTGAATGCATGGAATTTTATTTATTTTTAAGTGTGTAGATTATGAATTGATTCATTGTTATACTAATACCAGTTCAGTCTTCTATTTTAAGATTAAACATAAGGATTATTTAAAGGTAAATATTATACTGAATATTTAGGAGAGTTTATTTTTTTAAATGACATTCTTTGTACTTGATTTTCTTTTTGTATTTCTGGAGTTAATAGTAAATGAGAGACATTGCCCTATTTCAGGGACAAAATAATACATTTCCTTCTGGGAACGCCTATTCAAAAACAGTTTACAGAAAAAATACATGATGTACTAAAATTTCAGGGCTGTAATAGCTGTAGTAGCTTCAAAGAACAAAGTATTTCTATTGCTTTTAAAATGTTCACTTCAGTATTTCCTACTTTTCCCAAATGGACACTATATTTTATTTTTATTTCAACCTAATTAATGTGTATCAAAATTCATTATGGTATGTAAGACTGTGTGGATGAAAATCACTCAATTATTGGAAAGGCATGAGAAAACATAAATAAATACAATAAATTAGAACATATATCTTCCGTTCATTAATCTGTCATTATTTACTTCATTGTTTTCAAAAGCCTATTTTGGTTCTCAGTCAAGAGGAAAAAATAATTGGTTTTCTCTGCAGAAGAGAGGTTTTACTAGCATGAAGCTTAAAAAGACATCTGATGGAACATTGCTATTATATGGATATCCAAGGACAAGGCTTAAACACTCGGAGTAGTTCAGTGATGAATTGTGACTAGATAATGTGAAAAGTCTCAAAAGAAAATTTAACAGTACATGAAGCAAAGTGACATATTAGAGAGTCTGCTGGAAAGTTGCAAGAGAACCTGGATTCAGCAGATCCATCTCAGTTGTATATGCCTTTCTGTGAGGAGCCCCCTGCAAACGGAAAAGAAAATGCTGTCATAGCTTGGATTTTCTGACAATCTCACCTTAGCAGTGAAGATATAAAATGCTGTTTCATAATCCCTGTTCCACAAAACCTAATTGTCTCCTTTTCTTTGTTAAATGGCTACCATATTGAACACCTTCACATTCTCTAGTATTACTGCTGAATCTATACTACATTGTCGTTCTTGAATAGGAAAAGTTGACCTTACCATTATAAATTTGGAATAATCCCAGTGGAGGTCAGAAATACCTGGAATAACATCCTTTCTAATGTAATCTAATTGTCGTTGGTTGTTCAGATTACTACCAGTTTACTACCAGTATACTACCAGTATAGTGCTGCCATCACTGGCTCAAGGTCTTGATCTGAATCACTGGCGAAACAGTCACTGACTTGCCAAGACCAGGGATTTTGCTATGCGGTCTGTGTGGTGCTACAGTATCTGAACACATTACATGTATGAAATACTTTATTAAGAAACAATTTCAAGCATTTTCCGTAATTGTGTTCTTCAATTTTTAAAATCATTTTTCAATAAGCTCTTTGACTTTAATCATAATGATTTGTGAGACAGTAGACCATTACAGTCAAGGATTTTAGTATATTAGGTACTGCGCAAATGGCAAAAAGGTGTGTCTTTAGCCAAAATAATGTTATTCTTAAATACTTTCTCTGACAAAGTATTTTAGGCTGTTCACAATGCAGTGTTTCCAATTACAGCAAAGTAAACATATGC
Organism: Eurystomus gularis; assembly: GCA_013400335.1. Taxonomy (NCBI): domain Eukaryota; kingdom Metazoa; phylum Chordata; class Aves; order Coraciiformes; family Coraciidae; genus Eurystomus; species Eurystomus gularis. Next base: position 42,593 of record VZZY01006160.1, on the reverse strand, counting down.
TGTAAAAACCTCTGCTGCTTTATATTCTGTGCATCACCTAACAATTCTCTGCCCTATTTGCCTTTTATACTGCTGTTATGCTCTGGACTGATGGTTTCAATGATTTTCCTCTTCCTGATCATTGTGCTGGATGATTGTTCTATTAAACTCAAAGTCCCTAGATTGGTTCCTTGCTTCACACCTAATTATTTTATATTTATCTCATGCTTATACAAACTTATCTGAACCTCTCTGGCTTAAAAAAATAGTGGGGTTCACAAATAAGGATCCTGAGAAGCATTTTTGAGTAGTGATTTATGAGTTATAACAGGGCCTCTTAGCAGTTTTAGAGAATTCTGATATCAAAGAAGTAATTCCGTCAGTCAGCTGGAACCTTGATGGATTCAGACACACTTCCATTTCTTCATCTCCTCATCTTTTGAAAAACATTGGCTTTTGCATGAAGAGAACATGTATTGTAGAGCTGCTGTGTTTTCAGCAGCGTATTGGCAAAGGCAGTTCTATACAGTTTTTGATTTGTTTCTGATTGAACACAGAAATGTGAAATAAAACTCCTTCAGATAGCTCTAATATAAAAGAAAAGTGCTTCTAAAAAATCATAGTTTTGAAAGTTCTGGTTGTTAATTAACATGACTGTTTTCATTACCTTTTTGGATACATGAGAGACATTTAATATTAGGATAATTCTAAAGTTATTACAGGCAATATAAACTGCTGGACTCCATGGGTTTTATTTGTTTTTAGCTAAATCCTTCCATCTATTTTTATTTCTTGATAATATTACTAACATTACATTCTAAAAACCTGTAAAGTATGAATGTTACCAAATCCTAGGACAGTGCACATTCTTTGCATTGGATATAGTTACTTGTCCAGGTGAACCTCTAAAAATCCATAGCACCAGGAACGGTCTAAGAAAAAGCATATGCAAAATGGAACCTGCCATCCAGGAAGGGAAACTCTCAATTCCACTCCCCAAAGCAATACTGATGAAAAGAATACTTTTTTGTTTAACTACTGTTTCATACAACTGTTAAATGCTTTGTGCTACATTTCTTTCTAGTAGTCAAACTTATTTCCTCTCTTTGTCAGTTTACAAATTACATCATCCTTGAGTTGCCTTTTGAAGAAATTTTACTGATCCTAGATATATTTCAATAACTAATGGAATAATAAAGTAAGCCTAGATTTGCCCACGTGCCCACTGAAAATGTAAGAAAGAAAATTAACAGGAACCTTTTCATTTTAATACTATAATGGAAACAATTTTTAAAATGTAAGTTTAGCATTTAAAATATTTTTTCTTTTTTGTATTTTGTGCATTTTTATCCCTCATCGACAGGACCCTTATCTCTGATTATCTGCTTCAGTGATAACTCAGTGATAATGATGCATTTGGGTGTGGTGATTGTAGCTGGGTGTAATGATCCCACCCTGCTAAACCGGATTCAGGGGAAACACATAACAATACCATAGCCATGGGCTAGCTTGAACAATATGCTTAGGTGTAAGAGCAATAGGAAAATATGACTATAAGCCAATCATCTTACCCTCATAAATAGCAGGCAGCCCAAGAACCCTCTGAGCTCTCCTGCACGGCAGCTGGCTACACTCCAGGATTTCCCCTTGAGCAGGGATGCCTCTTGAGGATGCTCCCTGGGGTTAAGAGATTCCTTGCCAGAACAGATCCTTGGTAAGTGACATATAGCATGCTTAAACTTTGAATCTTTACTAAGGGTATACTCAAGCTTAATTGTACATGTAATCTTCCAAGATAAACTATTGTTTTATCTTGTCCTCTGTGTGTAGTAAATAACCAGGTGTACCTCACCATCAAATTATTTTTTCCTTAATGTTGCATTTACTGTTTCAAACTTTGTTGAAATGCTGTTTTGTATCAATAAATATATTGTTACTTCTCTCTTGTGAGTGAAGCGCGTAACTCCATTCCCACGACAGTACTGAAAAACATACTCCATAAAAATGTCCTTTGTGCACTAATACAAATTGCGTTGAAGCTAAGGTTTTGCAAACTGCATCACTGTTTTCGATTAATCTTATAAGCAATCATTAGAATCCTTTTTTTACCAGTGATTTGGTGTTTACTGATTTCAGTTATAAATCAAGTTTTCTGGTGAACAGAGCTTAGACAGTTCATATCCTAAGAGGCAACAAGCGAAAAACTTGCAAAGAAAATCCCAACAGACATCAGAGACACTTACAATTAGGAGAGAATTAGAGGGGGAAATAAACTGCAGCAAAGAAATATTGTTTTCCTGGTTTGGCTTGGTCTGTTTTTCTTTCTAGCGAGATCCTCCTTGGGAGCCCTGCTGTTGCCAAGGTCCTCACTTACTATTTTGCTCTGGAGATTTACTACTGTCAAAACACTATCTATATGTCTTTGTTTTGTTCCATTATATTTAGGGTTTTAGAATTTGATGCTGCTTAGCACATTGCAGAATATGCAAATGGTTCTTCTACTGACTTCATAGTAAAATTACACTTCTACTTAAGTGCCTTACTGGAGAGGGGCTTCTTGTGGCAAAAATTCAGAAATCCTACTTGAGGACTGGTGAAAGCCTTTCTAGCAGCAAAATGTATTTTACTCAGCAAAATGAGCTCAGTTCATAGTAGTCCTTAATATTCTGCCTCTCATATTACTTTCTGATACCTAATATGCTTAATTTTGTTTGATCACTTGCTGAGAAAAAATATAGCATGTACACTTGCAGCGTTGCTTAGAACATCTAACAGGTCTTCATATTCTGCATCCTAGCAAAACTGAAATTGTGATGCTGTTACATATACCTAACGTTCCCTGACACTCCACTTAGAAGAATGAACATGGCATTGAAGACTGCTTTCCAAAAACACTTGTGTTATGGCAGTATGCATAGGAAAAATAACTCATCAATTCATTTTGTTTCTGAAATCAAACTTAAAAGTGTTTCAAGAATGTTTATTACACAGACAGAACATGCATTTAACAGAATACAGCTGCAGTTAGAATTTGCTAAACACTTTTTCCCTTACAATGTTGACAAAAATCTTCTTTTTTTTAAAAAAAGCAAGTAAATGCTAATCAGAAATTTAAACTCACCTTTGTATACCAATAATCTATGCCACTCTAAACGCAGATATTTTTGGAAGGTCGGTAGCTTCTGTGAACAAAAGTGTGTTGACATGAATATATATAAAAAATGAGTAATAATCACAATCATTATTAAATCTGAAGAAGCTGGTATTGGGACCAACACAGTTTAACATCTTTGTTGGTGACACGGACACTGGGATTGAGTGCACCCTCAGCAAGTTTGCTGATGACACCAAGCTGTGTGGTGTCATCCAGAGGGCCCTTGACGGGCTTGAAAGGTGGGCCTGTGCAAACCTCATGAAGTTCAACAAGGCCAAGTGCGAAGTCCTGCACATGAGTCAGGGCAATCCAAAGCACAAGTACAGGCTGGACAGAGAATGGATTGAGAGCAGCCCTACGGAGAAAGATTTGGGTGTGTTGGTTGACAAGAAGTTGAACGTGATGTGGCAATGTGCGAGTGCAGCCCAGAAAGCCAACCCCAACCATATCCTAGGCTGCATCAAAAGAATCAAGACCAGCAGGTCAAGGGAGGCGATTCTGTCCCTATACTCGGCTCTTGTGAAACCCCCTGTGGAGTACTGTGTTCAGCCCTGGGGTACCCAGCATAAGAAGGACAGGGACCTGTTTAAGTGGGTCCTGATGAGGACCACAAAAATGATCAGGAGGCTGAAGCACCTCTCCTATGAAAACAGGCTGAGAGAGTTGGGTTGTTAAGCCTGGAGAAGAGAAGGCTCTGGAAAGACCTTATGGAAGCCTTCTAGTACATAAATGGAGCCTACAAGCTGGAGAGGGACTTTTTACAAGGGCATATAGTGATAGGACAAGGGGTAATGGCTTTAAATAGCAAGAGGATAGATTTAGATTAGATATAAGGAAGAAAGTGTTCACTGTGAGGGTGATGAGGCACTGAAACAGGTTGCCCAGAGCTGTGGACGCCCCCCTCCTTGGAAGCGTTCAAGGCCAGGTTGGATGGAGCTTCGAGCGACCTGTTCTAGTGGAAGGTAGCCCTGCCGATGGTAGAGGGGTTAGAACTAGATGATCTTTAAGGTCCTTTCCAACCCAAACTATTCTATGTTTCTACTATTCTATGATTTGATTATATCGTCTCTGCAGTCTTCCTGTTTCTGCATGGCTGAATGAAAAGATAAGATTTAGTAGTGTAACCAATGATTGATGGCATGAAAGAGCAGACTTGAACTCCAATCTCTAGGACACTCCACAAAATCCTAAGCACCAGAAACCTTCCAGAGTTCAGTCATTTGTCTGTGACTTAGTTGCTGTTTGAAAAACAAATTTAATTGCACTTCCTTACTCTGTAAGATTGTTGTGACAATATGTACCTTCAAGATTGAGGACAATGGGGACTGTACAAGCATAGTCAACACCCCGTGGGTTGGCCATGTGTATAGCTGCATACTGATTAGGCTGTAAGCTCTGCAGTTTCAAGCCTGCTAGCTCTGCCCTTCAGTGTGGAAAACTCTGCTGAACTCCAGCGTAGGGAGGTACCACACATGCTTGTTTCCCTCTCCTCAGCATGTCTGGCGCTATCTGAACATGCATATTTAGCATTTCTGTTCAGGACTCTTAATACGTCTTGACACTTGCAAGAAAGTCAAGAATAGTGCAGCCTCTCATTCTTGACATCTGGCCCTCAGTGTCACTCTTCCTTCCTCTACTACAGCTAAGGAGAAAAATTCTTAGAAAGCACCACAATTTCCCTCTAGGCCAGTTATTTGACAGGTTGTGATATATTAGTAAGAAGCACAACTGTAGATTACTTTGGTATAGCCTCAAAGAAGTGATTGGAATGAATAAACACGGTTCACATTAACCAGGTTTCTTGAAGGTTTTCTCATTAGACAGGTGAGCAGTCTGCCTCTCCATCACCCCTGCATTGATGGTAAGTCTGCCTTGGAAGAGCACCTGAAAACATGACCCACCTTTCACAGGTACAGAGAGGCTTCTGTAGAGCAAGTAGCATCCTCAATAGTACATAAATACCTTTCTTTTCCCTCTTGGTGCATGTGTCTCTACTGTCTACTAAGATTGCTATTGGCACTGTATCTTATTAGCCCCAGGCTGCCCAAAGCCCAAAGACCTTCGGATGCTAAAAATCTGTTATTGTGGTATTTATTCTGCAGACTGGATGAACAAGGGAATAGGGTAAGATTTACTCTAGTAGACTGAGAGTTTGAAAGAAACTGAATATATGGATTTTAAACGACTTTATTAAAACTTTCATTTAAGTGTTTCCTAAAATCTTATCGTGACATTATTAACAACATACAGAATTTGAAAATTGAAAATGCAGAGATAAACAAATTATTTGTTACAAAAAGGGCCTCGCAGGTCTCTGGGGAAATGGAATATTCTAATGTCTGTTTATACCAGCAGAAATAAATTGCATTTGGTAAACATAATGTTAGTCATTTGCAAACATGAAAAAATGTGGGTTTTTTTTTTTTTATTTCAAAGACTTTGTATTGCACATTGAATTTCTTGGAGTTAAACTGAATTGTAGCATAGTAAGACTTTGGCCGTAGACAAAAATTCCCTGTACGCACAAGATCTTCTTCCCTGCATTTCTCTCCTTCTCTTCCTTCCTCTTCCTTTCCTTCACTACTTCCTTTCCCTTCTTCTTCCTTGTTTTGACTTGCCTTCCTTCTCTTGCCCTCTTTCTTTTTCTCTCTTTTTTTTTTTTCTATTTTCTCTCTCTGTTAGTCTTGGGGAAGTTTAGTATGAAGGCATAAATTACTTTTCAAAAATCTGTCCAATTTTCAGTTGGACAGACTGGAAAACCAAAATGAAGAATCCAAACTGACTACCTAAAGTCAAAGCCTCTCAGTCATAGTTTCCAAATAATTTCTGCAGTGAATTGACTTTTGGATGAGAACTTCCTTTCCATTTCTCATGACGAACTTTGAGATATTTTAACTTGGACTTCCAAATCTTAAGAAACAGATATCAAATATCTCATTGCATCTCAGTGTATGTGGGCAGAAAATGGCTGTGGTTTGAGCTATTAGGAAAAAGCAGGTTATTATTTCGGAAAGTAGCAGTTATTTCAGGAAAATGGGAATTATCAGAACATCATGAAGAACAAAAATAAAAGGTAAAGAATTGAGTTGCCCAATGTGTTCTCTCTGTAGTGAAGACATTTTTCGTTTCTAAAACTATTAATATATATAATAATATGTCATTACTACTATAAATTATAATGTAAAAGATCATATTTTCTAAATACTAATTTAAATTATGTGTTGTAATTAGTATATTATTTTTCTATTTATCTAAAATGTAAATTATACTACGAAATTATAATATATTAATATATAGGATATACGTATTAATAAATATTAAAGTGCTTTAGGCTCTGAGGTACTTGTCAACAGCTGTGCCAAGCAAGTTAAAATGCGCACCACGTGCTGTAGTGTCCATCAGACCTACACAGTGTGTCTATCATATTAAATAATACTGTAAATAAAAAAGGCTCAGCATAATTGCAGACAGCTAGGTTCTTTAGGAATAATGAGAAAGATTACTTCAGGAGAAAGGGACAGAAGACAGAAGATAAGTTCAGAATGTATCTAATTTTAGATATTTGTCCTTATCCTGCTATGCTTGATGCTTCATGTTTCATTTTTTGGCTCTATTGGCTATTAACATTCACATTACAAATATAAACCCTACATGTCTCAGGTAATTGTACTCAAATTATGCATAACAGAATGGAATATGTAAATAAGTAAAGTCAATTTGAAGACTTGTTAAGCTGTCATCTTCCTAATAAACCACCATGAGAAGTAGTCATGTCTTAAAAATATTAATCAGGAAAACATTGAAATTACTTTCTTTTAATTTTCTGTTTATTGTTAAATGAACTATCAAATTGATATTTCAAAGAAATTAATGTTTTCCAGAAAGCACAATTTGATGGCCATTCAGACTGCATTGCAACTTTGCTTTTAAATTTGGAAAAATGCATTTTCCCACACTCTATTCTTAAAAAAAAAAAAAAAAAAAAAAAAAAAGCCCAATTCTATCCACCTGATTAATACAGTGCAGTTGCTGTACCATAGTACAGCCAAGGGAGAGATGGATTAATATGTCAGCTAAAATTGACAGTGGGATGACTAGTAACCTGCTTGATAGAATTCCACGGGGTTTCAGGCCTTCTAGGTGAATGCTTATAGACAGAAAACTTGGTTTTAACTAAAGATATAAAACTGCTGAAGTAGCTTTTATTCTGATACAGAATAATAAAATTGGGAATTTTGTAAAAAAAAAAAATAACTGAAATTAATTATTCTCTTAAGCAGCCATTAGAGCAGCTTTTCCTGTCTTATCCTAGGGACAGACTGGTCCTAGATGTTTGTTAGAAAAGACATAATTTTTAGAGTAAAAGGACTGGCAATATATAATATATTGATCACAATGGTAATGTACATAATAAGGGACTTAATTTTTAATCCCAGCTGATATATAGAGTAAATAAGGAAATAAAACTCAAAACGGACCAAAAAATGCCTGTAGGAGCAGGTGTTTTGTAGCATTTACTGAACATCCAAGCAAGTGACATCATAAATGCAGTTGCTATCAATGGTAGTTATGTGTCAAGTGAGGTTTATAAAATAGCTGCTTTTCTTTCCAAAGACAGATGAATTCTGGCCCCTAGTGTCCTGTCCAGACAGGTGTTAAATGTCTTGGGATGTGGCTGGGGTCCAGGCCCTCAGCAGGGAGAGCTGGGGAGCTGGGTGAGTACATAGCACGTGAGAATCAATTCCCAGAGCTGTTGCTTTGCCCAGACTTGGGTCAGCCAGCTGGATGTCTAGGAAAGAAGTACAAGAGGGATTTGGTTCAAATTCAAGCTTTGCCCTTCAAGGCAGTGTGAAAGCAATGGTAAGCAAAGCCAGTGAAACCACTGCTTCAGGCCTTCCCTGTTGTGGCTACTTAATTCTAGTGTTTTAGGTGAAAATCGGTTCCTATGGATACAGCCTTATCTCAGTAAGGTTTGTATTACTTCTGCTTAAAGATGCTATGTATAGTAGCTCCTATGGCATTTAATAAAATTGTTTGGGGATAATTTTATAAAAAATACAAGTACGTATAAAGAGGTTCCATCTCTCTCACACTAGAGTCCAAAGGCAGTTCAAACTCATGTTGCAAACAAAACCAAAAGATATATGTGGAGACTAAGCCTCACGGCACTAATTGTGCCAGCAATCTATTATCCAGAATTTAAACTAAATTTTTGAAAGTACACTGATCAAATGCCTCCTGCTTATTGTCAAACATTAGTTCTTCTATTAGTGCTCTCATTTGCACTGTCTAAACACCTATGATCTTTTGTAACTAAGAAGAAAATTAGCAGCAAGAACTCCTTTTTAATGGTGTGAGATAAAAAATCTATTCAATCTGCAATAATCATTATTCTATTTCTATGAGTTTATCTTCTGAAAGGTATAAAGTTGTCAGTTGTGGCATTCTGAGAGGCTTATCATACAGGGCCATAAAGATGCAGCTCTTTTGCTTAGATAATTGTACAACTGGAGATAGATCTCCAATGAATTTAGCACCTGCCCTCATGGAGGTGCCTAGAGTGCACTGTCAGCATCTCAGTTGCTGCTAGTAATGAGGAGCTGTGCTTAGCTAGCCTTGGTAAGGCACAAGGTACTTTGATGTCCTGCCTCTCATCTGGCAGATTTGGAGCTTCTGACAAGAAGAAAGGCAATGAAGTGATGGCATAAATGGTCCCTGAGGAGCTCGTGGGCAACTTGGCCCCAGGGCAAGTAACACTCTCTACCGGGAAGTGCCTGGGAACATCGAGGCCACACATCTGTTCACCTTGATTTAGTTAGACCCTAAAATTAAGCACATTGTTTAAAGATTGTAATGCATATGTCCGATAAGAGAGATAAAGCATTGAAAATCTGCAGGCAGAGGAAGATTTTATGAAGCCAGACGTTGCCCATTAATTACACTTGGCCTCTTTTCATTTGATGTCCCAAGGCTCCTCATATAAATATAAAGGCTGGAGCCCTGGTATGTCTCCAGCAATGACTGGAGATAAAATTCTATTTGCTTTAGATTGGTCATCAGTGCAGAGGGTGATGGCTTTGGATACTGACATCTAAAGTGTTCAACCTGGGGAAATCATTTGTAAAAGAATCAAAAGTATTCTAACACACAGTAGAACTCTTGTAACTTCAAGTGTTTGAGCAACGGAAAAACACTGGACAGTGAAGAACATATTAGTACATAAGATGCCTTATTTTTCTCAGGTGAGAGTTTCTCTGGAACTCCAGCAAAAAAAACTACTAGCAAGTGATGAATGAAACCACAAGATTCCATGGGAAAAGTATTAGGTTTCTATAGAATTTACTTCTAAATTTTAAAATTTCAAGGGGAACTATGCATTTTTCATATTTGTTAAGCCTGCTACAATTATCTATAGCACTGTTGCGTATTGTTCTGTACTTAAATCCCTTCAGGGGTTGAAAACCTGGCTGGAATAAATATTTTTCTATTACATTTTGTAGGGCTTTCCCATATAATCTCACAGCATTTGTAAAGAACATTAAGATGCACTAATCATGGCCAATACTTCAACTTAAGACAATTCTTCTTGATTTCACATACACAGAAAAATGACCAAGCTGAGAATATTGTTCAGATGTAGTAAGTTCTCAGCTCTCTTCCCTAGTCATTGGATAGACAAATACTCCATTATTAACACTATACTTAAACATATAATACATTAATATCAATTTTGTAGAATAAACAAAATTGGCAGGCATACCTAAACAGGAAAACTATTTCCTCGAAAATTTAGGTCCTGATGGGAAGCCAGTGAGTTAGTCCATTTATTTCAATAAGCTCTTGATTGTTCCTTAAATGTTTGAACCTAAGGAGAACTGAAATTTCCTCTCTTTAATAAGGAAAGGATAGACAAAATTCTCTTTCCTTAATAGTTACCTGAATCACTGCTGCAAAACACCCCAAAGGCCAACACACTGTATACTGTTTAGAAAGGGGTAATACAAATTTCTCACCTGTAGATGTAGTTCTCTGTAAAATCTTTTGTCTCTCCACTTCATACAGAATTTTTACGAGGGCAGGGATGGGGCAAGTAGCTATCAGCATGTTTCAATGACAAGTTGCTTTCTACATCAGTTTCAGCTCATCCTTTCAGCCTGGCGATCACATGTATGCCATACTGACACATCCAAGAGGACCAGTCTCCACACTGGATGCAAATGCAATGTTCTAAAAGACATGAATCAGGAAAGGCTACAGTGGAGGAGGAGGCTCATTTACCAAAGGTTTGCTTACTTGGGCTCTAACATGAACGTCATAACTATGTTGCCTGCCTGAAATATCCTGTCCAGTATGAAATATACGTTCAAGTTGCCATTTGGATCTTCAAGCACAGTTCCATGGTGGTCTGTCTTGTCATGTAAGCATTAAGGCTGAATTTCTTTTTTTTTTTCCCTGGAGAAATAAAAACATGACATTGTCATGAGAGCACTGCCTTATGCACATTAGTACATGTTATGGTCTTGCCCCTGCCTGCACCTCAGCACCTTAATATTTGTAAGCAGTGCTGAAGGGGATGAGGTGGTGATAGTGTAAATGAGAAAACATTTAATACAGTGTGGTGGGTTAACCTTGGCCGAGCGCCAGGTGCCCACCAAGCCACTCTATCACCCCCCCTTTCCTTCCCCTCTCCCTCCTCAGCAGAGCAAAAAGAAAGGGGAGGAATATAAGATGAGAAAACAAAAAGCAGTTTAATAATAATAATAGAAGCAAAGCCAAGCAAATCCACGTGCGGAAGCAAAGCAAACAAAGTTTTATTCTCTACTTCCCATCAGCAGGCGATGTTTGGCCACTCCCTGGGAAGCAGGGCTCCAAGACGCGTACCGGTTGCTCTGGAGGACAACGGCACGGCCCCCCCCTCCTCCTCCTTCTCCCTAGCTTTATAGCTGAGCTGACGTCATATGGTATGGAATATCCTTTTGGTCAGTTTGGGTCAGCTGTCCTGGTTGTGTCCCCTCCCAAGATCTTGCCCACCCCATCCCACTGGAGGGGTGAATGTTGGGATCCTTGCTCAGCAGTAGTCACAACACAGGTATGTTATCAGTACCCTTCTAGCTCTCAGCACAAAACACTGCTGCTATGTGGAAAACCAGCTCAGCCAGAGCCACTACACAGAGTGATAGTTTTTCTAATATATACTTTACTGTTTCAAAGAAATTACAGATTGAAGAAATCTTGTGTATGGTTTTGCACATTCCTCACAATTGTTCCTATTCCCTAAACTATGCCTAATTTCATTTTAAAGGGGTAAAATAATAGTTACTCACATTTTCTTTTTTTTTTTTTTACTAATAAACTCTGCACACCTGGGATTGCTAAAAGCTTCCCCTTGCTCCGCAGAGGTGTTTATGAATTATTATCTTTTCCTCCTTATTACTGGTTTGGGCAAGAAACTGTCTAAATGTCTATCTGGGGCCAATACGGGGATTATTCATAGTACTTCCTAGTTAAACATCTTCAGCGATGCAGTTCCTCTGGGGAAAAGTTTACAAGAGGGCCTTTTAACTTTCTCTTGAATAGTGTTTCCTTTACTTTTTTTTTATTCCCAGATAATTCTTTCCATTTATCAACTTCATCCTGATGTAGTAGTCTGCTTTCATTACTGTAATTAATAGAAATAATATATTTTCTGCTGCTAATAATGAAATAGATAGTGTACAAGCACTAATAAAAGTTTCCACTACATGAAAATCTACCCTTATATATAAACATTTGCTAGTTTAGAAAATGTTGATTAGGTTTAATATTGCTCTGAGAAATGATAGTGCTAAATATCATACATCTTTTATATATAAAGTATTTTTATTTATTCAACTGTACTAATTGTCCCAAAGCATTAATTAATTAAAACCATTTCCATTACACTCTACCAGCAGTTCCTTAAAAACTGCACTATAACGTGGTTTAAAGAAATACGTGTTTTTCATGGTTCAATTATTATCATGGCAAATATCCAGACTAGTGAATAAAGACAATAAAATACCCTATAAGAAGTTAGAGGCCCCCGAACACTTTTACTATACTGTACACACTGGAATCAATGAAAGAGTTTTTAGGTACTATAGTCTGGGAAACCATCTGGTTTGTTCTATTTTGAACAAAGAAAGCCATTTTTATATTCGTACTTTTCCCCTTATTGGAAGGGAGTACTTATGCTGTTGTAGTGAAGATTGTGTCAGCACTTCCTTTATTAAATCCATTATAAGAACCAAAAGAGAGACTGGAGAGTCATCAAGTGTCTACAGGTGGGTGAGAGGGAAGCGTGAGACTGGAGCAGTCAGGGACCTTCTTGCTGGTCCAGCTGTGCACATTAGCCCAGCTGAGCTTCACAGACTCCAGTGACTTCATCAAAGCATCCGTAAGTGAATTTCACGAACATAATTAAAATATTCATTTAGCACTTGCTGCACCAAGAGATCATCAAAGGAGTGGGAATCTATCCATTGGTGTCAACTGGTCATTTTTCAGTGGTTAACTCATGTCCCTGGGTGAGATCACCTCCTAAAGGGGTGATCAGGCAGAAGCTGGGGTGGGTTTGGGGACAGATATGGGAGGGATGGAGGGAGAGAGTGAGGGAGGGGGCTGTCTGCAGAACATCTGCTTGGAGTCTTTCCCGAAAAAATACCTGAGATAATGTTCCTCCTCCTCCTGCAGCACAGCTTGGTAGCAAGCAGGGCAGTGGCAATGCAGGTCTTCCGGCCCCACAGTCCCTCTGGCTGTATGGCAGGCAGTATGTGGTGCCATCCATGCTCTTGGCAAGGGATACTTGCCCAGAACAAGGGGCTATGTCAGAGCTTGACAGTTACTGGTACTTGGTGGTATCAGTACAAAATAACAGAAGAATTCCCATAGCACTTCAAAACTCTGAAGATAAACACTCCAACCCTGATATCAGTCTGTCAGAATCACAGCAATTTCCTTAACAAATAAAAATCTGGTATGCTTATACTTTAGAGATGATTTATTTTGATTATCATGTTGGTAAGAAGTCTTCTCCAGTTTAATTCATGTGTTCCACTTTTGAACTATCTTCCGTGTCTGCACGGAAAATTACAACTAATTAGATTAAAACCTTTCTATGCTTGCAGGTGGAAAATCCATAGCTCTGCATGGGAAACAGCTTTCCCATACCATACATTCTAATACTAAAATGAAAAAGCTGTTTCCCTTCAGAGAATTTTCATGAGAAACTGGAGGAATCACTGGTCAGAATAACCTCACATACTAACTTTAATGAAAGCACTCAAAACATATGTTTGTATTAGGCCTGGAACTTGAATCTGACATTCGTCTAAGAGCCACGGGAGTGCTCCCAATCTTAAGGCTTTTCTCTCAGTTTCTGAAAAATCTTCCTGATAAAAGTTTCAAGGAAATACATTTTTGGGTTCTGTGAAAAAAGTTCCTGATTACATCTTGCATCTTACAATAAGATATGTTTATATTTGCACTGCATTTTCTCCCGTTTTTTTTCTATATATAGTTTTAATATGCATCAGATTGTTTAGGTATTTCAAGCCACAAAAGAACTTTTTCTTTTCGAAGAAGACTGGGAGTTTGCAGCACTCCAATTCTACATTCAGACATTTAGTAACCTCATTTATGGATCCCTGAATCTGGTAAGATACTATTGTAAAGTTCCCATACTGATTATTCCTAGTCTAGCATTTGCATAGGGCTGGTATCAAACCACGCACTGATTACTGAGCACTGCTCTGTGTGAAATTTGGCACAAGAAATTTGTGTTGTCTGCCATACTTGAAGAATGTCTTGCAATATCATCAGCTCTGCCCGGATATGACTCAAATTACTTCAAAGACTTCTAAAGGACAACAAAGGGTGGAGACAGGAATTACTGATATGGACGGTAGTTGACAAAGCTTTCCTGGGTTGCTAAGGTCACTTCATCATAGTCCAGAAGTGTTCATAATTCAAAGTTGTTCTGTGTGCTCAAGAGCTGGGAATATCATGGCACAGCTTTGTCACCAAGGAGATGAGTGACACAACACACCTCTGTTCAGTGGGAAATGGTTTACACAAAACACTTTAATCCTGAGCTTCTTTCCACTCATCAGTGTTATCCTGGAGGAATAAATAAATGGTGTGATTCACATTGTTCATGTACCAAGTTTGGAGTTATCTAGTACCATTTACTTCAGTAAAAGTCACTGTAATTTAAGTCATGCTGCTACTTTGATGAATCACTCTGAAATGTTATGATCTGTTGATCTGGGTTTTGGAAAAGAAGTCATTCTGGTCTGATCTTGCCAGGTTAGGTACTGAACAGTGAAGTCACCCACACATATGAAATTGCTTGCAGATGGCTACCATTGAAGTTGAGCTTAATCTCCACATTTCTCTAGCTTTTATGAAACCTATTTTCAGACATGGGGATAGTTTATTTTATTGCATTTACTCATCTCGATTTCTCCTGTGACCAAAGAATTTTTCCCCAAGCTGCTTTGTTGTTAATTGTGGGTGAGCAATTACTTCAGGATATGTTACTTCTGTAGCACAAGTTATTACCAGAACAACAGAAACATTGAGAAAGACAAGGTGTGCCCAGGATGTTTCCAAAACTCTACTCTATTTTTATCTCTTTTTTCATGCTGTAGTTTCTTTTACGGTGTTAGTCTTAGCTGGGTGGTTGCAAAGCGATTTTCACAAATGAGATTTTCCTTTCCCAATTATGTTGCACTCTATTTATGGTTGTTCCACTAAAATTTAACTTCTAATGTTGTTTTTGTAGCCTTGACAATTCCCTTGTCTTTCTGTTTCTCATGAAAAATGCAGAAATTCAGCTGCATCTCTTTATAGCGTCCATTAAATTCTTTAAGAGATTCTTGTGAAGTCTTAGAAAGATACTCACTAATGAGATATGATTGCCATGTCTTGTCTAAGTACTTAAAGAAGCACTGACCTCTTCATTATAAAATCTAATTTGGAAAGATGTGGCATTTATATCTTATTTAGAAAAATCACAATTCAACCAAAAAAGATGTTATACAAACCTAACACAGTACTGGTAAATACTTTATGAATGAAGATTCCATAAAAGGAAGAAGTTTATAAAAACTATTAAATTCTCTATGTCTTCTCAGATATTTTTGGTCTCACAAAATTTGTGCAAAGTCATGCCATTCAGGAAGCTTCAATTAAGCAATTTATTTATGCAAATGGTGAATGCAGTAAGTTAATTAGAACAGCAATGGGTGTTTGCTAGAGATTCCAAGTTTGGCAGGCTAATCACTGCACTCTGGCATGCTGCATGCCATTTGTCCCTTAGGCTTCCCATAAAAATCAGTCAAAACTCCTCATAAAAATGACAGATTGCTTCAAACTCAGGAGCTGTGTCCTGAATATGTTCTAAATAGGATTTGGTGTTTTGCAGGGGAATGGATTTGTAATCAGATGCCAAGACCCAAGAGAGAGACGACTAAAGCAGACAGGAAGAGAAGATGAAATGAATATATATGAAGCATCCAAAGAGCATTTTTGAGTAGGGTATGACTCAGGATTCAAATTTCCCTATATATACACACAAGGCCCAGACTCATGCTTTTCAATATCATACTGAATCTATTGACACCCTCAGAAAAAGGGCAAGGTAAATGTTTAACTGAAAAAAAAAAAAAAAAACCAGACCACGAAAAAAAAACCTCTCTGTGTTTACCTGGCATTTCACTGCTTTCCACTTCAGGAAGGAGATGATCTTAGATAAGACTGGTAAAGAAAGCAAATCTCCCTGGCACTCCAACCACAGAATACCAATGGTAATCTGTGCTTAAATGTTTATGAGCTTTTGGCTTCAAAGGCTGGCTACCAACCTGCTATGTATGGTACAATTTTAGTCCTTTTTGTCATGCAGTGGTGAGACAGCATTTACGTGGTGTTGCTGGCACATTTATTTGGTATCCTTCACTTTATTGTTCCATGAATAGTCAGTTTATCCTTCAGATTGTTATTTATACATTGACTTACTCCAAGTATGGAGGTGTTGACTGGCCACGTCTTTTATTCCATAGCTCTTTAAAAGAGTTGAATCTCTTTTTTTTTCCTGATTCAGTAAAATTGCTACTTCCAGTGCTGCATTTATTAACTAAAGTTTTCAATTTTTATTGGCTTCTGTTACACTTCAAAGGATGAAAGAAGTTCCATATCATTGCTCAAATTTGGCATACACTGCTGTGGAATGAGAACACACATACACTTCACACTGTCCTTCCAGTAATTCTGGCAGCACGCACTGAAATAGGAAAATCATAGGTCAGAGATTTGGGAGTAAGCCACAATCCACATGGCACAGTAGCTGGGAATTCAGGTTGCCCATAATGCGTGTGTGCATGTGTGTGTGTGGTCCATTTTAAAATCATTAATTGATCCTAATAACGTGGCATAGAAGTGGGAAAGGCACAGAACAGCCAGTGTCATACTGACAAAGCTGTAAGGATGTTACAGTGAATTTAACATGTTTTCATTCCATCATGCATAACTTCAATGAAAATATTATGCGTTTATTTTTCTCCTAAAATATATTTAATGTTTAGAACTGCATGGAAAAAACTGCATAGATGCATATGCATATCAGATTAGTGATTACTTTTAGTAGTTTTTTATTCTAGATATTTTTCTTTCTTTTTCAGAAGAATTCTCACAATTAGACCATTTGCCATACTGATAACTGCCTTAAGACAATGCAGATAATGTTTTGGTTGGTTTTTTTAAAGAGATTTATTACCCTCCCTCCTTTTGTTGTAACAGGCCTATTTCTTCACTGTTTTCAGCCTCTAGGGTGGACAATATATTTCAGTCATTCCATCCTTTCTTCAGCTTTTCAGTTTCAATCCACCTATTACAATTTTTTTTCCATTAACACTGGTTTGGTTTAATGTCAAGTAATACTGAAGATTTTCTGTTTATTACTGGTGAAATGGCTAGTCATCAGCTCATCACAGGCGAAGAATCACATGTCCAAGTGGAAGGAAAATATCACCTTTTAAGAGGAATTTATGATTGAAATTTTGATGAAATGTAGTAACGAAAGTGAGGATTACACCCAAAATGACCTCCCTAAGAAATTTTGAAACTCCATATAAATCTCCTAATCCCACCTACAGCTCCTCTTTTATAACTACTACATGTTCTTATGTCACCTTCTCCTGTAACTTTGTCTGTGCTCTTGAAAAGTCTGTGTGAAAGCTGAAAAAGAAGAGTTATCTCTTGTGGACGTGCAGTCTTTTTTCCAGCTGATTGCAAGTACTAGCACAGAAAAATTCTTCAAGAAGTGTTCATCACTGGGCAGTACCCATTGACATGTGACAGCAGAGCTGCAGTGCAGGTGATAGAAAAGCCATCTAACTTAAGATTTGATGATGAACAGAAGTCTAAGGGCTTTGGATCCACAGAAGTAGCTGTGGCAAATTTATCTTTTGTGATTTTCCTTCTTTCATTATTTTTGACATTTCAGAGATGAAACTTTGCTATATACCACAAACCTATGGCAGTGGACCAGGCAGATAAGAATTCACTGAGATGTAGAACATAAAGACTAAGAAAATGTGTGAAAAATTGAAATGACAAGGGTGGGTTGATAGCTTGTTGCTATTGAGCTATAGAACCTTGGCTGGAGAATTAGGTAGGTAGTGACAGAGTAAAATAAAATACATGATGACTATGCCAAGAGACAAAAAGCTGAAATATTTAAACGTCCCAAATCAGGACTTATAATAGATAGATAGACCAATTCAGCTTTAACATAGGAGCGTTACAGATACACAGTTGATGAAGTACCATTTTCAACACATTATACTGGGCTGGTATACATCCATAAATAAAATGAAATGTCAAAAGCCTGTCCACACAATTATCAAACAAAACCATAATGTCTAATGAAATGTAATCAAATACAAGAAAACAACTGCAATGAGAAGTTAAACTTATTAAGAACCAGAAAAAAAACTTGCAAATAAGAGCTGTTAATACTGATGTCATTTAATCTGATTTATTTTCTGCTAGTGTTAAACAATCTCATAATACTTCAAAGTATTCCCTGGTTATTCCCTCTTTTACATTGATCCATATTCCCACCAGCTAAAGAATTAACAGGGTCATATCCTGGCACTTCCTTGGCAGTTCAAAGAGGGTTTGTTGCCTTGTCTGCTAAAAACTTGCGCAAAGAATCTATGTTTAGACCAGTGTAATTTTCCCTCTCTCACCTCAGCCTGTTGGACAAGCCTCTTTGGAAGAGGTGGTGATAGGGCCATCATTCCCCCTGTTTTTCAACTCTTTCCATCACACTCCAGATATTAATAAAATCCCAGCTGTGCTCCAAAGCACTTATTTTCTTCTATGAGCACAGGTCCTACAATTAGAAATGACCCTGGTAGTCAGGTTTCATCTGATGAGTTGAAAAAAGGCAAATTACAGTTAAAGTTATATCAATTGATCCTTAGGTATAATGAAATAAATTTAATCTAAATTCTATCAAGTTTCTCTAACAGCCTTGTTCTTCCCATCAGACTATCCACAAGGAATATGTCACATCAAAATGCCACGCTATCTGAAACAGCCATATTCTAGCCTGCAAAACTCTGCACTTAAATTTGAAAATTAATTTTATTAGACTTCAAGTTATTATATAATAATCTTACAGCATAAATGTCATCACAGTATGTTGTTAATAGATTGGGTTTCACTGAAATCAGAAACTGATCCTTTTTCTTAGATACATAGTACTGCACAGTGATGAAAATGAATAAATATTTAATTAAACAATCCTTTCAAACATAGGAAGAACTAATTTTTAAACATATTTTAGGAAAGAAGTTGAATTCTTCTATGTAAACGTTATTCCCAAAATCCAGGAAATTTACTTCTCTGAAACAAATAATTTGTAACTAAAAAAAAATATTTATGGGATAAACTAGTTAATTTATCTAACAGTTTGATTAACAAATATGAAAAAAAAAGAGTAAGATTTGTTACAAGTCTCTACAATCTAATTCTGCAAATATCTGGTCTTATTTTACAGACATTATGTACTTAACTTACTGTCACATATCACATTTCCTTGTGCTGGTGACTTAACAAAAACAACTTCTCTGGGGTGTCGGATGAGCATAAGACTTGCAAATATCAATTTAAAAATAAAATGACAAGGTTTTGTACATTGGTTTCAGTTTGTTCATTTACAAGAGCAATCTCCCAGTTGAACCTGAGAAAGTGCCCTCTGTCATACTAAGCTCTGAATAAAACAACAAGCAACCAATCCCCAACAGCTTTCTGAAACTTCCAGATTTAATAAGAATGTACTCAAATTGACAAATTCAGATATATTTTCTGTGGCCTATATGGTCTGATATTAGAGCATTGAGAAAGACAGACATGAAATCTTTCAATAAAAACTTCGTTAGCATGGCATAAGAGCCATGCCTAGCTTCCTATTCTATGTGAGTGGGTGCATTTATAGACATAAATATTTCTTACAAGGCTCCTCAACTTTTTATTTATTTACAGTTAATATTTGTTGCATATTCCCTTTTCAGAAATAACTTTTCCAAAAGGAAACTTATGCTTCCTTTCTGAGTATAAAAATACAGATTAATATTCTGCTATATTAGCACAGCTGTGACCATTGGTAAGCCAAATATATGATACAGGTCCCTTCTTTTCTTTTCCTTTACAATATATTTGGTGAAGCTCTAAAGAACAACCATTACTCAAACAAAAGAATTCTTAAATAACTATTTCTATTGCCAAAGAGAATGAGTCCTGTGAGAATAATGCTGAGCACTAAAACTGGTTTTGCATGACAAATATCACAAACAGTACAGAGATCTCTTAATGATGCAGTCATATTGTTGGTGCTGTCCAGAGAACAAAAAAAAAAAAAAAAAGACGACGGAGTAGTATTATCCTGATGCCTTTGAAACCAAGCAGTTTGAATACATTGATTAGTAAAGTGTGAGCAGTAATTCCTGAAAATAAGCATTGTGCCTCTCAGGCATTCTGAATGTTTGCTCCTATCCGATGGAGAAAAAAAGGAAAGTCCAACAATATTCTTTAGAGTGGAAATTAATGTATTCAACAAATAAAAGTGATTACATCAGAAGATTTACACCACGTTGCCTGATGCACTGACTTAGTTTGCCATTATATGCCACTGCTTTGCTACCGCAGCAGTTCCTCTGTTTCAGAGCTCATCCTACAGACTGACTGTTGGCATTTGTTACTAGACCATCAGAGTAATGCCGATACCCACCTACCATCATTCCAATTTTGCATAGGACTAAAAATCACAGTGGACTGAAGTGAGTGTTGTTCACTTGTCAGAGGTCAAGGCAGCTGACATGATCATAATTTCCCTTATATATTCTTTCAGATTAGCATTAACATGTTAGTGGCATTAAATAGACCTGTAAAGATCAATATGAAAACCTTAACAAACCTTATATAGATGCCACGTTCCATTGTAGTACAATGTAAGGATTCATCTGGTCTCAGTAGTACAAATATACATTGTCCTTTTTTCTTACAATAATAGGGCACTTTGATTGGATGAACTGGAGATGCCATACAGCTTCAAGTATTGCAAACTTATACAGAAAGACTAGAAAGATTAATCAACCTGTCAATATTGACACATTTATAGTTGATATTGCCTGAAAAGAGACTTACTGAGATCCCTTTCAGGTTGGTTTGGTTTTTTGTTGGTTTTTTTTGTGATTCTAAGGCATTTGTTACATTAATTAGTTTCCTGATAATGTCTGAAATATAACATTGAAAAATATTTTAAAGGCATGATACAAGGGTGTATAAACAAAAAGTCCAAGAGATTAAGAAGCACATAGCTCAGTTTCAAAAGTGTTTTTCTCATATCCAGGGACTACAGATTTTCAGTAGGATATGAGAAATTGAAAAGTAATTTCCCCTCTTTACAAATAAAAAACATGTAAAATCCTTGCAGGGTTTCTATTGCCTTTGTAGGTAACGGAAGTGAAAGAGGGCAAAAAGACACAGTGGACTTCACTCCTCTCCCATATAACCCACTTTCAATAGCTATTCAGAACATAACCCAACTAAGTTTATTGTAAATAAATCTAAAAGAGACTTTTTTGTCTGTCAGAGGAAGATAAACTTTATCTGAAGTCTTCTTTTTTAAAGAAGACTTATACCCTAAAAAACAGTTGTCTTTCATTAAAATTCGTGGTCTTAATTTATAAACACTACTGCTCAAAAGTGAAATATTTTTAAAACACGACTTAAGAAACAATCCAAACTACAGTGGCACATAATTCATCATAACATTCCAAAGCAGTCTAGCAGTCCCCTATGGGGAGGGAATCTTAGTGCAAGAGAATCTTTTCACTTTTTAGAAAGATATTTTTCTATGTCTTTTTCCTTATTTCTTTACTGTTAGACCTGACACCTGTACCTGTCGCTGTCTCCTTAACTTCAGAGTTTTGCATGCTGCCACAGGGAAATTCCATTCCAGGTGGTGCCCCTTTGTGTACAGTTCTTGTTATATGTTATGCAGAAGCTACATACTTTGTTCCCGTGATCTCCTTGCTGAAATCAAAACCCTGAAAGGTTCTGCCTGAAGTATGTTTTTTTCCCATCATGGGTAACACAGAACTAATATATCCTTTATAGCTAGTTACAAAACTCCAGATTATGTCACATTTGTGTTGCAATCAGTATGTCGTATCACATTTTTACTTAGAACAAGAAAAATAATTTACTTGGAATATTTAGTACAACCCAACAAGGATGCCATGCAAGTCTTCACAAAGGCTGAGCTTAATCTTCATTTTTCTTTTCATTTATTTTTTGAAAATCCACATAATAATCTGTGATGGCTACCTGAAGTAAATTTGACATCTGAAACACTGTATTTAATTATTTCTGATGAGGTATACTTAGCAATCCCATCTCTTAGCTTTTCTGACAACATAAGAGTGAGGAAAAACAAAACAAAACAAATAAAATGAGGAATTGTCTACAAATATTTCAGTAGGCAAATATTTAGCAAAGTAAAGCTTTCTACTTCCTTTATACATGTCAGTCCACTTTCTTCTCAGTTAATTGCCCCTTCTGTCGCTGTTTCTGTGCCTCTGAGTGGTGCTTTCCTGGTGCTACCAANNGTGGTGCTTTCCTGGTGCTACCAAGAAACAACACTGTACACTGCTGTAAACTTGCCTAGCTCCATTGATTTTAGTAGCACAAGGCTGCTTTAAGCCATCTGATGAGCTGACCCTTAGATCCTTACCTTTTTTTTACTGCTCTATGCCAGATAATTTTTCTTTGCACTGTTCTTTTTTGACAGTACAGTCTGACTGACTTAAGAGAAAAATAAGAACTAATTGTTTCAGTTTCATGGCTAAGGAATCTTTAATATAAGAACATTTGCATTTATTTATTTACTTATTAAAGCAGTTGAACACATTTAGCACATTCCTTCTGTTAGTAGCTCACACTACCAAAATGGGAGTCATTCCTTCTACTTTAAACACAGGTGTTAAATCACTATATTACCCAGAAAAGGAAAAATTGAATGTCCTCTCATGGTTACTTGTCCATGATGCTAAAAATGATGGTAGAAATTTAAATCCCAGTGGTTTTTTTGTTGTTTGTTTGGGGTTTTTTTTGAGATTGCGAACAGTGACTACCACTATTTTTACAATTTGAAGATGTTGTACTTCGTCCTGCTAATGCAGTAGAAACACAGTACTGATAATATTCAGGGTTCAAAACTGAACCACAGCAGAACTAAAAGGAAAAAAAATGTACAAGGCCCAGCTGCACCACTTGTAACTCAAACCACAATCCAGATGATGAGGAGAACTGACTAGGTTTTCTCTGATTTTTTTCTTGCTTAGCACACTTTTTCTCCTGTTCCATGATCCAATGATTTATACAGGATATATGAACAAGGAACTGACTCCAAGCCAATTGATATTTAGACCGGATGTCTCAACAAGTATATTATTTTTCTGAATTAAATTATAGAGCTCTATGATTGATTTTTTGGGCCACAATGAATATGGATAAATTGGAATATGGGTCCTCAGTTCAGCTTAGGTTAAATATTAGAACCAATTCATTTTGTCAGAAGGAAATGGACCCTAGTTTCATTGTATGTAAAGAAAGAGTCTCATACTTATGTCTATTGTTTACTTTTTGTGTCTTTAATGAGGACCCACAGTAGCAATCACAGTCATTAAATGTTTTCTGGCCGCCCAAAAGCATATAGAAAAGGATAGAAGTCTTTAGATACAAGTACTCACTGTTAAAAACCACAGGGAGCAGAGTAGGAAGACAAATGCATTGTATTTAATGGTCCTTTGAGAGCCAACGTACTCATATTAAGACAATATAAATCTCTTTTCTGATTTCTTTATCTGATTCATCAACACCCTAAGTATTTCAGAACTCCTTTCTCAGTAGTGTCTCAGAAGATGCCACAAATTCACCAGGTAATTTGTCTCAGATTTATAACTGATTTGGAACTCATCCCATTTGAAAATTAAAGGACAATGAACTTGGTTTTACTCTTGACTTAATAGAATGCAGTTTTCAAAGGCTGTGTTTATGCCTTTTTGACCAGACAAATTAGCCATTATATCTTCTTAAACAATTCATTAGTTACTAATGGCTGCAGTGACATCTGCTGATGACAGTGAAGCTGATCAAGTAATGCTTCCAGTGCTGCTAAATTAATCTGCTCATAAATTCTTGGATTTTCAAAGAGTACCGAGGAATAGGCAGAGATTTATTCTTGAACAATTATTTATTTATCTAGAGTTGAAACCTCTAAATGTTCTACCACAACTTGAATCCAGGAGTATACATGTAAGTGAGCTCTGTAGCCAGGATTTAAAAGGCAAAATTGTAGAGAAGTTAATTTCTATTGGCCACCTACCTCTATGTCCTCCATCAATATCTGAGAAGTCACTCTTTCCATTAAAGTATGTGGACACTGAGAGACTGGAAAAGGGTACAGTCTGTTTGGACAATTGGCTCTTCTCCCCGTAGCAAGGACTCTGATCAAGGAATGCCATCACCCAAAAGCCCAAAAGACACTAACCTCATCTGTGCAGCTGTCTTATATTGGCCCTGTGCTGATTTTTTAACCTACACACGCAAATCCCTAAGCCACATCAGAAGCCTAGATAAGAAATGTTTCCTAATTCTCTAAAAGCTGACCAGTACTGAGCTTTTGCCTCTTGAGAGGAGGGTGAGCAACCTGTTTGCATGTTCCCTCCTACAACCCAAAGTGAGCCTGAGTATGTTTGGGAAATGGCTAGTAATGAGGGGCCAGAAATGTGCTGGGCAGAGTGCTAGTCATAAAACCCCTATGGAAAAGGCATGAGTACCATTGGGGATTGTGTGATAAATCATTCATAGCGTACATACTCATAAAGTAGCCCTACCATTATAGGCCTGATCTCCTCTGTACTCACAGGGTAGAAGCCAGGAGCAGACCTGGGTGGTAATGCTGTCTTACAAGATTCATACAAGTTATTTCCTTGCAACCAGTGATGGATCTGGTAAGAAATGGTTATTAACTTCTATTGCTTCTTAGCACACCAAGCCACCATACCATCTTATACCTATCTATAGGACCTTCTGTGAGCAATGGAAAAACATGCTACTGAAAAAAGTACTGGAAGGTGAGGGAAGATACTCTTCTTGTAACATATAATTGTATGTTTGCATGTAAAAGCAATAGCTGCATTGGATTGTTTTGTTTCCCAGGTAGATGGCCATTCCACTCCTGTATTAAAGCTTTTATTTTGGTGTGCACATGGCCTCAGAGTACTTCAGTATCAAACTTCTGACTGTAAAAGATACTGGGAGAGGGTAAGTTTAGTTTCCCTATGCTTCAATATGGTTATATTATGTTTCAGAAGAGAACTGAAACATACTGAAACCAGCCCTTTTGCTACCATTAACCAGGTGACAGAAGGGCTACAGACAGATTACAGACCCATGCAAAGACTTTCCGAGCATCCTGGAAGGAAAACACATAATTTTCCACGTCCAGCAAAGGCACAGCAGACTACATATAGCTTTTAGGTATGTCTAAGCAAACCAAGTGATTCTGGGTTTGTTTACACTGGGATTACTTCACTCCTAACTGGCAAAATACAATTATGCATCCTCAAATTATCAGAGCGATAAAAGACTTTTCATGCCCTCTGTGAATAAGAAGACACTGCATTTCCAAGGAGACAATAATCCAGCATATGCTATTATGGAAACTTTTTATTGCAGCAACATTTTTTATTTAAGTGAAGAATTTAGCCTGTGTGCCTAACCTCAAGAATTTGTTCACATGCAAGCATAGGGATGGAAATGGAGCACAATTACAGGCCTGGATCCTGCCCAGATCTGCTCTGCACAAGCAGAACATGATACTTGCATATTTCAGTTGGGGAAATCTCACTTCTTGTCTTCTTTAAATCAAGCGTCATGCCAAAGTGTCTGTGGCCGCAATGCTTTGGCTCTCCTCGTACAGTCATTAACACTTCAAACTTTCACAATTTTTCAATCATTTTCCAGAAATGTTTTTAAAAATCATTTCAATAGAATTATATTTTAAGGTGCTTTATTGAAATTAAAGTGTCAGTGGTCAAGTCCTATCCACATTAGGAAAAACATAGGTGGAAGGTCTTGATAAAACCCCACTTTACCATTTCCTGTAACTCAGGGTTTTTTTTCCTTGAAAGTACTTCCAAAAAGTAAAATTTTGGTTTCAGGTAGAAATTCACAAGCATTCTGGAATTGTCAGTATTTTAAAACTATTTTCAACCTGTGCAAATTCTCATGAAATAGGAAACCATTTCCCATTCAGTTGAATTACAAAGTATTCATAGGATAATTCCAAAAAGAAAACGATGGAAAACATAGTAAGTGACCTCAGGGACTCACTTAGCCTACTGAATTTCCTCTTGATATAGTAGTGAGCAATTAGATATTTAGAAGAAAGAAAATATCTATTACCTGTTCGTGCTGTTAATGGTCAGATCCACAATCCAATGCATTTAAACAGTTCCTAGTGATTTAATAATTGCCATTCCCTTACAAAAATAGCAATTTTCTTAGACCCCTACAATATGGAAATAGTTTTCTAGTGTGAATGTCTGCATCTGCAATTATTCATATTCAATGACTTGAATTTTTATAAAAGGTTTTTCTGGCAAATCGTTTTAACTCAGTTTGTAATCCTGCTTTGTAATTTAAAAGTTGAATGAATGTTTCTAGACTCTATTTATAACATGGGAACTATAATGGGAACGATTTCCCAGCCCACTGAATTTAGTAGTAGTCTTTTTCTTTGCTTGTCTGTCTAAACTCCTAGTCCACAATGCTGGATTAACCTCTCTCTCCATGAAAATAGCTCTTGTATGGATATAGCCTTCACAAACAAGGCATCCCTCTGGCAGCCTACTGCATACACAACAGTGTTGCCAAATTGCCACTTCTTTGTGCATTCTTTGAAGTCAGAACACCACCAAGTGACTTAGCTCTATGACAGCCAATTTTGTATTTTCTTTCCATATTCTGACACAAAGAAATTGAATTTTCCTGTCTGCAGCTCAAGTACAGGCATGAGGGCAAACCTTTTAACTGCAGACACAGCTATTGCATCGCTCATAAACCACTTTTTCACAGAAATCTCTATGCATGTGGGATTTACTGTGGCCACATAATACATTTGACGTAAAGAAAGAAGATGGCACAAGTCAGCACTTTTTATGCCTACGTGATAGTGGCAGAAAATCAGCTCTCTTTCTTGATTATGATGAAAAAAATATATAATGATGTATATTCTATTTGCTTCACTTTATCCACTATTCAAAAATCCTATTTTATTCCCGATTAACTCTATTTTAAAATTCAATGGTTTCATTTTGCCTAAAATACCACTCATTTTACTCTCAGTTTGGGATTCTCTACGTCCTATTGGTGAACTAGAATTACTATTATCATGTGGCTAATCCTGCAGATTCTGTAATAATGGAAAACCAAGATCAGGAAGAGCTTCTGATCTCCTTCTCCCACAGACATCAATGCTTGAATAACTTGTATATATGCCTTGCTGAAATGTCACTTGAGATAAGATTACCCGCTGCTCTTTGCCCAAGTGCACTGCAAGACCAGCATTTGGCTCAGTAGCACTCCGGCACAGGAGGCTCGTCTATGCAGCAGTACTTGTGGCTGTTTAAGGGCAAAATAATGCTGTTAGATTTGTGTACTGATCTAGACAGCTAGACAGAGCCACTGGTACTGAGGCATTCTCCATCTCAGTGCGGTCCCTAAGGCCCTTGGTAGCTGAGCAAGGTCAAACCAGCAAACTGAAATTGTGTCAGGATCAGGTTTAAAGCTATCCCTAAGGCACAAGCTTTGTATCTCTCTTCCATCCACTGAAAAAGTAGGTAAAACTCATACAGGATGTTGCTGAGGGATGCTTGGGAGAAAGGGAGCACATGTGAGAAGAGGGCATTTGTTTTTATATTGCTGAAGGTTGAAACATTTCAGTATTTCCTGTATTGTTTAAGAAGATAATCAGAAATGTTTACTTTTACGTTAATGCTAATCATATGTTTCCTTTTGGTTCTATTGATCTTTAGATTATTTTTATAATATCTTAAGTAAAACAGTATGGGATGTTTGATTATATTTTGAGATTATACTGTTTACAATATTTTATACAAGCACACAGCTGTCACATTCATGTTTTAATGTCTCATACCAAACTAGCTATCTCATAAGACGTGCAGTATTTTGGAACAGTTCTTGGTTCTGTACTATATAAGGAGAAACAACAATTAATCATTGCAAGTAAGTAGAAGAAAGTGTCACTGGTGCAGAACGACCTGGATGACTTACTAAGCCAGGCATGAGCAAAGAAAGTGTGTTTGAACATGTGAAAATGCAGCATTCAGAGAGTAACTGCTGCTATGCTCAGTAACTGGCCAAACATGAGCTTAGTGTCTGATCTCCTGACCATTTGACCACAGTCATCTTTAAGTGAGTAAACAATAGAACTAGAGTGAGACTATAATTAATGTTCACAGTTGATCAGAAGCGTATGATAGAAAAACAATACAAATTTTATGATAACCTGAAGGATCCCAATGAAGAACAGAAATCTGGTAAGTAACTGCTCAGTCTAGTTGGTAAAATGAGTGAAAACTGAAGTGAAACAATTTTAGACAGTTTTATGCATCTTTCTTAGCAAGAGTAATTAGCTTACTGATGACTGTGATGTAGTTTCCCTCCTTAACAATTTGCAAGTTAAGACTAGTAGATTATAAAATTTAGGTTCTACTTCAGATATAAATTAGTTAAGTCTTGTAGCCTCAGCTTTGTAGCTTTACAGGAAACCAGAACAAATGATTATTCAACTCTCCTGCTCATATAGCATGAATTTTAGAATCTAAAGCTTCTCCCATTGAAATCAACAGGAAGTGCTCCCTAGACTCTAGAGGGCACACGATGAGGCAACATGGATTACTGATGTTTGTTCTAAAATGTTTCTTCCAAAGGAAAGCTTTTATCAGCTTTCTTTTTTTTTTTAACTGGGGAAAAGAGCTAAATTATCAACCGCTATAAATTGGCCTGTTTACTTTATTGGAGGTCTACCAAATTATAGCTACTGATGATTTGGCCCATGAGTCTTAAACTGTGGGATAAAACAGGAACTCTCAAAAGGTAGAGGTAAACAAAATCATTTTTAGTCAGTAATTAGTCTTCTAAACCTCAAGAACCTTAATGAGCTGCAAGCAACAGAACTTACTTCATTTCAATGCATTGCTCCTCATGTTTCATGCTACTTTATTAGATTAGCTTGCAAATCAGCTTACATTAATGAAAAATGATTAAACTTAAACCAATGGAAATTAAATGGCTTAACTGTAAAGGCATTTGAAATTGCTTTTAAAATTAACAATGGTTTTATTCACTGATCTTTCCATGCTTAAAGTTTAGCAACAACTTCTTTCTGTGGATGGATTGTGTCTACAAAGGAGCTAAGGGCACCTTTGTAAAATGACTTCTCAAGTCTCTTGTCTTCAGGCTTTTCCCTTCAAACTCTTCATTGTTCAAAGCAGGCTCGGAAAGATTTTAGCAGCACAGCATAGCAGTGGCAAAAAGTATATTGCTACACCATGACTGACTCAGACCCACAGTACTTATAGTAGTAACTCAAAGGAGAGTTTCAGAAGAAATTATGCATGTGTGTTTTATGTCTGTGTACTTCATGCAAATTGTTTGGTGATATGCTAGAAAAGGTAGAACTCTAACTTTAAATGTGTGTGTTTGGATCCCTGTAGTAAATTACATTATTCTTACATGGAAAAAAAATAAATAATATTGAATTGTATGCCTTTAGTATGCACTAGAAGCAACCAAAGTTACTGGAGTTTATTTTCCTTATGTATTTTGAAATTATTCAATTCTATCTTAAGTATCTCCACCTGTTACTAGTGAAACATCCAAGACAAATTCAAGTTTAATTTAATTTATGGTATGGAAGGACCCCACATTCATTCTTCAGCTCATTTATAGGACTCCAATATAAATATGAAATGTAAGATGTCTGCTGAAAGCACTGAACTTCCAAACACATGTAAAACCAAAAGGGAAGTCCCTATATCCCACACAGTCACAGCAAGCCCTAACCACCACGCAAGGATGAAAAAGGTGGGACATAAGTTGGGGGGAGCTCACAGGCTCTTTATAGTTAAGAAAATTTCACAGTGCCTCCCTGAACCCAGATGTGCTTTGGATAAACATATTATTCAATGCCTGCAAGGAAAGAGCCTGCTGAAACAGCTGCGGAGGGACTGAAGAGGAGGAACTGATGCTTCCCAGCACCAGCACCCTTTGGACCCCAAGGAACCAGCTGAGCCCTCTGATTTCAGCAGTTTCCTAAGGACTTCAGTGGATAGTATATCAAATCATTCCTTTGTTGAAAGCTAGGCCTTTCCATTACACTACACTCTAAAAAGAAATATTAAGTGAAGTCTGAGCAATACCTTATGGTGCCCTTCTGTAGGGAAGTGAATTTAATCCAGACCAAGACATAAACCTATGAATAACAAGCCTTTCATGAACAAGCACATGAAGAAAGAAAAGGTTTATTATTTTGTATTGTAATTCACTATTATTTACTCTTTGGAAATAAATAGACTACAGAGAAACTATGTGTTTTGAAAACACAGTATATAGGAAAAACCGTGGAGTCTAAGTAATTATTAAAGAAAGGATCATGCTTTTATTAAGCATCTAGATTTCATAAGACTTTAAAGATATTGATTTCATTATCTCTGAGATCTATAAGATTGTATTTTTGTTCGCTTGAATAGTCAGGAAAAGAGGATACAAACTATGAGAATTTTTAAAACTACAAAAAGTCTCTTTGTGTTTTATTTTGAGGGTAAAGGTAATTTGTTAAGAAACCTCCTGGACAGGATGATGAACCATGCTTCTCTTCTTGTTCCCCTCCCCCCCAGTGTACAGACATAAGTCAAAAGAAAGCTAGACTTACTGTAACACATTGACTGACAATTAGATATTTAAAAAAAATGACAACAACAACAAACCCCTAGGAAATCAGATCTTATAAAGGTACCTAATGGGATTCTGAAATAAAATCTACTACACTCGGGTTCCAACAGGTAGTGAAGTCAAAAGAAATGCATGGAAACTCAATTATTGCCAAAACTGACTCTTAAAGGATGCTGTCACAAGTAGAAATTTCTTTGCCTCCACAGTTCTATTGTAAATTTTAGATTTCCTGTATAGATTATAGATTATTATAGGTTTTATAGATATATGTATATTATATATGTATTTTATATATATTATATATAGATATTATAGATATTATAGATTATATTATATTCTAGATTATTATAGATTTGCTAGCACAAAGGTTGGACTTGATGACCCCAGAGGTCCTTTCCAACCATAATGATTCTGTGATTCTGTGATTATTATACCTCAACACTAACAAATACGTTTCAAATGTTTGGCATACTCTACATATCAAAGCTTTCAGAATTTTATTTTGTGCTTTTAAAATATACATGATAATGAAATTAAGCATCTGAACAGAAATAATTTATTTGACTCTGCATTACACTAAAAGTTGTGAAGGGTATTGGCTTGATAACTGATACAGCATGGAGGCAAGAACTTTCCATGAGGACATCACAGCTCTCATTATTTTCAATTTTAAATTACCAGCCATGCTCTTGCTTCCCTGCTCCCCACCACTGATGTCATGGGCTGCAGGTAAAGTGGAATGGTATTTTATAGTGCTTTTACTCCAAGATGAGGTTCTATGGCCATTTATATATATTTCCATATGAAAATTATGTATTTTATCAGTTATGCATTGCCTCCATTCTGAACAAAATTCCACTAATTGGAAGAATGGCCGTGGCAAAGTTTCAACTATTTTTATCTCTTTAAAAAACTAGTTGGTAACTTGTTCCATAACTAACTGCTCCAAAATAAATATGAATTTAACTGCAGAACCCAGAATAAAAATAAATTTCCTCTAATAGCTGTAATCATAATTTTAATGCATAAGACTGCTTTTCAGCATTCATAAAATCATCTGAAGCTTTCAGAAATTCAAGGCAGTAGTACCATGTTAAGTGATGTTGCTTTGTGTAAAAATACATAATTATGAGAGATACGAAAATGTTTAGTTTTCCCTGTGACAAAAGACTAAATGTGGCATAAGAGCCTTATGAGTTCTAATATTTTAAGTACTAATATTTTAACTGGGGCAAAGTCAAAGCTTGTTCTGTAAAGCAGATACTCTCAAAAATTATTCAGTTCAGTGAAACACGGATTTCCACCATTGATGAAAAACTTTCTGCCAGCCTTATTAAAAATACAATCAGTACCTGGCTTCATAATTGAATGCATTGAAATAAACCATTGGCCATGAACTGGAGTGCTCACTAGCATAGCAGTTTCATACTTAGTATTTTGAGAGTGTTTCATCCTCATACAGCTCCTAGAAATAACAGAAGTTAACATATCCCCTTCTACAGCGCTACAGGGAGTTTGGGAAATATTATCCCCATTATATGGATAAAAGTGGTAAAGGTATGGATTACAATCCATAAAGGAGTTAGAATAAGGTGCTTAACACCAGATGATGTTTTAGCAGACAACTGCTGAGCAGCTGAGCATTTCTGTTTGCCCAGCACACAGTGCATGATTAGCCCTAGCAAAAGGCGACCTGGTATCAATCTCACTTTGTGCCCAACAACTCCGTGACAGATTGCTCTCTTTGGAGACATAATTCCCACTGCTTTCTTGGGACACTGTAGCCTCCCAAATATGGTTACAGGTTAGTGCTAACTAATAGCTCTTAAAGACAAGTCCGAGCACTCTTGTATTTAAATCTCTAGCTTAG
This sequence comes from Eurystomus gularis, assembly GCA_013400335.1. Classification (NCBI taxonomy): domain Eukaryota; kingdom Metazoa; phylum Chordata; class Aves; order Coraciiformes; family Coraciidae; genus Eurystomus; species Eurystomus gularis. Next base: position 9,960 of record VZZY01006160.1, on the reverse strand, counting down.
ATGGTTAAACTAGGAGTCAAGGATTCCAAGGCACTTCAGAGTTGCCCAGAACTTTCTATCAGCTATAAAAGTAGCTTGAAGTCTAGGCATCTAAAGAGAGATGGTTTTAAGTATTTTCTTATACAATCTAGCCCTTCATCATAGCAGCACTCTGGAAAATTCTATTCAGCAAACTCAATTAACTTGATTCTCAAACTTTTGTAAAAATGTCCCAAAGATGTTATGAATACATTTGTAGACTTATTTTTCTAGGTTCTTCTCCTTCATTTTGTCCCTGCTTATTGCAGGGGGGTTAGACTAGGCCTTTGGAGGTCCCTTCCAACCCAATACATTCTATGTTTCTACGATTTTGTTTCCCCTAGAAATATCACTGCTCTCATAAGTATCTACTGTCTCACTCCATGTAGACAAATTAAAGATCTGTCTGTGTTTACAAATAATCATAATGTTCACATGGTTTCCTACTACAGATACAGTCTCTTTGTCCATGAGTATGGCTTAAGTGAGGCAACAATTATTTATGAATGTACTACCTTAGTGAGCGCGTGGAGTAAGAGTTTCTAAAGAACACTGTATGTCTTCATCTCTGGTTGACAGACTCTATTCCTGAAACTCAAGGAAAGCTGCCAGAAAGGGTTCATTTATCAGACACCTGCAGTCCACAGGTGAACTTCAGTTAGCTGAGTCATGAAGTGGGAGCTGTACTCCCAGATGCTCACTGGTTTAAGTTGTTATTTTATCCTGCTGCCTTACAACCTTTCTTCTGCTGCCTCTCATCAACATATAACGAGTTCAGATTTTCCTATCATTTGCACTCCCTTAAATGAACATATACTTACCCACAGGGCTTGCACAAAGAAGAGACAGATCAAGACTGTTTCTGCAGAAGGCAGCAATCGCAGTATATTGCTTTCTTTCAGTTTAACAAAGCAAAGGAGGATAAAGAACACTTAAATCTTCTTCAGGGGAGTCTCAGCTGGAGTACAGCTGCCTTCATCAACATTTCTCACAATACATATGCAACACCTGGCACAAAAGTCACGTCACAGATGGAAATGAATCTCACTAAACAATTCTCTGTGTTTTGGCTCTCTTGGCACATGGACTGCCCCTTAGTAGACACAGGCAATTAAATAAATTAGAGGAGCCACACGGTTAGGGAGAAACTTGCATCTTCTTTGTAAACATCCCTCCGGGCTGCACATGATAAATCTGCCTGTAACTGAGAACTTGGCCCATTAGTTTGACTCTACATATGCATTCCTTCCCTTTTTCTCTCATCTGAGCCATACATTTCTGGTATGTCCACATGGAGGGATTATGTTCAAACTTCCTTATTTTCTAAACATGTTTGAAAAGCTGTCCATGAGCATGCCAATTGAGTGGTGTGTGCTTGGAGGACAAAGCAGAGGAGAATCCCAACGTGACGCTGCTGGGGCATGCATACAGACAGCTTGAGCCAGCCAAAAGGAAAGGCTGTAAATCATACTCAGAAGGAGATTGATGATGTTTGTGGAACATGCTCCCAGGGTGCCAAAGAGGTGTTGGTTCCCGAGGATTAAGAATTATTTTTGTGGAAGGTTTTTATCATTAAAGCTGATGATGTGCCTACAACCAAGAAAATAAAAGAGCGATGTTTGCAACAGTGGAGTGATTTGTATTCTTATGCATGACAAAAACTTCCATCATCCATCCCTTTGACAGTTATGATTTGTTAAAGTTTTCTCCAGGGTGTTTGTAATAAAGATTTGAATTTATTGTTATGTGATTTGCATCTTTATTTCCACTATGTATGAAATCTGTAGTATTTAGTAGATCTAGCTCATAGTTCATATCTAATTTACACACAGTGGAGACCTCTTAAACATGTAGCCTTTGTGTATAATAAATTCATTCATTGTAAGAGGCTGGCTTGTTTTATGAGATGTTAATTAAAGTTGTTCTCAACATAAGATAATGTAGGCAAAAAAATTAGTATGCAGTAGTCTTATTAATTTAACAACTTAGAGTTACTTACATATTCCATCATTAATATTGTTATATTTTCTGGACAATTATTGAGAAATAGTAAAGAGTGAATAAGCAGATAAACTGATAAAATTAGACACCTGTTTGTGATATAGATACATATGAATACTCAAGTACATGTTTTGCATGTGCACACTGCTGATACCTCAGCTTCTGTTTCTGAACAATGATAAGAACAGAGGACGACTAAATAAATGCCTATTTTCTGTTCTTACAGGTTTTTTGTATCTTATTTTACATTTATTTTATTATATGGAAAGCATAATATCTGGCTAATCAATATATTTTCAACAACTACTGTCTAAGTGTAGGTAAAGTGTCAAAAAGTCAGTGTTAGCGTAAAAGACTACTATATTATACAATCAGATATCCATTGTGGTGTGTCATGGTGTTGTTTATTTTATGTACACATTTACTAATATGTTTGCAGGTCTGACTAAAATGATATAATAAAACATCAAGAAGGATATGGCATGTTCCAGTGTAAATAACTTCAATAGTCTTCATCCACACCCCAGAGTTTATACATGGTAACACATTAATCATAGTCACTATGATATTTAATAACTTGAAACTGTGTAAAAATTCAAAATAATTGGGTAAATTGTTGCCTCATTACTGCCTTTGATTAAACTCAAAATATACAGACAGCTTTTCAAAGCTTAGAAATCCCATGCTGACTGAATGTTGAGTGAAATGGCTGTGCTGAAGTTCATAGGAGACTTTGCACTGACAGAGGTGTCAGCAGGATGATTTTTGCCTGCCATTTTGACTGTAGTCATCTAGACTAACCTTACAACCCCCTCCTCCCCAATATTCTAAATCCCAAAGGGCTGAAAAGAAACTGAACTTTGCAGAAACCTACCGGCAGCTCTGAAGGATAATTGTTCTCCTTACTGAAGTTATGCTTCATATTTACAGGTTTCCATGAAACTAGGTTTTAGAGTGTGGCAGGCTGAGTACCAGTAACAACAAATATGTGTAAGATACCATTCATCATCTCATACATAGTAACTGACCCTGTGTGTATGTCTAGCAGTTGCAATGTGAAGTAAAACAAGATTACCCAAATCACTCTGGCAGGGAGGGAAGGCAAGTGCTACCTTATTAAACCGAGCCAGATGACTCCCTTGTGCAGCTTCATTTTCCCTTAGCACATATAACAATTCTTTGTTATTACTACTGAAAACTGTCATTCAAAGAATAGAAAAAATTATTAGACATATATTAAAGTTGTAACCCTGAGCCAAATTTAGGATCCCATCATATTCAACACTGCAAAAATATAAAATATAGCCTAAGCTTGATACTACAATGAATTGGACACACACATAACATAATGCACCATTAGGTGATTACTCATCTATTTTACACAGAACTCTTTGTAAGAAAAAGATCAAAACTGCTAAATGCTATACAACAACAATATTTTTCTGTGTGTTAGAAAGCATCAAAGGACAAAGTGATTTAGAAAATTGTTCCTTTCAAGAGCCTGCTGCTATCTCTTAGCATTTTCACAATGTTTAAATGTCTGGAGCAATAAAGATTTTAATTTTAAAAACTTGGTGGGATGCATTACTGTGGTTATTTCAAAACATACCCATACTCCTCTCAGCCTATAGCACACTATAAAAAATTTAAAATATTTAATATGGTGAATCTTTGACATAATCTTAAAGATCCATTAAATCCTCTGTTTAGAGGACAGAAAAGAGTTCTTGAAGATGCATTGTGTTTGATTCTCTGCAAATACTACACCACATAAGCACCATCAGCTGATTAAAAGGTTTTCCAGGGAAAATTGAAAGCACAGCAAAGAAGCACTTTTCTTTGTAAAACAGTTCAGATTACCTTTAACATTTGAAAAAAACGAAATTCAATTAGTGAAAATACTTAAAGCTGCATTTCATCATAATCAAAATCTTGAACTAGACTACTAATAAATATATGCATATAATGATAAGCACAGAACTGTCTTTTTGCCACGACATTCAAGATTTTACAGTCAAATACACATAATTTTTCTAATGTTCATTTCCACTTCAGGTTTATTCCACAACTATTACTAAAGATATTACTAAATAACTTCCAGCCTCCACATAGTAACTGAAAATACTTAATCTTAAAACTGTTAACTTCCTCTTTAAAAAAAACTAAAGACCAACAATAAGAAGTCCAATGGAAAAATTTCAGTTTTGCTCATTCAAAGAAATACTGTCATTTCATTTCTCATTTTTTGTTGAAATCAAATATTTTCCTAGTACAGGGAACCATATTCCTTGACTTATCAATAACCTGGGTAATTACCGTTAATCTCAGATATAAGTTGAATACTGTACTTTAGACTTACCAAATCTTTCTTACCAAGAAAATATAACATAAATGCAGAAATTACTTTACCAACTGCTGAATTCCATGTATGTCTGCAGAAGATCACACTTTCCTTACCCACTTGCTACAGCTGAGGATTAGGGAGACAGAAAAAGCACCACAACAGTCCTCTAGGGCACCATTTTTACAAGCACCTGTTTCAGCTCCAAGATCATAAGTTCCTGGATGAGAAAGAGAGCAGGAAGTCACTCACTCGTTCAGCTCTCCATTTTGTCAAACAGAAGCATTTGACTTGTTTCTCTGTTCTCTCTTCATCCCATTTCCAACATCCTTTCCCTTCTAGCGTCTTCAGCCTGGCCTCTAAAAGTGTAGACAGATAACAGGTAAGAGTTTATGCACTGAAATATGAATTACATGCAAAATAAAAAGAGTGCGAAACTAAGTTTCTGAAGCTTTCTGCTAAATATTTGTATTTTCCCACAAGTAGAAAAAAATATCGGAAGTATTTTCAAAGTCACCTCTGCTAAGAATGTTTTCTGTTTTTAACTGCTCATAAAATTGTTGACTTCATAGATAATTTGAAAAAACTGACCAGTTGTTAAGAATTTCTGAAATATATTCTCTTTCAGCATGTGTTAGATTTTCATCTATGAAAACAATAAATTATTCCAACCAGGTGTCAAATTGTTCATAAAATGTCTGATTCAAAGTTATAGATTACTTGGACACCCCATAATTCTTTATTTCAAATCACATTTTTTAATATTTAACTTCTGCTCTGAAAATACTTACTAATAATTAATTTGTCTGGGGTGAAACTTTTCCCCAATTCATCTCCTCCATCTGCTTGCACATACTGTGAAATTATAATCAACTGTAATTTGTGACAGAGACGTGCCAAACATTTCTAAAACAATTTGGAAAGTGGCAGACTGGAATTCTTGCCAACTTGCACTCCATGCAGATGCTACTTGTTCTTCTCGTTTTCCTCACCAAAGCTGAGTTTAAAAAAGAAATCTTGAAGTTCTACTAAAGCAATATTGGTGGAAACCACTTCATACTATTTTGATCTCCCCTTCCGTTGTAAGAATTTAGGAACTAAATCCAAAGCTCATGGGAATCAGTGGAAAAATTCCTGTTGTCTTGGCTGGAGGTAGCTTAGATGTTAGATAGTTCTTTCCCAGCTTCCATCTGAACCCTCTAATTATAGACACAAAATAGACAGCATACTTCCTCAGAGCTTGCTTATTTATTCTTTTACTTCCAACTCACAGGGTTAAAGATGGATTTAGAAATAACAGTGATCATTATTCTTAAGGTAAATAACAAGAACTACTTCGGTAGCAAAATGAATGCAATGGGTATTTGCAACAGGGTGACTAGCAATTTTTTCCTATTCCTACCCCTAATTTATTTTGAAATCCCACACATAATACACACTTTCATTAAGGGATGTAGATTATGAAAAGGTTAAACAAGTGATTAAACAAGCAACGAGACTTGTGGATTTTAGAAACAGTGTTAAATTCCTCTTATGTGATCACATTATTTTGAAGTTTCCAGTTCAGAAAAATGTAGATCATTGAGGTCACTAGTTTCAAATTACTTTAAACCATGAAGTTGTGAAGGGTGAGCAACATCAGTAGTTAATCAGCATGTTTCAGAGCCCAAAGCTTGCAAACTCTGTTTCATGTACATTGATTATTGCAAGACTGGAACTCAAGTGTTCTAAGAGATTAGTAAAACAAACCATCCACATATTTGGAGGGTTATGCATGTATAAAATAGGAAAAATCTGAAAAAAAACCACTTTCAAAATAAAAACCAAGAAACTTTATCTAGCACCTTCCAACGGTGAGAACTACATTTTTGGTTAAATGTTATTTTTCTCAAAATTTCACACGAAACTGGACTTTATACTTTCTAACTCAAAGCAAAATGCCTATCTAAATGTACCTAAGGAAAAACATCCAGAGGTCTAGATGGAAAGGAAACTGCTGGATGCTCTAAATAGATCTGTTTCTTCACCACCTCTATCACTCTGGCAAAGCTGTGCTGGCTGGGAGCAGTGTTGGTGTGCAGGAGGAGCTACTGCTCAGGCCCCCTCTGCGCAGCTGCAGTGGCAATAGCCCCATTTTTGTGCAAATTTTTATGATGCCTGACTCTCCTGGATGGTCACACTGCTGCTACCATCTCTTCTTTTTCTGCAGCAGATGAGGCCAGTGCTGCATCTTTGGGGAACAATATTTATTGAGTTTTACGTTGGCTGCTGAGAAAGCTTCTCTCTGATGCATTAAAAGGGAACTTAGTCTCTCGTTGCTATTGTCACTTGTGTTTGCTTTTAGGTTAACAAACTGCATACATTTCAAGTCATTAATTACATGAGGAGCAAATTGTTTCTACTATACTGGGAAACTGTTTATTCAAGATGTGCATAGTCTTTTCAAGGTAAAGCTCACATCTATAGAAAAATGATCTCAGACTTAGACGTGTGCTTAAAGACCCTTCTAAAATGAGGATTTAATGTACTAACAACGCATTTAGCTATGACATTTGCTTCCATTTTATAAGGCTGTACAGTTATTTGAACTAGAGGCACACATATAAGAAATGAATAAATGGAGATTATACAAGGAAAGCAGGTATATGAGGTTCATTCTGCCAAGCAGTTTAGCTGTAGGACAGTACAAGCTTGCCAGCATTTTTCAGAATTATCCTCCCTCTAAACCCCATGGACTATGTGGTAGAGTGGATAAGAGAAGAGTAGCACTTAATGCCATATAACATGCCTTTCAGTTGCCAGTAATCAGAGCTGGCAATTTTTTCACCATATATATGAAAACAAAGATTGTACAAGGAGTACAAGGATGCTGTGTTTATCAGCAGAGTTGACAAATAAAACTGAAGCAAATATTTGGGAAAAATAATATGGTCTACAAAAGCAGCATGAGAAATGAAGCAAGTGAAACCCGTTCCATTTCATTCTTTGATTGTTTATAACATATATCTGAAAAGTTCCATTTTCTTAACTTTATTCATTTTTCTAGTTCATTTACTGTCCTTTTCATTATTTTAAACCCAGACCACATTTATTTTGACAAAACTAAATATTTATGTGTAGGTAAAAATGGATGTTCTTAAGTATCATGTGTCCCAAGCCTCTCATTTCTAAAGCTATATTTTCTTTTTCTTTTCTTAAAACAAATTGGAAGTTCTTATCTGAGTCACAAGCAGTCACTGATTTCTTACTGGACATCAGAGGATTTAACTGGATTCAAACCCAATGAAACTGAAATCCAGATTCTTTTAAGATCTTGAGATAGATATATATTATAACAAATAATCAACATTATAGTAAGAACTGTGGCTTTTTGTTCTAGCTTCTGAGACTTTAACTTTTCATTTGTAGGTTTTTCCCTAATACTGCAAAGGTTAGCCTGTACTTCATGTTGGTAAATGAAAGATGCTTTTCACATGACTCCAGGACGTAGAGCTGTTGAATTCAAAAGTGTACTGCAGAGGTTAAACTGCATTAAGTTAACAGAATGGCAAAAACCAACCATCTCACAGGAGAAATGATGTATGATCATTACACTAGTGGCATCAATCAGCATGTTCCTTATTCAGATTTTTTAAAAACATATTTATAATTCTTATCAAAAGTTTTTTCTTATAGTTTTCCAAATAAAAAATATTAACCATATCTATACATTCAGTCTAGTACTAGTTTTATACCAGATTAAATAAAGCAGTAAAACAAGAGTGATGTCTTACTGAAACAGCACAGTGTGCTTGTCCTTTTAACAACCTCACTGGATCAGAAAACAAAACAAATATGACTTTCAGTCATAGAAACCATTATGCAACCATACTCCCATAGCCTTATGCATCACATTCACTAATGTTACTTGGCCACTTAATGACCCCTTTTTTGTATTTGACTTGGATAAATATATCAGCTGTTTTTTAAATAACATATATAATAAAACAGATGTATAGGTTTTTAGTGATTACACAGTCAAAGAAAAGAAAAGAAGCAATACTTTGTGGCATGACCTAGTGCTTGTCTTCTGGTGCAAGCTAGTACTACAAATTGTGAAGAAAAGGCTCAAAGCTTTCAAAATATTGTCTGCTTTTCTGCCAAAACTGCTACAGTTGTCTGTACAGTTAATAAAGTTAAGAAATTGTCCTTTACAATTTCTGTCAAAGAGTAACTTATGAGAGTGCCAGCACGGCTTTAAGGGCTCTGCAGGAGGGAGGTGCCAGCCATTTTGCCCATACCTGCTCTGTTGTATCTCTGTGCTCGGCAGCAGCAGAACATTTAGTTCAGTATAAGAAAACCGTGACTTTCTTGTGACATGCCAAAGTGGGAGATTGGGATGGAAACAGAAACAGAATAAGCATAACATTTAAATTAGTTATTAGAATCAACCTCTCTGATGTGTGAGTAAAAATACTGAGCCAAATTTCAATCTCACATGCCCCTAAGTAAATCCAGAGTAAATCCATTATGTTCAATTTATATTAAGATAAAACTCTTAATGCTAAAACTTTCAAATGTGAATTTATAACTGATGAAAATATTCTCACCTCATCAGTCACAAGTTACATGGTTTACTTTCTCTAGTAGATTTTCTGCCATTACAATCAGCTTTGTCATTCCTAACACACTACCTATAAATTCTGTTTATATTCATAAACAAAAAAGACCATCTGGGCACCTATCCAACATTTCCCCAGCAATGGATAAAATTCTGGCAAAGCTGGGGCATGTCCCTGTACTGGGGAGAGATAGGGCAACCTGGATATGGCACGTGGCTGGGGAGTCATGCAAACGGTTCAGAGAAGCAGTCTCTGAAAGGAATAAGAAGTCCAGTTGAGATATCTGATGAAGGAGAAACTCTCTTAGCTGATGTACAATATGGCTACATAAACAAGTTACCATAAAGTAGCTGAGAGATTAATTTAGGATTTGACACATGAACAGGGAGGTGAAGCTTTAAACATAAATCTGGTGCAAATCACACACTGGAAGCTACATACAAACAAGCAGACTGTACAGTTGAAAGTGTGAGAGGCACTGACAGACAGCCATTTGAAAACGTGATAAATGGAGTCTGGATTCATCCAAGGTGAGACTATTATTGAACTAAACTAAAGGAGCTGTGAGAATTTTCCCACTTCCTGAAGATAGGGTTGGTTTGGTATGGCCAACCTATTCTGGAGTTTATAACCTCATCATAATAGATTTTAAAATACTAGGTATCTACAAAGTAAGTGCCCCTATAAACCCTGTTGCTCCAGGTAAATATGAGGCATCTTGACACGCTTTCATTAAGGCACTGGCTTTGTCAAACTGTGTAAATATAAAGTTTCTTTAAGGCTATCTCAAGTGTTCTATGATGTAAATGCATAACTGCACAGTTATTTAGCTAGAGTAGTATCTAACACTCTTAAAATACACATCTATTTTAATCTCTTTTTAAGTTATCTATGTAATCATACAGTTGATTAGTAATGGGATTTGTACAATTTTTATATCAGTATAAATCCATTTATAAAGTTAGCATTGCAATATATCACAGAAGCACAGAATGATAG
>VZZY01006159.1:3450-36172 GCA_013400335.1 Eurystomus gularis | reverse complement strand
GCATTGCATGGCATTGTTGTGACTAACATGCAGGACCCAACACTTGGCCTTATTAAACCTCATACAATTATCTTCATCCCATTGATCTATCCTGTCCAGATCCCTCTGCACTTGCCCTTGTTGAACTTCATTAGGTTCCCCTCTGCCCAACTCTCCAGCCTGTCCATGTTTTGCTGAATGGCAGCACAGCCTTCTAGTTTGTCAGACACTCCTTGTTTTGTATCAGCAACAAACTTGTACTTGATTGTATTATGACATGGAGATTATGAAAATGTTGTCTACTCATCCCTTTTTTTCTTTATATACAAGGTAAACAGTGAATATTTGACATAGATATTAAAATGAACATGTCAGTGGAAAATACTGTGGTGTAGGCACCTTTCACATTTTCCAGTTCTATTTTCCATCAGCCCGATCTGTGTTCTTTCCTTCTCCTTTTTTTTTGTTTTCCCCTCAGAAGAACAGTGGCTGCTGAGAGGCTTCCAGGAAACATCTGGAAGATAAGACATTCAGTAGTAGCTACTGCAGTAGACTGGAGAGAGGGAAAGAGGAGGAAGCGAGATGATCTGTTCCTCAGAGTCAAACAATGACAGGAAAGAAAAATATATGTCAATACACAGAATGAAGTATGATCCCACCATTTGAAGAAGCATCCAGCTTCTGCAGAAACTGAAGTGACACATATCATTCTCAACATATTCTCCAGAAGCCTCATCTCTTGCCCTCTGGTTGACCTCACTTATCTTCTTTCACAGGACCATAGGATCACAAGAATGCTCAGGCTGGGAAGGACCTCGTGACTCCAGTTCAACCTCCTGCTCAAAGCACAGTCAGATCTGAGTTGAGACCAAATTACTCAGGGCTTTGTCCAGTTTGATTGTGGAGGAAGGAGTATCCAAGGTTGAAGCTTAAGCAGCCTCTCTGGACAGTCTGAATTCTCACTGAATTTGCCCAGTCTTTCTCTTTTTCTCAGAATTCACTATGGCAGCATAAAAAAAAAATCATTTCCCTATGTGGTTCAGAAGTGATGTCATGAATATAGCTAGGCAACATAACTGTGTTTCATAGCCTTAGAGACAGAAAAACAGTGATTATCACATTGTATCGACTCACCTAACATTAACAAAGTTGAAGATAGAAATTTTCTCAGCCAGCTTTAGACATCTTTATCTGAGGTCATTATCTAAGTTCTCTTTATACCTGCAATAGAAACACCAGGGCATGAATCATCTCTCATTCATCTAGTGTAGATTACTAAAATGGGTCAGTCTAATTGTCAGAGAACCCCATTGACTATAAAGGGAATTTAAATGACAGTTTCAGAGGGAAATGCCTGTGTTATGAATGTTTTCCACTTAGCTTAATTAGATGATTCCTTTCTTAGGTGCATGGAGTAATTTAGTTCTTGAGTCACTTTATAGTTGCAGAAAAAAATATGGTGTGAATCTTTTCCACCATAAAACAGTTTTACAGAAAGATAAATTGCTTTCTGAAAGTTTCTTCCTTTTATGTCAATTATAAAAGGAGCTGAGTTGGCCAGTTTACATTGGCCTCTTACATGAGTGAAATTATGTCACTTGATTCTAGCTGTTTTCCACTTTTAATTCTAGAAAATATTAACCTGGAAAGGGAATAGTCAAGCATGGATCAATAATTCACCCTTGTATTTGTTTGTTCAAGATTTGAATGACTCATATGAGAAAAGGGAGTTTTACTGTAGCCTACAATTTTGTGGGCTTTTTGTAAAAATTTGAATGTAGCTGTAACTTGTACAAGAATTTTCCTTCTGTATCCCATTCTGAAGAAAGAGATAAGAGGTACAAAGTCTAAATACAAAATGTAATTTGAAGACCTACTAATGCAAGAAAATTAATGAAAGAAGAAATAAGCAAATTAGGGTTTCAGTGTCAATAGTAGAAAGTAATTAAACTTTTGGTAAGGCAACTCCAAACTGCCTTCCAGAGAATAGACTGGTCATAAATTTTTCAGCTGATAATTTACTTTAAAATTGTTACAAAATTTAGAAGAAATTATTTCACATTTAACTGAAATTTGTAGCCATTGTTAAGTACTGTTTATAAAAATGATCATTATTGTCAGAGGTATACTATGCAAGTGCTCCTTCAATGAAAATTTCCCAAGACAAGAAGGCCAAGGCTACTTGTTTTGCTGGTCACTATATTTGTTGCAATATGTTTGCATACTTTTTGTATGATAGTTTGATACTATTTTTTTTTGTGATTAAAACCTAATATATAGTTAATATTTCCTCAACTGAAGAAGTTTGGGAAGTGAACGTTTTTGGGAAGCGAACATTTAATATTTCAGCTTCCCATTGCTGTGTAATTTGCCTATTAAAATAATTTACATGTCAACAGTGTATGATTATTTTAACAAGTGATAGATGACAGCTTGTAGACAGATTTGAGATTAGTGAAGAAGAAGAGTTAGTTGTCAACTGGCCATAACATGAGCTTCAAATTAAGCAAGAACTATGGAAAAATGAATAGATTTTAGCTAAATTAGTGGCAAAAGGAATGTAACACAATGAGAGTTTAATCTGTTTGGAATATCTTGGGGTGTTTGTAAGAAAGATTAGAGTCTAAGTTATGAAGACAGCGTTGTAACTGTGAAACTACAGAAAACACTTAAGATCACAAGGTGACTTGTGTTTTCTGTGACCTTTTAAGGCACATCTGTTTGAATGGTGCTTCATAGATATCATGTACATCTTGTCTCTAAAAGCTAGATCCTTTGAATCTTGGTTACATCAAGTAACAGAAGAGTAAATTCTTTGAGATCCCAGATCTCATTAACTTAATAATCCTCTTGTATAACAAAATCCCCAAACAATTTAAAATATCTGTAATCTAGAGTTCCGATCATATATTTCCTATTCTAAAAAATCTGATTATTATAATTTCATTCCTTTGAGCTAAGAGCTGTGCTTGGCACTACTATTCATCACTGGCAGATATAGAATAATCCAGGAACTCCGTGATCTCCTCAAGATCTTCCTACCTTTTCTTAAGATCTTTTAGTTTGACAGTACTTTACTATGTTGAAATCTCAGAATCACAGAATGGTAGAGGTTGGAAGGAATCTCTGGAGAGCATCAAGTCCAATTGCACTGCCAAAGTAGGTTCACCTAGAGTAGGTTACACAGGAAGGTGTTTTAAACACTTTGTGCCACAGATGGAACAGAACAAGCACCATAGATATGCTGTTTGTTGGTTAGTGAGCTGGAAGTACCATTGAGCTTCTCTGACTCAGTCAGTAATCCATATCCTTATATACTGGGGCTAGTAAATGGGAATTTGAAATATTATGGATTTTCTTTAAAATATGTAATCCATAAACACTTTAAGTCTCTACCTATAATGGAAAAGACAAGAATAAAAAAAAAGGTGTGAATACAGAAATATGGTCAAATACACATTTACTGAAAATATAGGAAAGTCTATATTCATTGTAGTTCTGTAAGGACTTATCTTAACTTTTTTGTTTTTCTTTTCAGAAATTGAGTGACAATTCCCCTGAGGAAAACAAGGTAGTTCAAAATAGCATTTAACAAGCACGTAAATAAACAGAACTACTGCCTTGTTTCATGTGGAAATTAGTCTATTAGATATGCAGGCAACATGATTTCCATGGTTACAAATGACCTGCTAATCTCTTAAATTATCCAGTCATCACGAACAACAAGCCTACTAAATAATTATAGTAAAATGCAGAACTGATGCTGTCAGTATTTGCAAAGTGAAAATCTCCCAAAGAGAGGAGTTTTTTACCTGGTAAGAAGTTACCTCACTATTTCACTGTAGGTTCATCACCAGATTTCTCTGAAATAGATTAACCTGAACATATTTTTAAAATAATACTATTTTATCCATCGTGTTAGTATTGTAGGTAAGAACAGTAACCTCCTCGGGTTAAGAAGAACAGTAGCTTATTGGGGAGGAGTGTCTGTTTTATTTGGGTACAATGTGAAAACTCATTTAGCGTGCATTTCTCTGAGTGCTTCTTGGTGCAAGGACAAAATGTTCATTGTCCTGATGCACTTTTATTTTTAGTATTTACTAAAGCTAATAGTCACAATGTTGTATGAAGTAAATGAATTCTGTTTACTTGTGTTACATTCAGTTTATCTAACTGAAGGAAAACTAACAAAAAAACCAATGGCTTTTGAATGATTGTTGTTCATCACATAATAGCTGTACAAATACACTTTCAGAAATTTCCTCATAATTTTCCAAATCTATGTAAACATAAAACTGTTCTGAGATTTCAACAGGAAAAGCTCTTTATGGTCTTGTGTATGAGGTATATACATGTGTGTAATAACTGCTGTGGAATGCCTTTTTCATCATCATCAGGGTTTTAATGAAGTGGTAACTGCGTTGGTATCTTGACCTAAAGACAGTGACCAAAAACATTTTGCAAATGACTGATTCCTTGTATACTACTTATTGTTTTAATTAATCCCAAATGCCCATCAAGGTCAGTCCTCCTCTCATGTCTGTACTATAAGCCACTGTAACCCTATTAACTTCATTTTTCCTCTCTTGGGATCCCTAGTCAGCAAACAGTTGTACACTTGAGTTAATTTATAAACACTGCCAACTTCCATAACTTTACTACAGCCTTGTAATATTTCACATGCCTTTAAAAGCCTCAGCACCTTCCAATCCTTGTGGTACAAGAAACTGCTTTAATTTAAGGAAACTGCTGTGGATAGAAAAAAATGTTTGTATCCCTTATAAATGAAACTAGATGACTTGGCCCCACTGGAAAATTTGAAATCTTGAGCTCCAAATTTGGAGGTAGGTCAAAGGAAGTTGAAAAGTTTTACAATGTAAAATTCCTAGACTTCGATTCGAGTGCTATATACAAGTGGTACTATTTCTTTTATGTGAAGTGCCTGCTGATTTCCTTATGATTTCAGATAATGATGGGATTCTTTTTCAACTTGGCTGTCTAGGCTTCATTTAAATCTCTTTGATTTCCCTTGTTTAATATCTGAGGTTTATTTTTTTATCAATACCAGAAATATGAGTGCTAACATCCTTATCTCGCTTTCTATAACATGATCTTTCCTTTTGCTGGTCTTTATACTCTCCCCTCTTTCACTTTACCTTTTTTTTTTTTTTTAATATCTTCTTTCCCATTTTTACTTGGACAGTATTACCTTCCTTTTGAATTTTTCCACTGTATCATAGTCAAAACCTGTTGCAGAGCTTTTTTTTTTTTTTTTGAAGTGCAGTCACTTTTCTCCAAAATATTATTTTATTGATTTAACCTTTGTCAATGTTTTTGCCACCATTGTCAGTTTACCTTCAGCCCTGGAACCTTTATCAAACATGCTTTTCTGTGCATTCACCAAAATGAGGGAAAAAAGACCTGAGAAAAAATCACATCACGTTATATGGCTCCCTTTCTGTCATTGCTGATGAGCTGATCCAAAGTCTGCCGTGTGGTGATTCTGTGTAATGCCTAATGCAATGCTATTCCCGTCTCGGAGAGAAGTATATATCATTAACTGTGGAAGTGCTGGCACTTACAGGTGTTTGTATTTCTCTGGACTTATCCAAAAGACTTATACTTACTATACTTACTGCCTACATTACAGTTATTTAAATAAACTATAGAATAGCCTACACGTATAATATGTTCTTTAAAAAAATGCAGATCTAAATGATGGGGATTCAACAAGCTCTTGGGTTACTTGTTTGTATATTTTAGTGTTCTAATAGATCTTCTTTACATCCTTGTCTTTGTGCTGAATGCTTTCTTGAGACAAAAGTACATGTTTGCCAGTAATGATGTTGACTTTGCTTGTACCCTTTGTCCTGAGTACTTATTTCCTACTTTTTGCCACTGAACATAAAAAAGAGACAAATCACCATTTTACATCTCTATCTGTATTATCTATAATATTTATAAGGTCTATATTATCTATCATATCTCCCTGTATACCCCTTTTCTTCCCTGTCATCCATGTTGAAAGAGAGAGTATATTAATGATGTCTAGTTAAGCTCTACTCATACTATCTTTGGGTAATGTCTGCACACTTAATGTACGCCTTTTTATTGTAAACCTATCAATCTTATCTCCCTCCATCTTTCTCATTTCCAATTAGAGATCTGAACTACTAAACTAAATTACTGCAAAATATTTAGTTTTTCAAATCTTTTGAGCAATTAATCGGCCGAGAGTAGGTTTAACTTGCCATAAGATCTGTTTCTCAGAAAGACATTTCTGATATTCTTAATTAGAATTTAGAGATCTACTATCTTTCTTGTATCAACTATAGTTTCAGATTACAACAACAAAAAAAGAGAGCAGATTTATTTACTGTTATTTTTGTGTACCAAAGACTGATTGAGGTGAGGGTCCTTTCATTTAAAAACTTATTATACACTTTTTTTCTACTCAACATCTATCTTCTATAGCAGATCTAACCATAAACAAAGTCATCTCTGACTCAAACTCAGAAATAACATTTTGAAGCCTTCACACTGTATCATAACATAGGCTTGCCAGCCTACAGGCTGACTCTGTAATATGTTTCATCTAATCAGTCATTATCATTTTGATCAACAGTAAGAACATGCCTTTTTGTATTCAATCTTTCATTTACAGTGAGGATGTAAGCCAGTTTTACAACATGCCTAAAAGGAAGATGTCTGAGCCTGATCACTCCTAATGGAGACTTTATCCTAAGTAATTTGTCTGGTCTCAATCAAAATCCAATTATACACTGCATACAGTGTCTGCAGCTGTTTGTATTATGTATGTTTTTAATGTAAAGGAAAAACATGTAGAATGTGAGGGTCTATGAGCTGTTCTTTCCCCACTGAAGAATGTAAAATAATTACTGAAAGAGGAGAATGGAGGTCATTTTAACACTTTATTGAAACAAAAGGTTGTTTATTACTCTATTAACTTCTAAATGATAAAAAATAAAAAAACAAAGAGAGATTTTCTTATCTATGGAAGTAAAAGAATCTTTATTCTAATAAAAGATTGGCTAGACTGCTTCCTACTTAAGAAGAAAGTAAAATAAATCTGGGGGATGAAATATTAAACTAGTCCAGATCTTTTGAAAGACTTCAGAGGAAATATTAAACCCAACATAGTCCACTAAAAGAGAGAAAATATACAGTCTGATTCCTGTATAGGTTCTTGAGAGAGAGAGTCTAATGAATGATGGAAAGACAGACCTTCTGATGCAACTTTAGAATCATACAATCATAGAATCATAGAATGTTAGGGGTTGGAAGGGACCTCTGAGGATCATCAAGTCCAACCCCCCTGCCAAGCAGGACCATAGAATGAATATAGGGCAGGTCACACAGGCACACATCCAGACAGGTCTTGAAAGTCTCCAGAGAAGGAACCTCCACAAACCTCTCTGGGGAGCCCATTCCAGTGCTCTGTAACCCTCAAGGTAAAGAAGTTCCTCCTTATGTTGAGGTGGAACTTCCTGTGCTCTAGCTTGTATCCATTGCCCCTTGTCCTATCGCAGGGCACAAGTGAAAAGAGGTTGCCGCTTTCTTCATAACACCCAGCCCTCATATATTTATACACATTAATAGGATCATTTGAACTGATGAAAATTTTTAATTCCCTCTTTTCTAAAGGTTTATCACTGAGTTGTCTATTTTAGACACTAAATGTTGACATTTGCATGTTTACTATAAGCTGGCTTGAGGTAAGCAAAATTTGTAGACATGGGATAACAATAAAACATTCAATCAAGAGAACAGTGAACCTATGAACTACAGTACTGTTGTACCTTAACAAGTAACCTAATGCTCTAGCAGATTTTCCTCTGTATTGAAAAGTAACAGAGAGGGTCTACATAGCCTGAAATTACAAGAGTCAGTGGAAGAAAACATTGCTTGGCCATGTTGGGATAAGATGAAAAAAAAAAGAATCCCCAGTTGTGACTAAAACTAGTATGAGACACAAAGAAGAGCAAGAAGACATTCTGTAATGAGGCCAGTAGCAAAAGGAGATTCAGAGAAAGTATGGTCTACCCTTGAATGGGGGAAACAGCCTCCCTGATGGATGATACAGAAAAGGCTATGTACCATCATTTTAGTATCAATCTTCACAGGTGAAACTTGTTCCCTGACCTTTGTGTATGCAGGTGTGGTTTCAGGAGGAGAAAGACAGTCATCAGTGGGAAAGCAACAGTCTGGGGAGTGCTTAAGGAAGTTGCAAGTATTTACATTTCAGAGGCCAGATGGGACTTGCCAAAGCACGCTGAAAGAATTGACTGATGTGACTTTAGGGACGCTTCCATGACCATCCTCAATGAAAAACTGTGGTGTTGATGGGAGGTCTTTGACTGGTGGAAAAAGATTAACAGCATGCCTGTTCTTATTGAAGGCAAGAGGAACACCTAATTCTAGTCAGCCTCACTTCAGCCCCTGGAAATATAATGGAGAGCATCCTCTTCCAATTAATTTTTAAAAATATTAAGCATAAGATAACAAATAGGAAGTTAATCTGGGCAAATCATTCTTGACCAACCTAATTGCTTTCTGTGATGAAATGTAGCTATGTGGGTGAGGGAAAAGCACTGGTTATAACATACCTTGACTTCAGAAAGGCTTTTGTCACCATCTCCTGCAGCATTCTCATTTGAAAACTAGGAAAATATGGGCTGAATGAACAGATTATTGGATAGATTAAATGTTGGCTGGACTAGGAGGCTAAAAGAGTGGCAATTGATGGCTTGATATTTGGTTGGCAGCCAGTTGCACATAAATAGCACAAAGGTCAGTGCTGGAGTGATATTATTCAATTCTGATCTGGACTATGAAAAGGACTGCATTCTAAGCAATTTTCAGATGGTACTAAATTAGGAGAACTTATTGTTGTGCCAAATGATAGAAATTCAGTCCAGTGATTCCATGATAAATTTTGTGACTGGAACCAGCAGAAACCTTAAGAAGTTCAGTAAGGAGAATGGTGAAGTTCTGCAACTGAAGTGAAAAAAAAAAATAAAAAAAAAAATCCCATGAATTGGTATAGCCAGAAAACAACTGACTGAGTAACAGACGTGCTGAGAAAGAGCCAGGTTTTACACATGAACTACCGAAGCTGTATCCTCAGGGGTAAGCCAAAATGCATAGTGGGTTAAAAGAGGAGGAGGGTGGTCAGCAGATGGAGGTAAGTTATTTTGTCCTCCAACTGAGTACTGGGGAGGCTGAACCTGAAACAGTTTCTCAACTTTTGGGCTTCTAAAAGGAAAGGAATGTGGAGAAACTTGAGCAAGTCCAAGGTCACATTAGGAGCAAGGAGAGCTTAAAGAAATTGTTCTATTTAAGTTAGGTGGAGGAGCTGAGGGAGAACCATGACCATCTGAAGAGCAGTTATGAGGATGACCGACCCAAACAAATGTCAGGCAAAAAACAAGGGACAATGGTCACACATTGCAGGTTGAGAAGACTAGTTTAGACATCAGGAAAAATGTCTTCATTAGGAAGGCAGTGTAGAACGTGTGAGCAAGTTATCCACATAAGTAGCAGCACCTCCACTTAAGGTTTTCAATATTTTTTTTGTTGGTAATAAGAGATGTTTTGAGTGCAGTTCAAAGCTGGTGGTCAGAATAAGTGATTAAACACAATATCAGTGTTGCCAGGGATCCTTAGGAAAATCCATCTTGTTTGGTTCTTCCTTGTATCAAATGTCTGAACTTTCAGATAACCACAGCTAATACCAGCTTGATGTCCCACCTGAACTAACAGGCAAGAGTCAAATTTACTCCATTATACAAAATAACATTCCATCAATAGAGCTGTTGCCTTTATTATTAAATTTCTCACTTCTCACAGAATTGTTAAATGGTCTATCAAGTAATAAATTATTGGGTGTATTTGCTATCCCAAAGAACTATTTTTGTAACTGACAAAAAGAAGAAATTTCTGTGGGTTCTGTGGGCACTTCAGATTTTTGTGTTTTCTGGAAAGGGCTCGTAGAACATGCTTTTTACTTCCATGGATTCTGTGACATATCCAAGAAATTTAAGCAACATAAGATCTTCTTAACAAACCATGTAAAAATATCTTGCAATTGTAAAGTGTCTTTTCTAGCTCTGACATTGTTTATATCTTTGATAGGATAGGCTGCCAGAAGACAAGTACAATCAGCTGTCACTACTGATGATAGCATTTTCACTTTTGGTGCATAAATAGAGCATGTTAAAGCCACTGGACAAAAACATTATAAAAACTTTCATACTCAAAGATTGTTGCCAGGGATGGCCCCTCTCTGTCTCCTTGTCTGTAGGCACAGCAAACAGTTTCATCGAGACTTTGGCTCTCTAGATTGTTTGAGATTGGCCTGTAGAGCTATGTCAGAAGACCTGTCAAGATATATAACATCCTTGAAATCGAATCTAATTTGGATTAGGTAAAGATTTCTGATCTGTATGCATGTTTGGCAGTACAGAGAAAACCAAAACAAAACAACTTCAAAATAACCCAGAAAGGCCTGAGATCCTTAACGAAGAGTTTTCCTAAACCGTAACTGCATAACCAGTACTGACCACAGCAGTGTCTGAAGCCACTTGTAGCTCTATGACAAGCTGTCTGTGTATGCATAAGGCATGCCACTAGGCCAGTGTCCAATTTAATTAAATTCAAAACTTGTAGTTGTAACTTTTACTGAATAATACGATACAATACGGTATGATATGAAGAACAGGAATTCTTAAGAAAATATTCCACTGAACACCTAAAGTAATCTTATACTCTATCTCAGTATCCTTCCACATATCATGCTTCTCTAAACTCCAAATCCAAGATTCCCAATTCCTGCATTTCCTAAAAATTCCATGTCCCTAAAATGAATCCTAAATCTAAAACACTTTTGTTCCTCACTCTTATTTAACATACTCTCATCTGCACAAATTTGTATCCCCAAGTTTGTTTTTTTTAACATCTCCTATTCTCCTACCAATTACTATTTCCCGAAACTATGATTCTAGTCCTCTCCTTTCATTCACCTCACCAATATTAAACCCACCTCACCATCCTCCTCCTTGTCTGTTACCCCTTGGTCCTTAAGGGGCAATCTGCATGGTCTGGATGTCCTGGGCTGGCTAGGGTCAGCTGTAGCACTAGTAATCTTAATTGTGTCCATGTAGAGACTTTTACAGGAGCTAATCAGGTGGCACTTGAGAATAAGTTACTAAAATTCTCACAACTGTCAGTAATTACCTGCAAAGAGAAATTTATTCTTTGGGCTTGAGTAAAAAGCCAATGTGAAAGTAAGAGCTTTAGGTGGCGTTGTACAAACTTTTTGGTTTGTGCATCACAACTAAGACTAAGACTCCAATTTAATTTCACTGCCTCACTCTTCATGCAGGGCAAAGTGGAAATAACTTCTTTTCAATTTTCCTTTTCCTCATTTTCTCCTTTTTCCTCATTTTATCCAGTTTTTCAAATCTGTGTGGGTTAAAGATGAACCAGCCCTGCTTGCACAGGAGTAGGCACTACTCTGGTTGCATTCACAAATAGAGAATGCTTTCAGATTGCGTAGGCTACCAAACCCTTATGATATGCAAGACTCACCCTACACCCACACTTCCTTCTGATGAACAAAGAAGTGCAGATAAATCCATTGATTTATCTGTCATCACGGCACTTCAGGACTATGTGGGATGGGCAGAGCCTGGGCCAATGATTGCACTTTTAACTGTATCTACTGTCTTGAGCTTTATTCTCTTCCACACTTTTTTTTTTTTTTCAGAGAATATATAACCTTTGATGACTTTATGCATTCTGTAAAAGAGCACACACGAGATTTCATCTGTGAATTGTTTTCAGGTGAATACTAATGCTTAGTGCTGCAGCCTTCTCCTTACTAGCAAAATAGCTGGTTCCAAACATTCTATATATGTTTATCTATCACAGCATCATAGAAGCAAGGAAGAAGTACTGACTAGCTTTTGTCAAAATTTTGTTTGTAAAGTAAGGTGAAAGGAGAGACTACAAAACTAGTGACTTATTCAGAGATTCAGGCGAAGTGTCAAGAGTTGCACTTTCCCTGGAGTTCAGAGCTTTATAACATCACTTGTAAATTAAAAGTACAGACCAAGTGAAAACAGCTTTATTTATTTTTTCCTCACTAGATTTTTAAGAGCAATAAGTGCTGCAATCCTTTAAAGCCTCCAAAGGGTAGTGGCATTCTCACACAGAGAAGGGAAGAAATGCAGTAAAATCCAGGTGCCATCGTCCTCCCTTTCTCTTAAATATTCTTTGACTGCAGCCCTGAAATGGTTTTGTAATGTACTCCATCATCAGGTTAGATTTGAGCTAATGACCATTTCTGCCTTGTAGATGATGTGCAGTAATTTGCGCGTAGTAAAAGGCTGCAGTGACCACACTGTTAATGAAGATACTAGAACGGTTTCCTCTCTGGAACATGAAAGCACTGTGCTGTTGCAGATGCCATGGTGTGGCAGCTATTGAGAAATGTTATCACTAAAAGGAACAACCAGTGCACCTCCACTAAACTCTTTCAGATTCCTGAGTGTAATGCAGTATTAAAATTACATTTTTGTGTATTGGTTTCATCTTGGCAGAAGTCCATTCAAGTTAAAGATTTACTGCTAATATTTGCTGAATTAGGAAGAACCAATATTTTTCAGGCTGCTTCTATTTCAGCGTTCCCTTGCTGCCAGCACTAGCCTTTGTGTTGTTCTAAAGCAAATCCACATTGGAGAAGCTGAGGCCAACCACACAGTGATCAGCTAAAGCTATGCTACAGAGTTCCTGAGATTTGACCCAAACAGTATAATAACTCTTGTACCTGCCTAAAATTTCACTTGGATTTTTTTTACTAAGTAAAACCTTACACTTAAGTGCTCCTTAGTATTGATTGCTTTTCTGTGTTTTTGCATAAGCAGTATGGTACAGTGTATTCACATTATAAGGTAATGATAACACATGAAGAGATTTCTTGGATTCTTTTTCTTAAAGTTCCTTTTTTTGAAGCTCAGATGTTAGCAGAGAAGAGAAATATGAAAATAGAGTCAGAGACATTTAGACACAAGCACTTACCTTGGCATTTGAGTAACTAGTTCTCTGGAAATTGCCAGTCAGAAAGGGCTTGTATTGTAAATGTAATGCTTCTTCACACAATTTTTTAAAGGCATAATACAGGAAAAAGGTTTCCATTATTTTTCTTGCAGAACTTTTTACAACAGCCTAAATTGTCTTTAAAATAAACAAATAAATGAGCATAGGTATCCCATATTACCCTAATCCCTCTTCATAGAAAATTTTTTAGTTTCATCTTCCTTTTTTTCTACATCAACACACTTTGACAGTGGCTTCTATTCAGCAGTTTGCAGAGAGGCTTGCAGGGTTCAAATTCAACGGTATCTTTTTACAGCATAGTGCTCACCTTGCATCAGAGCTTTAAAAGGTAACTGTTACATCTCTGATTCAGGATACTCTACCCTTATGTTCAGTTCCATCATGAGTCCATGGTCAAGCATGCAAACATTGCAGCTTCTCAAAGGTATGTCATTCATGTGAAATGCCAGCATTTCAGATTTGCTTTTCTCAGATGCATCAGTCTGAATTTTTCAAGCTAAATTTCCCCTTGTTTTTCTCAGCTTGTGTTTTTATAATAGCTTTTGAAATATTATTTATTGTTTTTGCTAGAAGGTGTTTGTTCTTCATTCTACTTTAGCTTTATTTATGAATTTCATTAATGTGATTAGCTTTGATTGATTGACAGTTAAAGCTGCCTGCAGAAAGTCAGAACTCTGTGCTAGTTTCATATATGAATACCATCTGAGTATATGACAGCTAGTTGAATAGTAAGCTCCAAAAGACATCTGGAAGTTTTGAAAACACCATTATCCCCATTTTATGAGATAGAAAACAAGCCAATATACTTAGAAAGATGAAGGGATTTTTGCACTGTCTTGATGTGTGCTATGGTGTGTAACTTTAATGTGGCTAGTATCCAGAGTCATATCCTGAGCCACTGCGACCTTATCAAGTGTAAATGGCAGGGGTTTGGAAGCAAGGGTCTGCAGAGAAGGTAACTGCTGTGGAGGAGGCCATGAAATGTCCTGTACTGGTCTTGCCCAGTCTGACACTGGTGGGAGCAACCCATTGCCTGTTAAGGCCTGTTAAGCCTGACAGGGGACCACTGGTGTCCCAGCTCACACATTTTTATGGAAGAGCAGCAGACCTGAGGGGCTGGTGGTGCCCTGGATGCTGTTGGAGACATGCAGAGGGAGATGCTTTTGGAAAGACATGGCAGAAAATATGCTGATGAGGAGACAACTAAGGGCATGGCTGGAGATACTATCTTGAAAAAGGTGACCCCTGCTGGGTTGGAAACACCTTTGAGAGACTCTGGCTGTGGGTAACCCATGTCAGGGCAGTAACACTCCTAAAGGACTTCAGTCTGTGGAGGACCCAAGTTAAGACAGCTAAGGGACTGTGTCCATGAAGGACCCCTGCTGTGACAGAGACAACCCTGAAGGACTACAGCTGTGCGGTACCCACACCAGAGTAGGAACAACCTTGAGATACTGTGGCCCATGGGCCACACATACCAGAACAGTTGAAAATGAAGAAGGTCAAAGCAGTGGAAGAGAACCAGTGGGGAGCATGGAGTAGCAAATAAAAACCAATACATACCAAGCCTCCTATGTTGACTGTTGCTTCACCAAATGAATTAGGACAGATTGTGTGTAGCCCATGCCAAACATGACAGAAACTGAGACTAGGAAGGAGGGAGAAATTTGATTATATTTTTTGTTGGGTTCCACCCCTCCCAAGTAGCCAACTCAATGATGAGAAGTTAGTGTTAATTGACAATAAATATAATGAAGGAAAATTCCCCAATCTGAGACTGTTTTGTTCATGTCAGTGTAAGATATAGTGGGGAGGCTTCTGAGAAGGGAACTGGAAAGACCCAGGCTGAAGGTAAATTTCCCAAGTAATTCTTTGGGATTTGACAGGGAAAAAAATTCTGTAATAGTAATAGTGGCAAAAATGAAGGCATGCTGGTGATGGGCCTCCCTTTACAGTCACAAATCCTTATATCACGTGGCATCTACTGCTAGCATTATAAAAGTAGAGTATAGAGTATTCCTTTTTTCAAAAGGTGCAGAGAAGGGCCACCAAGCTGATGAGGGGTCTGGAGAAAGAATGTGACTTATTAGGAGAGGCTGAGGGAACTGGGACTGTTTAGTCTAGAGAAGAGAAGGCTCACACTGTGAGTGTTGGTCTCTTCTAAAAATGTGTAGATGTGGCACTTCAGGACATGGTGTAGTGGTAGGTTGATAGTTGGACTTGATCTTAAGCATCTTTTCCAACCTTAATGATTCTATGTCTCTAAGCTGCAGACTAGGTACAGCTTCTCTTTTTGTGACTTCTCATGCCACCAAGATCGCAGTATTGTTGTAATTTCTCTTGTATGTTTCATTTGTGTATCCTAATAGATTTAAAATATAACCAATTCTACGCTGAATCATGAGCAAATAAATGGTGATACTGACCATATACAAAGTTAAGCAAAAATGTATTAAGAAAACACAAAAATGAGCAATATAATATTTCAATGGAGCACTTCAAAGTGCTTTTACCTCATGGATAAAAAAATCCTTCTATGCTGTAAGTTTTCCTGATTAACTAGTTAATATTGTTGAGTTAAATCTTTGCTAGAACAAAATATGTTTTTCTTTCTCAGCCTCCTTTGGAATGACTTGATTCATATACACAAAAATTCTGAATACTGTCTAAGAGTTGATCTTTTGAAAATAACTGTGTATGGCTTTTAAATGTCCCGTCAACCTTTTCCTACAGGCAGTGTTCTGTGTAGTCTCTGCAAGTTCACATCACAAAATTAGGATGAAAAATTATAAATGAAGCTGTTGGGTTCATTAAATAGGAAATGGAAAGACAGCTGCCAGGTTGATATGTAAGTCAAATCCTCTGTGAGTGCTGTGAATTACAAGTAGAATGCTGTTAGTGTATTAGCTCCTAAGTGTTTCAGTGTCATGTATCTGAAAGCTTTAATGCAACAAGTAACAAAGCACATTTTTTGAGAAACAATAATGTCAAATGGAAAAGCAACTTAATCTTCCATTTTAACAAGCCTCACATTCATCTTCTCTGGAAATGCTGCATTAGTTGTATTAACCTCTTACAACTCAGTCTCTACAATCATAATTTCTGGAATATAAAATTTTTGCTGTTTTAATGTACAAGATTTGGAGAGCTGTTTTGTTTGGGTTTTTTTGGCTTTGTTTTGTATTGTTTTTCATAAAATGCACAGCAATCTGAATTTATCACTATTAATCAAGACCTTATTTGATGTTAGTAAAATAAAAGGAATTGTTGTACTGTGCATGTTCTACTTCCAAGATTATCTTCAGACTATAGAATACATCAGTACTGTAATTTTTTATTATCCTCAGTTATCTTTCCTATGATCTCAGGGAATGATAATGAAAATTCATATTCATATCTGAATTTCATATGAAGGACCCCCAAGCCTACCCAGAGGCATAATATGTCATTAGTACAGCACCACAAGGTATGAATACCTGCAGGCATGTATAGAAAGACAGTCAGCTTCCTTGGAGGTCCTGCTTGGACGTCATACAGACAAAGCTGGGGTCATAATGTCCTACCTAAGCACAGACTAAACACAGCCACATTTTTTATTGACAATTTACTCAGTGTATCATACAATGATGACACAATTCGATTCAGATGAAACAGTATTGAACAGAAACTGTGAAATGTGCTCTATGAATATGATAGGAAAACACAGTGAGGATTAATGAAAAAGAAATACGATTATTTTGTTGATTTGGAAGTATTTTTAATTGCAAAAAGAAAACAGCACTGAATATATGATGTTCATACACACTGCTGACGAGCATATTTTTTTATGTGATTGATGTGGTGGTCCCGGGGATGAAAGCACAGTGCCAGACATTCATACAGCTCCAGGGAGTAGTGGGTGATAAATAAGCCTGAATGATTTGTTTTAATCTACTTCTGGTTCTAGTCTTGCAGCCATCAGAAAAAAATCACACCAAAATATTTTCTTTAGATCAAAATTTCTCTCATTGCTACAGTTTTTCTCAATAATATAAAGAAAGCATTTTGGATTTTGCAGGAATATATATATTTCAGCATTTGTTTTGCAAGCTATAAAACTAGCAGTGGTATTTCTTTTGTCTTTCACCAGATAGTTCAGATTACCAGTCCAAAAGGTGGGTGGTCTAGATTCAAGCCCTTTTTCCTTCTCTTTTATGCCACAGACTAAGGTGATAACATAAAATCACATGGACACTCTGTTTGGAGCTGAACTTTCTCATATTTTCCATTTGATACTGTTTATTCCTTCGATTTTATGGTTAAATAAGTGCAAGCATGCATCTCAACTCTTCACTAACAGCTCCTTTCAATTAATAAGTCATCTTAACACTGATGCAAACATATGCCCTAAATTAGTCAAATTTATTACTTTCCTCCAGTCTTTCTGCCCAGGAAGGTCCACCTGTTGGTTCTACCTTCCATTTTCTAAGATGACTGAAAGACTGTGTTTGACAAATTTACTGTTTTCTTAAAGATTTCAGGCCCAGTTCAGAGAACATGACTGAGAATAGCACACATGAAAACTGAGTAAAATGAGCACATAGAGAGAGAGGCTAAGGGTTGTTGGGTTTGATGTTCATCTGTATTCTGTATTAGGTTTTTTAAATATATTATCCAAAAGGATGTCTATAGGTCTGCACCTTGACCTCTACAGAACATGGAAAAACACTTCAAAACATCAGCCACTCAAGCTAACATCAGTAAAGAAAGGAAATACACAGGTAGGAAACCCATAGGAAAGAAGAAAAAATGCATCAGCTACTTGTGTTCTCTCACTGCAGCATTTATGTAAAGGCTGCAGCCTTGCAATTTTGGTAATGGTGGGTGATGTGAAAAATTGTTTTTAATGGATACTTCTCCTCTTTGTACACTGAAGATGTCTCCAAACCATCTTCCTTTTTAGCTAAAATATGCTAAGACTTCTTTGGAAGTTACTTTGGAAAAGACAAAAGATGTATTAACCCAGTGCAAAAGTCCTATCTGTAAATGGAAAGAAATACTGACTTCTCTGGCTGTTTTCTCTCTATTTTTAATATGAGTTAGCTCAAAGACCTAGTGTTATGGTGGTATAACATTTCACCTATCTCTGATATACAAGACTATTTGGATTCTAGTTTACTAAGAATTTGCAGGCTCCAAAGTATAAATTACTTTTTAAAAGCCTGTCAGTAAGTGAGCCTTTTAAAAGACACCCTTTTCTCCCTGCCACCTATGCTTTTTAGTTCAAATTCAACAGAGCATCTCTGTAAAAAAGGTAGCATCATTCTGCAGCATGTCACCAAAGAACAGGACATTTTATGACTTGTTAAATTGCCAGGCTAGGAGCTCAAATCGTAGTGGCTTTAAACAATTTTAACCAGATAAATTTACTTTAAAATGACTCTTAAAATCAAGCTGAAATTGTGAGGTCATACTGTTAACTGAAGTAGCTGCAGAAGGAGTACAATTGGATCCAATTTAAAAAAAAAAACCTTTTTCATTTTAACTGAAATGTCATTATGGATTGTGAGAGTCTAAGGTCATATAAACCAACAGAGCCGTAGAAAGAACCAAGGGGGTAAAAAAGCTTTGAGTTCTTTTAAATGATAGGAAAATTTGTGGCTCTGAGTAGGGTTTCATAACAGGTATACTTCAGTCAAAGTTCAACTTGAAGTTAATGGAGTATAAAATAATCTCCCACTGAGGAGTGACCATATGAAATAGCAACAGATGAAAGTAACAGTTTTTAAAACCACTGAAGCACAGCCACGAGTGCAATTTGAGGACTGGCATCTACAAATAACCCTAGGAAAAAAGAGAAGCAAGTTTAGGTTATTGTACAATGTAAACTGGGAAAGAAGGAGCTTGAGCACCAGCTCTCAGTAATAAAAATGGGAGTATTTTCAGCTCATTTGGTCTGTGATATCTGCTGATGTGCTTTAGTTATAGAGTAAATATGGATGTCAAGAGAAGTCAAGCAGTGGTTGATAGCATGCAGTTCTGGAAATGGGTTCTTACAGTCTTCTCCATGTGCTGTAGAATCACTGAGCTAAGATTCTTATGTGCACCTGGATCTCACTCCAGCTATATTTGATTTGCAT
The DNA here is from genome assembly GCA_013400335.1 of Eurystomus gularis. Taxonomy (NCBI): domain Eukaryota; kingdom Metazoa; phylum Chordata; class Aves; order Coraciiformes; family Coraciidae; genus Eurystomus; species Eurystomus gularis. The sequence goes on along the minus strand of VZZY01006159.1, from coordinate 16,934 downwards.
TTGGATTTTTGGCACCTTGTAGCAAAGTATCAGCCCTTTTAAGCTTATCTTTCATTAAGTAGTCCCAAGACTGATACAAAATTCATTTTAGAGTAAAGCTCTGGGGTTTTTGCATGTATTGCTGTCAAAAAGATACTTATTTCAGGTAAGCTAAAAAAAAAAAAACCAACCAAAAACCTTATTCCTTAATCCAGAGTAAAGCAAGCTCCTTTCTCTTCCATTCTGTTTCATTTTAAACTACTACACCATTACACAGAAATGTTATAAACTGTATTCTTACCTGAGCTGCTTTCGCACCTGGAATCAAGCCAATGAATTCCTTATAGGTGGATAATTCTATTAAGACAATTTCTTGGGTAAGTTCTCGCTTTCATCAGTCTGTGGTACAGACTTCCTGACTAGAAATGGTATCTTTGTGTTGAACAGCTTTTGCTATACTTTTTGCTCATGGATTTGTCTAATTGTTTTTTTAAACCTATCTCAACTGTTAAAATGCACAATTTTCTGAGCAGTAAGTGCTGCAATTTAATTATATGACACATGAAAATACATTTTCTTCTGTTTGCTTTAAAATAGTACCTGATTAGTTCATTTGATGACCCTTAATTCATGCATTGTGGAACACAGTGAATTGTGGAAAACAGTGAATTGTGGAAAACAGTGAAGTGTTTCTATTTTTTTCTACATCTCATTAATTGTGATATAAATCTATGTTGTATCTTCAACACAGTTTTCACATTTTAAGATCCTTGCTGATTGACTTTGTCCTTATACAGAAGTTTAAAACATTTGCTTACCTTTGTTATTTTTCCTTGTTTCCCCATTGTACTCTGCCAATTGTCGTCAGAAGCTCAAAAATGCTCAGGTTCAAAATATTTACACAGTAGACGAGATGTTTTTTGCTTCTTTTTTTAAATCTCCTCTCCTAATAATTCTGTTTTTCTTCTATCTGTGCTGAACACTGAAATTTTAAAGGGCCTATTCACAATAACTACCTTGACTGATATTTCATTCAGGCTACTTTTATCTGCATACAGTTATGTTTGTTTTACTCTGTATATTATTTCACATTGAATTTCATTCCATCAGCTGTTCTCGGAGTTTTGTGAAATTTTTGTGCAACTTTTTTGAGTCAAATTTAATTTTTCTTTAACTCTGAAATATCAGCAAACCTTGTTCTTTTATTCTCTGTTCACTACATCAGAGGTAAATGCATTGAGGAGTACAAGACCCCCACATTTCCTTCCTCTGACCATAAGGTGAATTTTAGTAGCACTTCCGTAGTTAATTACATAGAACTTAACTAGTAAATTACATACATAATTGAAACTTCCATGGTTCTATAAAGATAATTTAAAAATCATGACTAGCACGTAATATTGTTGATTTATTACTACTCATTTTATCAGTTTGTTTTAATCCTGTTCTATACTTGGAAACAGCTTCTCAAACTTGTTTCTTCACAAAGATCCAGCATAAAAACTTCCTAAGTCTCTCTCTATAATAAACATAAGAATGTTCATCATAATGAACTGTGGCTAAAGACCCAGAATTACTGATGTATGAAAGAAAAATTTTATGAGGTGTTAGCAAATGAGGCACTGTACAATTTTTTAGATACTGAAAAAGAATCTCATCTACTTTTAAAATCTTTTTTTCAAGAGCAGTCTTTTTTTTTTTTTAATGGTACTGTAGCTACTCTCCTTGCCTATAGGAGTAAACTTTGTTCTTTTTTGAAACAAATATATAGTATTTTGAACTTATTTTCCCCCGATATTTAATAATGCATTTCTCATCATCTGTTTGATTTTTATCCTCCAAGACTCTGCACTAGCTTTAGCTAGAAGGCTCTAAATCAGAAAATCTATGCTAGCTTGGAAAAAGAGTCCTTTGTGCTGAAGATCAGAGTCTTGAGGCCATTTGCAAAAGGTAAGTACTACCTAATATGATGGCAATGTTAAATATATAGATGTCTCTTCTCTATGAGCTCGAAAAACGAATGTATTTTTGTATGAGCAAGTAAATAACTTTCAGTTGGTAATGATTTTCAGCCATTAGTGACCTGGACTAAATTTGAACTTGTGACTGATATGTGTACTGTGGATTCTTAACTGTAACTGTAAAGCTCCTCAGACCAAGCCCTTCTCTGTCTCATTTTCCCATTGTGTTTTGACAAAGAGGAGTTTAGCCTGATATTCTGCTTCCCTCTACTATGGTTACAATTTAATGGACATAACACACAGTGTTACATGAGATATAAATTTGAAATTATTTCTTCTTATCTTGTATAAGAATAGGCTACATTGATAATCAAATAATAACAGAGTCTATCGGGAGTTCTAGTTGATTAATGACTGAGCATTAGGCTAAATAATACTGAGCATTTACGTAACGCTACATGTTTAGAGCACTGCACAAACATCTAAATAAAAGCAAATGTGGCTCATTAAGGAATCTGTTCACGTGTATTCTGATGTGACAAACAAACACGCAAAAATGCATGATAAATTACTTAAATGTTTCTCCTTTTGCAATGGGAATTGTGTTTGAAATGTGGTTCATCTTTTTGAAACATTTTGTACTAGAATGGGTGTTTCTTTTTCATTAGTAGAGTGAGAAGACATCATTTAAAGTGTCTCTTCAGGGTGGGTGAATGTGTGGTGTAGAAAAATAACTTTGGAGTTTATGACAAATATTCTGCATGGCATTATTATGTGAATTAACACAGGAAACTTCAGCTTTAGCATTTAGCAGCATGTGGTAAAGAATATTAATTTCCTTATTTTAAAGGTTAAGTGTTCCTTGAAGCCCACTCGTTACCATTCCCAAACAGAATAAATAAGGAACTTCCTCTAAGAAAGCTACTAGTTCATTCGATAAATATTTTAATAGAAATTCTGTTGCTTTCATAATCCTATCCCTAAGTGAGCAGTCAAGAATAGATTTAAACAACATTTTGTAATAATATGGAGGCTTTTCAATTCTAAGACTTTTTTAGTTGATTTTATTTTGTTTTGTTTTGGTTGGTTGGTTTTTGGTTTTGGTTGGTTTTTTTTTTTTTCAGTTGGAAGAAGCATTTAAGTAAGCTTTGGGCAAATTATATAAATCATTGGCCAAGGTGTGCATAAGGATTGCTGAGGCATTTTTTACAGATGAACTGTGTATTAAAGCTCCACACTCACCAGCTCACTGAGGCTGATGTAATTGCATTGCTCATATATAATTTGAAGCAAAGGGTAGTATTTATATGCATATCAATGTGACATCTTGAGAAATCAATACTCTTATTCTTTTCACGCATCAGTCCCTTCCTTGTGGGCCACTCAGGCTCTTGAGAAGTCAGCTTTAACTATGCTAGAGGTAATATGTGCTGAGTGACACCCTGCAATCAAAAATTATGGTAGTGAGAAGACTTTTTTACTAGTTTACTTCTCTGCATAATCTTAGGCTCTCAATAAAAGATAATGATTTTTTTTCCCAGCAGATGTCATTACCCTTGCTGAACTCCCAAGCCATTCCAGACTTTCAGTCCTGATACTTGGAAGTCCCCTTGTTTGCACTTGACTCCTTGCTTTTTCATCAAGATCCTGTAACTTCCTTACTGTCAAGATACTGAAGTCTCTTTCCCTACCTGCTTTTATACTTCTTCTTCCTAGAAGGTAACAGCTACCTGCATAAACAGAATGAAAACATAATCTTTGTATACAATAGGAAATACATGGGAAAAGAAAATCCCACTTAGCTCCTGGGCATTTTGGAGCACATCTACACAGCTTAGTATTGACAGTTGCCACTCACTCCATTCACTCTCCTACATAGTACATTACAAAACATTTCAGATATTGATGCATTGAAGTCAGGCAACGGTCTTTGCACAGCAGAGTTGGATCAGAGTGCAGGAGGAAACCCAGAGCACTATCTTCATTTGATCATACAGGTGTATGTTACTTAGGATTTAGCTAAACATTGAGGACATCGAAATACCCTACAATGATTGACCTTATTTTCCTTCTTTTAAGCAAAAAACACATACGAGCACAGCATAATCAAAATGGTTTCTTAAAAAGAGTTTAGTCTAGCCAATTATTTGTTCTGGTAACCAATTCTTGTTCTTTTACTATCTTGGAAATATCTTTGAGAAATACTTGCCTGTTTAAAATTGAACTGATCCCACAAATAGAATACAGAGTACAGCTTCCATAGATCTAAAGTTTATATTATATTTATGCATTTTATACAGAAGCTAGAGAAGAGGACATAGGAAAAACAATAAACCTTTTTTTTTTTGTTTACACTTTTCCATAAATTCTTTTATTTAGCAACTTCTTTTATAAGGGTTTCTGAGTTTTGAGGTTCTATTGATTTATTTTCCTTCTGTTTCTCCCGTATGAGCAGATGTGATTGCAGCAACTGTGTGTGACAACCCAGAACTTTCATTTTCTATTAGAAATATAGATATAGCTCAGCTTTTCAGATTTTATACCTGGAAAATGGGCAGAAAATCTCAAATGACAGCTGAAGGGAAACCTACGGGATATGATCACACATAAAGGTTAAAACAGTCTTCCTTTTCAACACAAGTGCTACACTTTGCAAATAGAAGATTCTTTATAAATATTCCCTTTTATTTTAAAGTTCTAAACTATAGTCTAAGAACTGAAGGACAATTCATTCCAGGGGAAGTTAAAAATTCATTTATACCAGTCACAACTGCACTGGAATAAAAGAAATCTTAGCAGACAAGAAATCAAATACCTCAGTATGAAATAACAAATCTAAATCAGAAGGTGACACCAAGGAGATCAAGAAAAATATACAAGTAAAATAATTCAGCAGCTGAACAGGTAACAGGTGGACAAATATAATCTCAGGAAAGCTGTAAAGCATTGAAAAGTGAAATGAAAGTGGACACCATGTGAAGTAATTACAAAATTCAGTTTCAGGGTGAAAGTTGATGTTGAAACTGCCAGAGACGGTCAGAGGGAGAGAAGCAGGACTGTAAGGGAAGACTTGTAGAGGATTTCATCCAGCAGTGCAATAAGGACATGACCATAATTTACTTTCAGAAGCTTCACACCAAACATAACTTTTGTTACAACTGACTTTATTGACCAGCAGCTGATCATCTGAAACTAAAAGCAAAATTTGTTCCAGCCCACCTATTTTTCCAGATTTCAACTTCATAAGCCCCTTATTGTACCTGTAATTATTGACCTTTTCAGCTCTCAGCAATTTTTCTAAGGCTATATTTATCCATCTCATGCTTGCTGCCTTACAGACTTGTTCTTTTGTATTCTTGATCTTTTTCTTGTCACCTCTTAGTTTGATTTGTTATTTCATCGTCATTTGTCTTATTAGTTGTCTGGTAAGATAATGTGCCTCATTCTTCTTTGTTTTCTAGGCTGGATATTCACAGTTTTCTCTTGTTTTATTGGAGAAAGAACTCTACTGCTGAAAAACCTTGTCATTACAAGGATTAAGGATGTTCATACCCTTCCGATCAGTCATTAATTAGCACATTTCATCTATTGCAGTGAGAATTATTTTTCATGTATAGGACTGTAGTGGGTTAACCTTGGCTGAGCACCAGGTGCCCACCAAGCTGCTTTATCACTCCCTCTTTTTCCCCTCTCCCTCCTCAGCAGAGCAAAAAAAGGGGAGGAAAATAAGATGGGAAACCAAAGCAATTTAATAATAATAGAAGAAAAGTCAAGCAAATCTGAACAAAAAGCTCAGCAGTAGTCACAACATGGGTGTGTTATCAACACCCTTCTAGCTCCCAGCACAAAACACTGCACCATGAGGGCTGCTATGGGGAAAACCAGCTCAGCCAGACCCTCTACAAAGACAAAGATGACACCCAGTAACTTCTGCAAGATCACCATGCCTACTTACCACATTACATGAGATTCAATGAATTGCTCTGTGCGGGACTTGTGCAAGATCCTGGGAACCTGTGCTCTTCAAGCAGAATGATGTATATTTCACGTGTTTCATTTCTTATATATAGACCAAAAAGTGGTGTTCAACATTTGTTTTTAACAGTTAATAAGACAACTAAAGTCTGATTAAAAGTTTGTAAATGTGCTTTCAGAATCTTCTGATTCTCAGCTAATTCCTATAAAGAATCCTTATATACGTTTTAGAGAGAAAACAGATATTTTCCTAGTCCTCTCCAGCTAGAAATAAACCTTGACAACAAAACAAAACCAAGCTCAATCATAAAACCTCAGAGAGAAGCAAAACAAAAGCTACCACTCTCCAGGAAAACTCAGAACACCTGTCATATGTATCTGCCCAGGGAAGTTGTGAATGCTTCATCTCTTGAAGTGTTCAAGGCCAGGCTGGTTGGGCCCCTGAGCAACCTGATCTAGTGGAAAGAGTCCCTGCCCATGTCAGGGGTATTGGAACTAGGTGATCTTTAAGGTCCCTTTCAACCCAAACCATTCTATGATTCTTTAATATTCCTATCCTGTGCTTCTCCCAATTTTTAAAATAATACATCACTTTTAAATTTTTGTAGTATCATATCTTTAGCAGACTGAGATCTGTTTGTTATGAACTAGATTTAAATACAATTGTTTTGTCTTGACTCTTGGAGTACAGGACCATGACACTTTAATAAATGCAGTCCTCAAGAAGCAATGTGTGCTTGGGGCCCAGAAAGCCAATCATAACCTGAGCTTCATAAAGGAAGGTCAAGGAAGGTGATTCTCCCTCTCTACTCCGTTCTCAGGAGACTCCACCTGAAGTACTGCCTTCAGTTCTGGAGTTGCCATGACAAGAAAGACATGGATCTGCTTAGGATCCAGAGGAGGGCCACAAAAGTAGTCAAAAGGCTGGAGCATCTTTCCTGTGAAGAAAGGTTGAAAGAGTTGTGCAGTCTGGAGAAGGGAAGGCTCTGACAAGACCGTATTGAGGTCTTTCAAAAGGAGTCTTAGATGACATTTTTACCAAGGTCTGTAGTGATAGGACAAGAGGCAGCAGGTTGTGATGCCCCATCACTGGAAGGGTTCAAGGTCAGGTTGGACAGGACTTTGAGCAACCTGGCTGAGTGAACAATGTCCCTGTCCTTGGCAGAGGGCTTGGAGCAGATGATCCTTAAAGGTCCTTTTCAGCACCATGATTCTATCTATGAACATCAGACTAAACAAATAGGTGAAAAGAGGAGGTGAGAATCATGAAGTGAAACACAGCTGGAGTGAAACAGCTGGAGTTCCAGAAAATTTGAGCATAGCATTTCAAATGCATGTGCAAAAGAATTTCTAATTAAATACTTGTGCACAAGAGGGCATGGGTGGGAGATATGTTATACTATGTACTTGTGTGGGACAGTGCCTAGCATCATTAGGTTATGGTATGGAGTTGAATCTTACAGCACTAAATAAGCCTTGTTCTACCATAGTATCAGAGAAATGCCAGGATCTGTGGCTATAATGAAAGACTATTTTGCTTGATAAGAAAGGTATGCACTGAGAGCAAGATACTGTTGTGAGAAACAACTATTTCCAGTAGTAGTAAGGGGATCATTTTTTTTTCCTCCACAGCTTTGTGTCTGCTTGGGGTCAGCTTGGTCTAAAACTCATCCTGTTGAATCAGCTTGAGTCATCAGAAGTCCAGGCTAAGGAACCACTGGTCAAGGTTTTCAGGACTGCAGGCTGATTCTGAAATGCCTAAAGTCAACATAATTTTGACAAAAATATTTAAATATTTCTTAAGGAGGGGTTGTTTGTTTGTTGTTTTGTGTGGTTTTGTTTGTTTGTTTATAATTTGGATGTATTAGTCAAAGCCTAGCTCAGTACCGAGGATTTGTGAGTGTTCACAAGTTCACTCTTTTCCATTTAAATGCCTCTCCACCCAACACACAACAGTAGCATAATAATAGCAAGTTTTAAAAGGAATGTTGTTTTGGTTAGTTTCAAAATTGTTATTGCAGCAAAGGGAGAGCTAGCTCAGTACACCTTGCAGACCTTTTAAATTAACAGCTTGCATAATACTACCTGCATCGCCAGAGATTGCTTCCTTAATATTGGGTAAATGAAGATACTATATACATTCAACACATACTGTGGAAATTATTTATAAATGTCATTTGTTCAATGACAAAATTTTTGAAATGAAATGCAATATTTTCTTTATCTTTTAATTATACTTCTACCTAAAGTACTTCCTTTATCTTTACTGACTTCAAGCAAGATGCCATTTGACATTCATTAATGAGAACTTGTATATAAAATTCTTGCTTTCATAAACACACCATTAAAATAGAGTAGACAATCAGTATGGTACCTGCTATTTTTGTGTCATGAGCACAGCATACTATCACAGCTCCAAACACATGGATTGGCAAATCTTCACTTTTCTAGTGGCAGATCTAGAAACACAAAAATTTTGGGGTCTACAGATTAATTTATGAAAGAAAATTCAAATTATAATGATTTATATATCTATATGTTTACAGCTCATAGTCATCTTATATGGTGTTTGTCATATGTCTGTTACAGGACTGATTTGTATGCAGGCTGGCAATATGTAGCAGTTTAAATATCTCTGTGAGATAAAAGAAGCTGAATGTAAATTTTAAACCTAGCAAGAATATTCAATATTTTTGCATTGTAAAATTGTTGGAAGATTGGTATAGCTTTTTCTCATGGCTCAACCACTTTACTAGATTTAGATTTACCACAGGATATGGAGAGTATGTAAAATGAACATTGTGTGTTTTTATATAGTAATCAAAATATTTTATCCTTGAGAAATACCAGCATTTCTAAAGGAATGGACTGAAAAAAATGACTTGTCTTTATAGCATAGAAAAAATATTGTAGAAAGTTGATAGAATTTGTTTGGTTTATTCTGTTAAACTAAGCTTGGTATAAATATCACACGTTAAGAAAAGGCAAAAGAAAACATTTATTACTGACTCACATAATCAAAATATAGATAAAAAAGGTACTTGTCCTGATACTGGCCTCACACATCTGGACTAATCTTCCCCTACAGGAATTCATCAACTTCATTTAAGATTGTGGACCACAAAAATGTATAGGACTGATCATTATAAATCAAAAAGTTGTACAAGTGTTAAAACTAACTATTAATACCCCTTCCCAATCACAAATTTAATATGTAATTCTGTTGTATCTCCATACTAATTTCTATAAGGAACATGCATATCAGTCCAGATAAAAACAGATATAAACACAAGCAAAATACGGCTAAGGTAAACTATATAAAGTATTTAATGGCAAAACAGATGATGGCAAAAGTTAGTTTAACATTTGCAGGCAAAAGTTTAGGTGTCTGATCCTGAAATTTTGTTGGGCTAGTAGAGTACTTTTTAAATGTGAACATAATTAAAAATAATTGAAATTTACGGGGATCTAGACTGACACAGGTACCATGTATCTAGGAAGAGCATGTACATGAATTTCATGAAAATGAAGCATTTTAATTTAAAAATGTCTCTGTGTCACTCCAGTTGTTGAACTTTGCAACTATTTGACCTGAACAAAATGCAATCCATAATACAGGAGTTGTTTTTAGTTATGTTAGTTCTGGTTAGTGAATGAATCTACCTGTCAATAAAAACTGTGAGAACATTGTAGGGGGGAAACTGGTCGCTAGATTGAAGACATGTGGCTGTTTTAAGTAATTTAATTTGCCCTGTGACTAATGACTGTGTTTCTATTTTTATTTAATACATATGACAATTTGGCAACAAGGTCTATCTCTTCTCTATGTTCCATAATATTAGCTTGAAAGTCTCTGCTCATATTCATTAAGTTTAAAACCACCTGGCTGTTCTTGAGTTTTAACAATGTCTTTTAGTGAATATGATTTGTCATTTGCAAATACAGAGCTTTGTTTTAATGTCAATAATGCTGATTGTTTCTAATGATTGATATATTAAAATGATATAAAATTTTTCCAGTAAAGCTGCTTAAAAGTGCTTATGTCTTTATTTCTGTAAATAATGATCCCTCCAAGAGTATTTCTTGAGTTTATGTGTGCATTAGAAGAATCATTTACTACTGTGTCATTGCCCAAGGCTTAAATATCTGTTGACACAGGAAAAAAAAAAAAAGGAGAAACAGGCAATTCTAGGGAATGCCCATTGTTTTCAATTATAATTCAGATTTTTCTCAATACTTAGCAGGCAGCTAAACACTACACAGCTGTTCATTCACTCCCCTCCAGTGGGATAGAGGAGAGAACTGGAAAAGAAAAGTAAAACTTGTGAGTTGAGAAAAAGACAGTTTAATAGGACAGAAAAAAAGTGAAAAAAGAAATAGTGATACTACTAACAATAGAATATACAAAACAATGCACAACGCAAATGCTCACCACCTGCTGACTGATGCCCAACCAGTCACCGAGTAGCGGACTGCCACCTCCCAGCCAACTGTCCCCAGTTTATTGTTCAGCATAACGTCATATGGAATGCCATATCCTTTTGGCCAGTTTGAGCTGGCTGTCCCACTTGTGACCCCTCCCAGCTTTCTGTGCACACCCAGGCTCCTTGCTGGCAGGGCAGCATGAGAAACTGAAAAATCTTTGACTTGGTATAATCACTATTCAGTAACAACTAAAACATCAGTGTGACGTCAACATTATTCTCATCCTAAATCCAAAACACAGCACTGCACCAGCTACTAGGAAGAAAATTAACTCTGTCCCAGCTGAAACTAGGACACTTGCATATGTTTCATAGCCTTTGGAGGGAGAAATAATAAGTAAATAAATAAAAAGATGAATTGTCAGCAGAGGCAAAATGTGAAGATTCTGACTCCTCATCACATTTGGTGGTGGCAGAATAAACTCTCATGCTCCGGAAGATCAAATTTCGTACTGTCCAGTATTATGTTAGAGGGAATAAAAGTGTCATAAGCTCTGAAGTATACTATAGATTTAAGGGAAGAAAACACAATAAAGCTGGTGAGAAATTTGATTAAGTTTAGTAAGGGAAGTTTGGAAAATAATCTTCATTGTCCATGACCACACCATTATAAGTCTGTGATTATCTCAATACCCTACACCAAAGAATGTTTCTACTTCATTCAGAATGTAGAGAAAGCTTAGGTGAATGCCATTGCTTATCAAGTAATTGAAAATTATGGAAAATACTGATTTTATGGAATGAGTGCTGATGGAATGAGAAAAAAGTTACATGAACACGGCAAACGAAATTCCAGTTTTCAAGGTATAGCCTGGAACTGTAATTTGTTTGTTTACTTGTTTGTTGGTTTGCTACCTATTTGTAGCAGATACTTGAACTTTATTTCAACTTTTGGATTCTTAAGCTCATCCTTTCTATCACTGTGAAGTCCTGCAACCCTCCTTCAGATTCCACACAAAAAGCAAAATATGGTAGTAAGGCAATGTCCTGGTTTGTCCAGGACAGGTTTAATTTGGTGCAGCCAGGCTATTCCATACCATGCTGACATCACGTCCCGGGGCCAGTTCCGGTTCCGCGGTGCAATTCGTGTGGCCACTTGGCTCAGGTCTGCTCCTCTCTGTCCATTTGTACGCGTAGTGTCGCTCATTCTGTACATTGTTTTTCTCACTGTTGTCATTGCTGTTGTTACTGTGATTGTTTCTTATGTGTCATTGTATTAAACTCTCCTATCTCAACCCAAAAAGGCATTCTCAGGCACTCCTGCCTTTCCCTTTATCCGAGGTGGGGGGGTAGTGGCAGCGGCCACATGGCTCAGTTCCCGGCAGGGACTGAACCACCACAGGCAAGTGTTTTCCTTATGACTATGGGCAATAATACATGTTCTGTTTCCCAGTAATATCTTCATCAAAAGGAATAGCATTAATTCCATCCATCTTGGAGGGAATTTAAGGTTGCAGAATCACTTTGGAAGATCAAAGCAAGATTATTATGCAGGCTGGGATTAAAATGCTGCTTCTTTTATTCTACTGTTTCCTAGAGATCATTAAAAAAAAAAAAGAACAGATGGAAGTGAAGAACATCAAGGATAAGAATATAATTAAGCAACTGAGCAATCGAGTTTAGTTGAACTTAAAGGACCTGTACAGCAAAATTTACTGCAATACAGCATGTAAGTAACAGGTTTTTTATCTTCAGTCTGCCTGAACCATTTGTGTACAAAAGCAGCTTACTCTTGGATGTATTAGTAAAACTAATAAAAGAAACAAAAGGGGACAGAGAGTGTGGGGGAGCAAAGAAAATACAAGGTCATAGAAGATTTACCTAGCTGGTATGAGATCAATATCATTTTTGTAACTCATTATCCTGAGCCCAAAAGATGGTGTAAAAATCAACAATGTATTGAAGTAACTACATCTTCCTCAACAAGATTTATGAGGCAAAGGGGATAGAAAGAAGCTAGCTCCTATATTGCCAAAACCATCAAATCTTCATTAATGTTGTGAAAACAACATCATTTATATTTATTTTCAGTGAGTTAGAAAAATCCAATAGATGCATACAACAAACAATATATGTTTTACTGTGATATCATGTACAGCATATAATTTTTGAACAATATTAACTCCCACTGGGTATAATTAATGCAGCCTGGTTTAGATAGTCTGGTAGGACAGCATTTAAAATTTCTTTCCTTCCTTCTACATTTGTAAGCAAACATATTCTCTTTGATTTCAAAACCAGTTGCATCCACAATACTTGTTCTTGCTATGACTGTGAGAACTGAACCACAACCCCAGAAAATAATGATGGAGTAACAAGAGCCAGAAAACAAAAAACAGGGGCCTGGAGGTTATAGGCCACATGCAATATGGGTGCATTTATACATCTGGTAAGGCTGTCAATAAGTGGATTTAGATAAAGCGATTAGAAGCATCACAAGAAGGTAATTTTGGAGAAATCCTACTTGATGTATTCTACAAAAGGATTATCACCCTCTCTAAGGAAAATCTATGCATTTGAAGATCCATAGTGTAGACATTTAAGTAGCTTAGGTATCCCTTTCCAGACTGTAGTGGGTCTGGGTGAGCTGGTTTTCCACATAGCAGCAGTGTTTTGTGCTGGGAGCTAGAAGGGTGCTGTTAACATACCCGTGTTGTGACTACTGCTGAGCAATGCTCGCACAGCACCAAGGCTCTTCCCAACATTCTCCCCCAGAGTGGGATGGGGTGGGCAAGATCTTGGGGAGGAACACAACCAGGACAGCTGACCCAAACTGACCAAAGGGATATTCCATACCATATGACGTCAGCTCAGCTATAAAGCTAGGGAAAAGGAGGAGGAGGGAAGGGGGCCGTTCCTTTGTCCTCCAGAGCAACTGCTATGTGTTTTGGAGCCCTGCTTCCCAGGGAGTGCCCAAACATCGCCTATTGATGGGAAGCAGCGAATAAAACTTTGTTTTCCTTTGCTTCCGCGTACAGATTTGGTTGGCTTTTGATTCTGTTATTATTAAACTACTTTTTGTTTCTCATCTTATTTTCCTCCCATTTCTGTTTGCTCTGCTGAGGAAGGAGAGGGAAAAAAAAAG
>VZZY01006157.1:0-51842 GCA_013400335.1 Eurystomus gularis | reverse complement strand
CTTGAGGATATGGTGTAGTGATTAGAGAGATGCTAGGACAAAGGTTGGACTTGATGACTCTGGAGGTCCTTTCCAACCATAATGATTCTGTGATTCTGTGTGATTCTATGAGCACATTCAACCATCAGGAAGCTTTATGTTTGTAAATTACGTGTATAAATTCTTGCTTTGAACTTTCAGAAGATTAAGTTCAAAATTTCTCTTCCATGGAGTAATTTTTAAAAAATCCCCCAAATTATTGTTCCTTGTGACTGAAGTGAGTAACTAGCTTTGAATCACTGCCATTTTTCTATTAGTAGAGGCTGTTTGAGCTGGGCATTTGCTTGTCATGCCTTCTTTGTGAAAGGACTGTATTGCACCAGAGGTTTTTTTGCCTTGAATAAAGCATGAACAAACATCTAACTAATGATTTCCATATATATTTACCACCAAACTTATGAAGGAGCTCTGTTACTGTTTCTTTTATTTCAGTACCACAGTTATTATTGCTTCTGTTGGCTCGCTGGTTGCTTGCTATTTTTAATACCCTCAGATATAATCAGTCACAACTGTTTGGCTTACACTTATAATCAGTTTGTGGAGAAACCTCTCATGTTGCACTTTGGCTTAATCATGTCTTATGCGGGGTGGCAACCCTTACAGTCCCCAGAAAAGTGTCTGTAGTCTCCAGGCAGCTTATGTATTTGATAAGTTATCACAAATGAGTCTTTCATGCAAAGTGAACAAGAAGTTGCAATATTTTCTACTAACTGTGAAGAGAACTGATTGATTAATACCAAAGATATATCAGACATGCCAAAGATATACCAGTAATTAGTTACCAATCATGACAGGTCTGCCGATTATAAAGTTTAAAAATATATATAATAATAGAATTGTTCTGGATGGAAGAGACCTTTAAGATCGTCAAGTCCAACCATTAATCCAGCACTACCAAGTCATTACTAAACCATGTCCCTAAGCGCCACATCTACAATTCTTCTCAATTCCTCCAGGGATGGTGACGATGACTCAACCACTTCCCTGGGCAGCCTGTTCCAGTGCTTTGCAACACTTCCTGTGAATATTTTTTTCCTAATATCTAATCTAAACCTCTCCTGGTGCAACTTGAAGCTGATCCCTCTTGTCTTACCACTTGATACCAACCCCCACCTTGCTACAATCACCTGTCAGGGAGTTGTAGAGAGCCTCCTTTTCTTCAGGCTAAACAACGCCAGTTCCCTCAGCCACTCCTTGTAAGACTTGTGCTCTAGACCCTTCACCATCTTCATTGCACCTCTGTAAACACACTCCAGCACTTCAATGTCCTTTTAGTGAGGGGCCCAATACTTGAACACAGTATTCAAGGTGTGACCTCACCATTGCCAGGAACAGGGGGATGATCCCTAGTCCTGCTGGCTACACTCTTTCATACAAGCCAGGATGCTGTTAAACTTCTTGGCCACCTGGGCACACTGCTGGCTCATATTCAACTGTCTGTCAACTAGACCACCCAGGCCCTTTTCTGCTGGGCAGCTTTCCAACCACTCCTCCCTGAGTCTGTAGCATTGCATGGGGTTGTTGTGGCCCGAGAGTAGGACCTGGCACTTGGCCTTGTTCAACCTTATACAATTAGCCTCAACCCATCAATCCAGCCTCTTCATATCCCTCTGTAGAGCCTGCTCACATTCAAGAAGATCAACACACCCACTTAATTTTGTGTCATCTGCAAACTTGCTGAGAGTGCACTTGATCCCCTCACCAGATCATTGATAAATATATTAAACAAAACAGGCTGAAGTATTGAGACCTGGGGAACACCAGCTGTGACCAGCTGTCAGCTGTATTTAGTTCCATTCATCAGCAGTCTCTGGACCTGGCCATCAAGCCAGTTTTTTATCCAGTGAAGAGTATGCCCATCCAAGCCATAAGCAGCCAGTCTTTTTCATGAGAATGCTGTGGAAAAATGGCGTCAAAAGCTTTACTAAAGTCCAGATAAACAACAGCCACAGCCTTTCCCTTGTCCACTAAGTGGATCACTGTATTGGGTCTAGCTGATATGGTTTTCCACATAGCAGCCCTCATGGTGCAGTGTTTTGTGCTGTGAGCTAGAAGGGTGTTGATAACACACCCGTGTTGTGACTACTGCTGAGCAGTGCTCGCACAGCACCAAGGCTCTTCCCAACATTCACTCCCCCAGTGGGATGGGGTGGGCAAGATCTTGGGAGAGGACACAACCAGGACAGCTGACCTAAACTGACCAAAGGGATATTCCATACCATATGACGTCAGCTCAACGATAAAGCTAGGGAAAAGGAGAAGGAGGAGGGGCCATTCCTTTGTCCTCAAGAGCAACCGCTACACATGTTGGAGCCCTGCTTCCCAAGGAGGGGCCAGACATTGCCTGCTGCTGGGAAGTAGAGAATAAATCTTTGCTTTTCTTTGCTTCCACAAGCAGACTGGCTTAGCTTTGCTCTGTTTTCATTAAACTGCTTTTGTTTTTTACCCTCAAGGGGTTTTATCCATCTTATTTTCCTTCCCCTTTTGCCCTGCTGAGGAGGGAGAGAAAAGGCGGGGGGGTGGGCATCTGGTGGCTTGGTGGGCACCTGATGCTCAGCCAAAGTTAACCCACAACAATCACCTTGTCATAGAAGGAGATCAGGTTAGTCAAGTAGGACCTGCCTTTCTTTAGCTCACGCTGATTGGGCCTGATCACCTCGTTGTCCTCTATGCGACTTGTGATGGCATTCAAGATGATCTGCTCCATAATCTTCCCTGGCACCAAGGTCGGACTGACAGGCCTGTTGTTCCCTGGATCCTCATTCTGGCCCTTCTTGTAGATGTGGAGATATAAGCCTCTGTAACAGAATGGATAAAGAGAAGTATATGATTTACCCATTACAGTTTTTTCCTAACAAGATATTTTTCTGTCAACAATGGGAAATAAAAAATTATTCATATGTTTTCCTCCTTCCAATTTTCTTTCACAGGTGTCCTTGTTTGAGCCAGAACAGAACTAATTCTGTTCAGTGATCTTACTTTTAATCTAAGTCTTTTCTGATAACTGTACTTCCTGAAGTTAATGGTACATTATTGCAGACAGTGTCTGCTTCTAGCAGTGATAATATTTTATGTTTATAGTTACTACCAAGGACTGGTATGAAGAAAGGCTTTTGCTAATACCTACTCCTATAGAAAGTAAGGTCACTGCTAAATCTTGGGTACCACGTTGGGGTGCTGTAAAGTAAATGTCACACCTATGGGAAGGAGTGGACAGGACAGGTGACTCAAAACTGTAAGGCCAGTAAGGTATTCCATTCCATATATGTCTTATTCAGTATAAAGCTGAGGGAACAGAGTCAAGCCTTCTTTTTCAATGACTTGTGTTTGAGGAGGACACTGTTCTGCCTTCACTATGTGTGTTCCTGAATCCAGTTCCAGAATCCAGCTCTTGAATATGGTTCCCATCTGCCGCTGAGTCTAGTCTGGGACTTTCCCAGTGCCTGCTCTGCAACATCAGTGGTGACAGTGATGTAATTGCCATCAAGGGACCTGGGTTTGTAATTAGTTTTGTATATGTTTGTACATATTTCTTTTTATTGTTATTGTTTTATTAAAGCCATTTTAGTTTTATTTTCCAATCCATAAGTCTCTCTCCCTTATTCCCTTTCTCTTCCCTTTAGGGAAGGAGAGGGAATAATAGAGAGTGTCTGTCACTTGTTTTGTGGCCAGCCCAGCCCTAACCTGACAAAAGACTACATTAAATTTTTAATAAGCTTCTAGAGATGTTAGTTCCTGTGTGATCTATAAGAGACAGATGTTATCCATTCTAGTCAGAATAGGAAATATATCAATTTTCACATAATCCAAACTCAAGTTCAGAGGTTGGGGCTCCATCCATCTAACACTTTATCTTAGACTGTTCTCATGGTTAACTGTTGCAGTCAGTGCTGAATTGAGCTGTAATTGTCCTGGTTTGAGTTAGAACAGAACAATTCTGTTCAGTGATTTTACCTTGCAGGTAAGTCTCTTCTAACTAGCTGCACTTTCTGAATCTAACAGTATATTTTCACAGTGTCTGCTTCTAGCAGTGATAACACTTAATGTTTAGAGTTACTACTGAGGATTGGAATGCAAACCAAGGTCACTGCTAAATCTTGTGTACCACACCAGTGAGTACAAAAGGAAAAGGCCACACCCGCGGGGAGGGACGGCCAGGACAGGTGACCCTAAACTAAACAACAAGGTATTCCATCCCATATACTTCATATTCAATATAAAGCTGAGGGATCATGGGGCTCAAGCTCTCCTCTTCAATGGCTGGCATCTGTGGACTCTGTCTGTTCTGCCTTTGATCCTGATCCACAAGTATCTCTCCCTTATTCCCTTTCTCTTCCCCTTTGGAGGGGGGAGGGGGATTAACAGAGAACATCTCCCATAGGTCTAGTGGACAGCCCTACCTAAACCTTGAGAGTTTAAGTCTGTCTGGAACATAAAAATGAACTATTTTTAGCTCAGTGAGCCCATGACGGTAATATAGTTACAAATTGTTCAGCTCAGTAGAATACCAGATACCTCTCATGGTTTATTTAGGATAGGGTTCTGATTTCCTTCATTAGTCACGAGTCAGACCAGTTCCCTATTTTGGAGCCATGTAATTTTTTTGGTGGATAACATTATGTCATTTTCTATAACAACCTATTGAAGGATTTTTAGTGTTGGGCTGTTTTCTTTTTTAAGGATTCTTATTCACTCTCAGGGGTCTGAAAGGCTTTTATTTTTTTTCCAAGATCTGATACAATTAGTTAGTTTATACTTAAAACTTTAGAAATTCAGTGTTATTTATTGTTGTTCTGTAAATCACTATCAGGGATAGGAAATTCTGGAGCCAGCGTTTTGGGCACTTCACTGAAGTACCAGGCTTTGACTGGGATAAAGTTAATTTTATTCATAGTAGCTAATATGGTGCTATGTTTTATATTTGTGACAAAAACACTGTTGATAACACACTGATATTTTACCTATTGCTGAACAGTGCTTGCACAGCATCAAGGTCTTTTCTGCTTCTCGTGCTGCCCTGCCAGTGATCTGGGGGTCCAAAAAGAAATTGGGAAGGGACACAGCCAAGATAGCTGACTGCAATTGACTGAAGGAATATCCCATACTATATGGTGTCGTGCTCAGCCATAAAAGTTAAGGAAAGAGGGAGGGAGGGGGGAAACATTTGGAGTTACAGTTTTTAGCTTCCCAAGTAACCATTAGATGTGATGAAGCCCTGCTTTCCTGGAGATTGCTGAACACCTGCATGCCGATGGAAAGTAGCAAACAAATTCCTTGTTTTGCTTTGCCTGAGCATACATACCCTACTACACTGTTTTTATCTCAACCCATGAATTTTCTCACTTTTACCCTTCTAATTCTTTCCCTCATCCCTCTGTGGGAGAGTGAATGAGCAGCTGTGTGGGGTTTAGCTGCCCACTGGTTTAAACCGTGACATCTAGCTAAATATTTTTACCTCCTGGGTAGTGTATGTTTGTTGTTCTTTAGAACCCCAACAAATTACTTTGACTCTAAATTTCTCCTTGATTATCTCACAATCCATAACTAGTGAAGAATTAATCCATTAAAGTCCTGTAATTTATATGATTGTTAATTGGTAAGTAAACTTCAGGCCATTTTGTGAAAGGACAAATTTGAGCCACAGGCTGTGTAAAGAGGGAGGACAGACTAGAATAGCATTCCTCTATCCTTGCTATAGTGCTGTTTATTCACCTAGACATCTTCATCTACCAGTGTTCCTGCTGGTTTTCCCCTTAGAGCTGAGCAAATCATGAGTACAAGAGGACAAAGAAGGTCAACCTTCCTCACCCCAAAAAAGGTACAAGATAGGTGACTAGGCACCCTTGACAGTCCCCACTACTAGTATCCAGAGTTCTTACTGATACCAAGCAGCAACATGCAATAGATCATCTCAGCAAATATTAAAAGTCTTCTGTTCCAAAATGAAGAGCAAAAAAAAGACATTTTGGGGGAACCAAAAGATCATAAGGTACAGTAACTGAAAAAAAAAGAAAAGAGGAGGAGAACTAGTGTTGTACTGTTGACAATGGCAAATATAGGAAAGCCAAGATGTGGCAACAAATAGACCATTCTTAGTGTGACCATTTGTATTGGTCTCAGTGCACAAGACAGGGTCAAGTAAGGTCTTTGGCCTGGCACAGTCTGGCCGTTCTAGTCAGAGTGTCCCTTTGGATAATGAAACTTAACTCTGGAACATAAACATTTTGCTGCAAGAAGCTGCTGTTCTCTGAAGTCCTTTGTTAGAACTATATGTGTACCCAGCGTGAAAGGGAATTTGTAAATAGGTCAGCTGAGGCAGGAGCTGTCACAGTCTTAAAAAAATGTATTGCAACTTGGTGGCAAAACTGCTTTTCTTTTCTCACTCAAACTTCAAATTATCTAGAATGGGAGAAAAAGAAACTCATAGAATCCTGAGAATTCTGCACGTTTTGGAAGTGTGGAAGACTGGAAAATTCTTCATATAGTCAGCTTTCTGTTGCCCATGGAAATTATACTGTCACCAATTTTTCTTTGATAAATTGCCTCCTTTGCTATAATACTTCTTTTCACTGTATTTCCAGCTTCACATGTAAGCTTACTACAGACCACTTGGAAATGAAATGATTTCTGTTCAGTTATTTTACTCTCTCTTCATACCATGCTTCTTCTGAAAGCCCTTCTGCTAAAGCTAGAGTATTGAATACACTGTTCATTTAAATATTCAACCTTGTACACCATAATTACCTAGAAACTGAGAATTCACCTTATTTTTTCACTATCTCTAGTCTTCCTCTAAGGCATCTATCACTAGAGCGGCTGATTGCTGATTCTGATTTTGCTACTTTCATTTCATGTTTACCTATTTCTGTTTATCATCAATGTTCTGTTTCAGACTAAAAATCCATTCTCTCTTCAGATCCATTTTACCATTAGTAATTAATATTATTTTAGGATGTTGTGTTTCAGAGAACATCTCAAGAGCTTTGTAGATCAATTTGCAAGATATCTTTTCTAGTGCTTATTATGGTATGATTAGTCAAAAGTTAAATCCATATCAATTTTTAACTCATCTACTACCTTTGATATGTAGGATTTTTGCTTTAACTTCAGTGGCTGAATTTTCAAACCTAAATCTTTCTTCTTCTCGCTATCTGTAGCCCTCCATGGTGGCCTGTTCTTGTTTTTTCTTTTCCTCCCAAACCCATCAAATATCCAAATAAGCAGTTCATATTTACTAATATTTTCAGCTTGTCTAGGCAAATAAATATTAGCTCAAATTAATGTCCAGTACTTATGGATGTTATCACATACTTTGTTGCTGTAGTTGTACTTTCAAGCACGATGCTAGCATATTGTGTGCAGGTTCTTTGGTAAAGTAAGTTTCACATTTTTGTATACTGTTAAATTAATTTGTGCCACCATACACTGGTTAAATAAGAGTGCATATTCCTTGTGAAACTACAGGTGAATGGGGAAAAGTAACCTCAGAAAACCAGTGTAATTATATATAAAACTTTAATATTTACATTTACATATCTATTCACAGAATCATAGAATGTTTCAGGCTGGAAGGGACCTCTAGAGGTCATCTAGTCCAACCTCCCTACACAAGTAGGGACATCTACCTAGGTCAGGTTACTCAGAGCCTCATTGAGCCTGACCTTGAATGTCTCCAGGTATGGGGCCTCCACCACCTCTCTGGGCAGCCCGTTCCAGTGCTCTATGACCCTCATGTTAAAGAACTTTTTTCTAATATCCATCCTAAATCTATCTTTTCCTACCTTAAAACCATTACTCCTTGTCCTATCACTACAAACCCTTGTGAATAGACCTTCCCTTGCCTTCCTGTAGGCCCCCTTCAGGTACCGGAAGGTCAGTGTAAGATCCCCTCAGAGCCTTCTCTTCTCCAGGCTGAACAGCCCCAACTCCCTCAGCCTGTCTTCATAGGAGAGATGCTCCATTCCCTTGATCATTCTGGTGGCTCTCCTCTTGAAACGATCCAATACATCCACATCTTTCTTGTGCTGGGTGCTCCAGAACTGGACGCAATACTCCAGGTGAGGTCTCACCAGGGCAGAGTAGAGGGGCAGAATCACCTCTCTTGATCTGCTGCCCACAGTTCTTTTGATGCAGTCCAATATGTGATTGGCCTTCTGGGCTGCCTTTGCACACTGGTGGCTCATATCCGGTTTTTCATCCACCAGCACCCCCAAGTCCCTTTCCACAGGGCTGCTGTCCAGTATGTCCTCTCCCAGCCTATATTGATAATGCTGGTTGCCCCGGCCCAGGTGCAGGACCCTGCACTTGGCCTTGTTGAACCTCATAAGGTTCATCTCGGCCCACCTTTCCAGCCTGTCCAGGTCCCTCTGGATGGTGTCCCATCCCTCAGGCATATTGACTGTTGTTGATATGTTTGTTTTGTTTTGGCTTTTGTTTGTTTGTTTGGCATACTGTTCTAGTTCTGTGCTTGATGGAACTGCAGCTGATAAAAACTAAGGTCAGCAGAGAAATTAATATGATTTCAGAGGACTTAGATCAATTCTATAAAGTGATCTCTAAAAAATCTGTTTTACTAAATGAGTATTGCCCATTACGCTAAGCTTTTGAACATTTTTAAACTCTTTTAAAAATATGAACAGATTTTTTCTGCTGCTTTTCTGCTGCTACCTTCCTATGAAGGAGTTAAGGTTTGAACTTTCTTATTTGTTTTATTTTTTTTAATATTTTTTTTCTTCTATTGTCTCTCTTAGACATATTTTTTTTTTCATCTTTCTACTCTCCTTACTTTTTTCTCTTCTCCGTCCCAGTTTGGCTTTCTCAGAAGTTTAAAAGCACAGTGCTTGAGCTTCCAACAATTACAGTTAGTGTCAGCTCTCTTTTTCTTCTAGTGCTGAACCAGCTTTTAAAAGCCACACAAGCTCTCTCAGCAGGTGACTGCTGACTTGTACTGCTAGAAAATCATGGCTTTCCTGACAGTCAGTCAATGCCAGAGGAGGAAAGCTGCCTTGTGGCACTTTCAATGACCTAAATTGAATTGATACAATTGAGTGAGGAAGGCTTTGTGTATTACACAGCTGATTAAGAATTGCATAATCTATAATTCTACTGCACTAGAGAGTGCGAAGTGACTCTTCATGTTCATAAACGGGGACAATATATTCAGCAGCATGGAAATTCACACTTGAGGGGCTCTTTTTTGGTGTTTTCGGCTACTGTATTTTTCACCAAAACCTGATAAACCTCAGTAAATATAAGGATACCAGAAAGGTATATATTAAACCCAGGATAGTACCAAGTTGTTACCTGTCAATAAATCATTGGCATTTTATTCCCATGGTACTAGTTAGGAATGTTCTCAAGAAGAGACTGAAATATCAAAGCAGTCTGCTGCAGAGTGTTCTCAGAATTCAAAATATACTTTAGAAAAAACATTTTTATTTTTTCTGTTAAGAAGAAATATTTTAAAACTGTCTCCTGCATAATTTTATATGGTACATTATCATGTAACCTTGATTACATTAGTTATGTAACGCAGATCATGTTATTAGTGCACTGAGGTTCTTCTTTGTTTCCCTTTTGACCATAATAGGACTATTGCTTAGATGAGACAACTCACCTGTGCAAAAGTGGGCCTGGCACTAGGTAAGAGATGTAAGGGGATAGGGATGAGGGATTTTTCCTGATTTACAATACATGGTGAACCATATGGGATGCTTGTATGTACACAGAGTAGTAAGAGAGAAAAGAATGTGGTCTGCAAAAAATTACCTAATTTTATTTCAATTCCAGAGAAAAGGGATACAAAGAATATTTGTTAACAGAGAGAAGCTGTTTGTTCTTCCTTTGGTAGTCCTTTCCTGCCATGGAGGGCAGATTGTTAAGTTACACTCTAGAAGTACTGAAATCCCTATTTGGCTCTTCTTATTCAAGCAAAGCTGTCACCGATTTCAATGGCAGCTCTGCCTGATTAAAGAGAATTGAATAGAGCCCTGAAGCAATGGTGTTTTGTCCTTGTCTTTGCTCTTCTGGCCCTTAACCATTACTTTTAAAGACCTTGAAGCAATAGTGGCACCAGCAGTGTTTCAGGTGAACATGCAAAAGGATAAAAAGCGGTATAATGTGTTGTTTCAAGTGCTACTACAAGAAAAAACAGTATTTATAGTATTGAAAGAATTAAAAAAGGAAGAATGCATGGAAATATTTTTCAACTTTCTTTAGGGTTTAAAATACATAAAAATTCAACATATAATAAAAATATGTAAGCTTTGTTCCTACTCCTATTTATATTTCTATGAATATGCTAAGTGGAACACCACGCATATGCTTATTCCAAGGGTATAACCACTGAATTTCAAAATTCATCTGAATGTATTTTTAATTGTCACACTGGAATTACTAAATAAAATGCTAATTACACTTTTTTACATAAAGAGCTGAGGCAGGGATTGTTAGAACTAAGAGCCTAACTCTTCACAGTATTAACTGAGAAATATTATTCAATAAAGGTATGTTAGAAAAATATTGGACTTTTCAAGGTTTTAATAAAAGGGTCCACAGCGGTGGGACTGAAACGACTAAATATTAATGTTTAAATTGGAGTCCATCACCCTATAGCCTTTTTATAGTCAAGTGAAAAATAACTGCTGCTTTTAAGATGTGATTAATACGATTTAGATCTCTGCTTTCAGGTAGGAGTATCACTATCTATACAGAAAGGAGGCTATGCTGGCTAGCTCAGAGGTGAACCATGTCCATTCAAGCAAATGAACATGTTTAAAAAGACAAATATTTTTATATATAGGTACAGAATCATAATTACTGGAGGTGGTTTCAGCTTGGACAATAGGACTGACTGTTTTAAAAAAACCAAACCAAAAACCCAAAAATAAATCTAGCAAGCTTGTTCCTGCTCCTCTTTTGGTCGACTTCTCCAACTCGAGATCAGTTTCCAAAGTCCCTCGCACAGGAGATTCCTAGTCCAAGCTCTTACCTTGCAGTGATCTTCCCCACTGATATTTCTTGGACAAAGTACTATTCTTGCATCCTGCTAGAACAATACATTCAAAAATATGCACCAGTATCTTTTAAATAAAGCTATGTCTATTATTTCACTTGAAAGATAGAGAATACATAAAATAAAGGGTTAAATCAACAGAATCCCTTGCACATTCACCCTCGTACTACATTTTTTTAAACGTAGGTGTTTAAAAAAATCTCCTTGATACCATGTCTACTTAGGAACATCTATAATAAAAGTCTATCATGCCTTTCTTTTTTCCAGTCCCAGCCTATTTCCTATAATGTTCAGCTTTCGCTTGAATCCTTTGCCCAATGTTCTCTTTCAGACTTGAGCCTTTTAGACTTATATATCCTGTTTAGTCCAGAAGGATAGATCAAAAGTCCTGATTCTGGAAGGTGATGGAACACTATTTCGACAGGATGAATCCAAGTAGGAAATAGAATTCCCCTAAGGATACCTTATTCCCACAACTGTTTTGCCTTCCCTTTAAGGATCAAAGCAGGTAAAATGGCACCTAAAGGAACTAGATCTAGTCCATGCATTCAAGCAGGGTACTATCACACAAATAACTTAAATATATTTGATATTCCAATCACCGAGATTCCCTGACTTCCTTTAACATCTGACAGATTTAGCAGAATGGTATACTTTGACCTTGCCTTCTCCTCCCATAGCTTTTTTTGGGTGTCTTGATGATCCCATGAGATTAAGCCATCATGACTCAATTTATTTCCACCTGTATTTTCCATACAGTCATTTTTCAGTAAACTCATATAAAGAAAAAATAGCTGGTTCACTTCAGCATGGATTCATGTTTCCCAAATCATACAACCATTCACAAAGCTGGTTGGAATTTATAGACTGGTGTGTTGTGGGTAACATTATTTCTACTAGAAGAATGTTTTTATGTAGCACTCAGCAGAATACAGTTAATAATGCATTGCTTAGCACTTTGAATAATTTTAGCAAAGGAATAATTTTAGCACTATAAACTTACAAGTGATGACTGTTTCCCCTACAGACCTTCTTTATGGCTCTGCTCGTAAAATCATTACATATCTTGTTGACTTACCTCTCTGGCTGTCTTTTCATAGTAAATATAAAGCAAAATGAAGTGAATTAGAAAAGTGCATTCCTCAATGAAAAATCTGAAGATGTTCACAGAACACACCCTAAATAAGATCTTTCAATTGAAGCTTATTTAATATGCCTAGTTTGATTAAATTCATTGTAGAAAGTTGAAAAAAGTCTGTGCATTTCTGATCTCATAGCTAAGTTCTCTACAGCGATACTACTATCACTTAAGGCTTAAGCCATGACTTAAAATATTCTTAGAACTTCCATCTACTCAGTATATAAAATTGACTGTCATTCTCAGTTAAATACACATACCCAGTAC
Organism: Eurystomus gularis; assembly: GCA_013400335.1. NCBI lineage: Eukaryota > Metazoa > Chordata > Aves > Coraciiformes > Coraciidae > Eurystomus > Eurystomus gularis. Next base: position 39,384 of record VZZY01006157.1, on the reverse strand, counting down.
GATTTTATTTAGTAGTTTCAAGTTTCTATGGACTCTCTATTTGGAAACTCAAATCTGGAAGTGATAGCCTAATTCACTGAGTGTAGCTGTCCAGATCCTTGATCTAACATTATTGTTATTATTCTTTCCATAAACACAGAAATTGGGTTTTGGTTGCTTTTTTTGTTTGTTTGATTTTGGCACTGTTTTATTTTGGCTTATATTATTATCTTACAACTATGTGGCATAACTACAACTCTCAGATTTCATTTACTAGGCTAAATGAACCAAGTTTCTATTTTCTCTTGTAAAACTCACTTTCTGTTCCCTTGGTTACATTATTTCTTTCCTCTATTTGATTTCAGTTGACTTCTTTTTTCTCAAACCTAGTTGACAAGGACTGTACCTTGATTAATATATTTGATAGAAGTAATGTTTTCTTAATTCTACTGAAAAATTTACCAACTGGTGAGTCTTACACTTGCATTTCTGTTTCACAAATAGAAAATACTGGCAGTTCATAGACTTCTTATGTCAAACTTTTGTCCTCTTCCTTCTCACTTGTCACCCAATGATTCTGTTGACAAAAACTTTTGCTTATTGAGCACAAAGTCTGTGACTTTAAGTGTGAACTACACACACTTAATTTCACTTCTATTATCACAATTCTCTGGTCATGAAAAAATCTAGCTTTCTACAATATTTACAACAGCTGCTTGATGATATTTCCAACATAACGTCTTTGGCAAACTTCATTATTATGTTTCTAATATCCATGTTAAGATCGTTAACGAAAGCAGTAGATAAGATTGATCCCTGGGCTGATCTTTGATCTACTGGTAGCCAGTCTGACACTTTTTCTTTTACATATTACCTATTGACATCCAGTCTGTTAGAAGCTGTTTATTTACCTTATAGTCACTCTATTGATTTCTGTCCGTTTCCCCCATATAAAACTATGTGTTGATTTTGTGTCTGGTGGGGTTTTGGTAGCGAGTGAGGGGGCTACTTGCATGAGTCCTGTAAGAAGCTTCAAGAAGCTACTCTGGATCCAAGTCAGACCCACCTCTGGCCAAGGCCAAGCCAGACAACACCTCTGCAATGACATATTTAAGAAAAGAAGCCTGTTGGGCAATTTTTTTTTGTTTGGGAGCTCTTTTGTTTTGGAGAGAAATGGTACTTGGTAGAGACAACCATGAAGACAAGCATGACAATGAGAAAGAAACGGGGGAGGCACACCAGAGCAGCTATTCCCCTTTGGCCAGGGCTGAGATGGCTGGCTGAGCCCTTGCAGCCCTTAAGGGATCAACTGTGAAGCAGAATCCTATCTGCAGCCCTGTTGTGCTGATTCAGCCATCATCATTTTATACTGCCATTAGTTGCCTGATCACATAGACCAGCGCTGAACTCAGCAACATCCCCTCGGAAGTCCTCTTTCAGACAGTCCTGCCATAGGTTCCTGGAGGCCCAGTGTATTCACTGCCCACTATGGTGCCAGCATCTCCTGCTGGACGCAACAGACAGAGATGGCTCCCTCAGTGGCCCTTCACATGGAAGGACACCACTGAGAGAGATGAACCAGATGCAACCAGCCCCAACAGGAAGCCACACCCAACAGGAAGGTTTTCTAACTGATCGGCTCCTGGTTAATATAATCCTGGCCTTGCCCACTACCCCAGCCATGACCACCTGGTTGAAGGCAGAGCCATAGAGACACAGGTGGGCCAGGTTCTGCCTCTGGAACATGAAGCCAATAGGAAAACCAAAACATTCGGTTAGGTTGTGACTCATCCACAGGTCAACTCTAACCTGGGGCCCACAACTCGGTCCCCAGCACTTCAAGCCTGTGGAAGACCCCACAGTGGAGGAAGGGACTGCTCTCGAAGGTGTCTCTGACTCTGAGGGGACACTGTGCTGGAGTGGTCTATCAGTAGGAGGATTACAGCCTGTAGAAGAGACTAATGTTGGTAGAAGAAGTTCATGGAGAACTGTGTCTTGTGGGAGGGATGCCATGTTGCATCAGGGGAGGACTGTGGTTGCATCAGTGGAGGACTGTGAGGAGTTTTCCCCCTGAGGAGGAAGGAGCAGCAGAAACAATATAGAATGGACTGGGTCTGACCTGCAACCCTAATTCCTTGCCCCCATGTACCACTTTGTCGAGGAATTAGCAGAGCTAGGCCTGGAAAGAAGGGAGGGCTGGGAGGAAGGTGTATTTTAGATCTGGTTGTATTTATCACTGCCCTAATCTGTTTTAATTGGTGAATTGGTGGTGGGTTTGTTTAAATTAAATTGATTTTTTTTCCCCAAATTGAGTCTGTTTTTTGCTCATGACTGTAATTGATGAGTGTGCCCTCTCTGTCCTTTGTCTCAACCCTGGAGCCTTTTGTTGTACTTTGTCCTCCGCATCCTGCTGGAGATGTGTAGGCATGGGAGAGCAGTTGCATGGTGCTTTGTTGCCAGCTGGGTGGCCTCAAACCAGGACAAACTAATGTTTTCCATGTAGTGCCACATTAAGCATTTTAGTGAAATTCAGATTGATGGTGTTTGTCACCTTCCTTTTTTTTCCTGTATGAAAAAAAATAATTATATTGAAGAATGCTGTGATAATCTTTCATAATTCACCTTTCCAAACTTGTGTTACATGTTCTCCAAATTTCTGTATACATCCGTGTATTATCTTCTTTAAAGTCTTCTCTATAGCGCATTGGGTCTTACTGAGATCAAACTTACAGACCTATAATGGATCAGATCATCATTTTCCTGATTGCAAATGAAGGTATGAAGTTTTCAGTTTCTCCATCTTATAATACCTTCCTAACATCATGAAATTACAAAAATCACCTGCTATCAAGTCTGAAATTCCAGTTTTCTACCACCTTTATGACTTAGGTGCATTTTGTCTTCTCCTCTCAGCAATCTCTGTGTCTGCAAGTGACTTGCTATTGCTGTGATCCTTTCTTTTGGCTATATCTTGCTACTTACAGTCCTTTTTTTCCCCAGGACATCTATTTCTTTTTCAGCAGAATCAATCCCCCTTTGCCTCTGGAGAAGCTCACTTTATCTAGTAACTCCTACTTCTAAAAGAACAGAACATAGAAACTGATAAGAAAAAAATAGGGCAAATACATCCCACTGCAGTACACATCCTTGATAATATTATGGGTTTTATCTTTAGGAAACTCCAAGCATCCTTGAAAAATCAAGCTCTGCCGTGCCACGTTCTCAATTATCTTTATCACCATTTTGGCTTATCAAACATTTTCTCTTTTAAGTTTGAACACCTTGATTTTGGCTTTATTTTAATTTGTTCCAGTGTTCTTAATACAAGTTAATTTTCTCTTATTAGCTCTTCAAACCTGTACTGTTCCTAAAATAAAAACAGTTGGTTTTGATTCAGTGATTGTTTACTGAAGACATGGGTAGACTCTATTATATGTGAATATCTGGGTAATTATTGAAAATATTTCTCGATTTGAAGTTTAATTAAAAGTAGGTTTAATTTAAAAGCAACTGGGAAACCTCTCTAGGTTTTCCCAGAATTTTCCAAATAGATTTCTTTCTCTTCCATACTGTTTTTTGTGTCTGCCCATTTCTTCTCTTCAGAGCAACCACATTATTGTGCAGTTACTTTTTTTTTTAGTAATTAGATCAATCTTCTTATATATTAGTGATCTTGAGTATATATGTTTTTACTTAATAAAGCTTATTTGGTTACAGAAAGTGGTTGGATAGCTCTGTCCACAATAAAAAAGAGCACTCACAAGAATATAAAAATTTATTTTATATTGATGTAGTTACATAAAATATTCTTACTGTAGGCCAAGTGTATTATGAAGTGACGTACTAATATGATACCTGTGCTTCAGACACCTGTGCTTGAAAGACAAGAAGGCTGTTTTCAATTTTTTCCAAGTTAAAAAAAAATAAATAATTAAAAGCTGCCCTGCAGCAGAATGTGAAACATGGAGTATATATGCCAGTAGGACATGCATGCCAAAAAAGATGAACTCCTTATCTACTTTATCCCTTTAACCAGCCAGCTGTTTACAACTGGAGTTTTTAAAAGTAACAAAAAATAATGAGGGTAAGAAGTTTTTCATGCATACTTGCAGGAAGATGTTGGAAGACAGATGAAAAAGATGAAAATTCATGGTAGAAAATTTATCTAAGGATATATATGACTTCATATAAGGAAAGCCATTGCAAGTAATCTTTGAAATCAAGCTGCTGGATGACTTTATCTTTCCATTTGATTAGTTGCATGCCAATACTTTCATTTGTTGTTTACTTAAATAAAGGATGAATCTTCTGTCAAGGTGTGTAGATATTTTGAAGAGGTGGACATACTTTGGAGAAGCTAAGTAGGGCTAGCAGATGACAGGCCTATCCTTTGAATTGTACCGCTAGTGCAAGAGTTGAAAGGCTTTAAACAAACAACAGCTACAACTTCCTCTGTCTTTCACAACCGATGTGTAAGATTATGTGGTAGATGCTTGGCTTTACATTCAGATGATGGGCTGGCCTTTTACATGAGTGCTGATGTTTAGGATAATTTAAGTAGAATTCTAAGATATACTTGTCCTGGTTCGGCCAGGACAGGGTTAATTTGGTTCTGTCAGGCTATTCCATACCATACTGATGTCATGCCCCAGGGCTAGTTCCGGTTCCATGGTGCAACCTGCAAGTAGTGCAGCTGGTCAGCTCGGCTCCGCTCAGCTCCATCCATTTACCTGCATGGTATTACTTGTTGTGTACATTGTTTTTCTTACTGTTGTCATTGCTGTTGTTACTGCGACTATTTCTTGTGTGTTATTGTATTAAACTCTCCTTAACTCAAAAAGGCATTTTAAAACTTTTTTGTCTGAGGTGGGGGGCAGCGGCAGCGGCCACGTGGCTTGGCTCCTGGCAGGGATTGAACCCCCACAGCTTTACTGAACCACCATAGCTTTCCTGAACCACCACAATACTGAAGAAAAGATTTTTGAAACGTCATAGTAGACGACATCCTGACATTGCAGAACAGCCTGCCATAGAAGGCTGGTGTCTTCTAACACTTCAAGGAGGTTATTAGGATATGCAAGCTCTTTATAGCTCACATAGAACTTTTAATTTGCTGGAGAACCCTTATACCTTCCATTCAAATAACAAAAAAGTTAAAGCTCCAGCTCAAAATATTCAGGGGCACAGTCAGGATATTTGAAGTTTGTACTTCAAGACTGAGAAGGTGCTGGATGACAGCCACTGATAGAAGATTAACATTATTCAGAATTCTTTCTAATCATTCTGGCTGGAGACAATCAGCAATTCTGTGCCAGTATTCATAAATATTCTTAAAATAAAAAAGGGAACTCTAAAATTTCTCCTTTTATTCATACTAGAAACAAGAAAAAACTAAGGGAGAAATAACCTTGAGGGCTAGTTTTCAAGTTCAACCTGAATTAGGTAAGTGGACAAAAAAAAGAGAAAGCACTCAAATCTAGGTATCTATTGCTTCCTTTAAATGTAAGATTACGAGATTACTACATGTAAGTCTCTATAGCAATCCATGGATGGTGGTAAATGCCCTGTGGGGGTGAGTACAGCAATGGAAGCAGACCAACTAGTAGCACAGAGGTAAACCTATCTGGGCTGCTGAATTATAGCAAGATACTGCTGCTCAGGTAGAGAATCTGGTTGTGAAAGTACATCACATGGATGCCCATGTACTCAAGAGTCAGGCCACTGAAGAAAATCAAAACAACCAGTGGCCAGATCAGGCTCCTAAGATTGAAGTGGCTCATGTGGATTCCGATTGGCAATGTAAGGGTGAATTATTGATAGTTTGGTGGGCTCATAACACCTCAGGTAATCAAGGAAGGGATGCATCATATAGATGGACTTGAGAACAAAGGGCAGACTTGACCATGGACACTATCGCAAGCCAAGAAGTTAAAGCCTCTGTGGTATGGAGGACAATGGCTGAGATATAAATATGGGGAGGCCTGGCAGATTGATTATATCACACTTCCACAAACCTGCCACAGCAAGCACTGTATGCTTACAATGGTGGAAGCAACCATTGGATGGCTGGAAATGTATCCACTGCCCCATGACATGAAACTTACAGAATAAAAGAATCACACAATGGTAGGAGCTAGAAGGGACTTCTGGGGATGATCTAGTCCAACATCATTGCTGAGACAGGTTTGCCTAGATCAGCTTGCACAGGGAAACATATATATGTTTCTCATAGATACAAGTTCCAGACCCTCACAGAGGATTTGAAAGTCTCCAGAGAAGAAGACTCCACAACTTCTCTGGGCAGCCTGTTCCAGTGCTCCATCACCCTTGGAAAAAAATGGTTTATCCTTAGCTTTACGTGAAATTTCTTTTGTTCCAGTTTCTGTTCATTGCCCCTTGTCCTATCACAGGGCACCACTGTAAACAAACTGGCCCCATCTTCTTGACCCATATCCTATAGATATTTTTAAATAGTGCTAAGATCTGCTCTTCTGGAGTGGAAGAAAAGTCTTCTCCAGGCTAAACAGCCCCAGGGCTCTCAGCCTTTCCTCATCAGCTTGGATGGCCAAGCCCAGAGAGTGGTGGTAAACGGAGTTAAATCCAGTGGGCGACTGGTCACAAGCAGTGTCCTTTAGGGCTCAGTTTTGGGACCAGTCTTGTTTAATATCTTTATCAATGACCTGGATGAGGGGATCGAATGCACCCTCAGTAAATTCACAGATGACAGGAAATTGAGTGGGAGTGTTGATCTGCTTCAGGGTAGGAAGGCTCTGCAAAGAGATTTGGACAGGCTGGAATGATGGGCTGAGCTCAGTTGTATGAGGCTTAACAAAGCCAAGTCCTGGGTCATGCACTTGGGTCACAACAACCCCACGCAATGATACAGGCTTGGGAACAAGTGGCTGGAAAGCTGACTGGTGGAAAAGAACCTGGGGGTGCTGGTCAACAGCTGGCTGAACATGAGCCAGCAGTGTGCCCAGGTGGCCAAGAGGGCCAACAGCATCCTGAACTGTATCAGAAACGGTGTGACCAGCAGGAGGAGGGAGGTGATTGTGCCCCTGTACTCAGCACTCATGAGACCGCACCTTGAGTACTGTGTCCAATTTTGGGCACCACACTACAAGAAGGACATTGAGGTGCTGGAGCGGGTACAGAGAAGGGCAACAAGGCTGATGAGGGGTATGGAAAACATGCCCTATGAAGAGCGGCTGAGGGAACTGGGGTTATTTAGTCTGGAGAAGAGGAGTCTAAGAGGAGACCTTATTGCTCTCTACTACTCTCTACTCTCTACAACTACCTAAAAGGAGGTTGTAGTGGGGCTGGTGTTGGTCTCTTCTCCCAAATTACTAATGATAGAAAGAGAGGAAATGGCCTCAAGTTGTGTCAGGGGAGGTTTAGATTAGATATTAGGAAGAAATTCTTTACTGAGAGAGTGGTTGGGCACTGGAGGAGACTGCCCAGGGAGGTGGTGGAGTTACCATCCCTGGAGGTGTTTAAAGAACGAATAGATGTAGCACTTGAGGCTATGGTCTAGTGGTTAGAGAGATGTTAGGTGAAGGCTGGACTTGATGATCCTGGTGGTCCTTTCCAACCATAATGATTCTATGATTCTATGATTCATAGCCCTCTGTTGGACTGCATCCAGTAGTTCCCTGCCTCTCTTGAACTGGGGAGTCCAGAAGTGGACACAGTACTCCAGATACAGCTCAACTGAAGGAGTTAATTGACAGGGACTAGCCCTTGCTCCTTTTTGCATTTTCTCCATCTTGCCCTATGCTCCCTACACATATGATCACCCAATGGTCAAACTTAATCAGTTGTAACTACTTCCTTTTTCACATACCCTATGTGTTGCTGACTTCTTTGTTCTGTCACGGTATGGGATCTCTTGTCTCAGCTTCATTGATAGGGAGATGTCAGGCCTTCTGGAGTGGAGGAGAAGTCTACTCCAAGCTAAACATACTCAGTCTCAGCCTTTCCTGGTAATAAAGGTGTTCTGGTCCCCTCATCATCTTTGTAGCTCTCTGTTGGACTCTTTCCAGTATTTCCTTGTCTCTCTTGAATGGAGAAGTCCAGAAATGGACAAATGTGGCCTCCAGATGTGGCCTCACTAAGGTAGAGTAGAGAGGGAGGAGAACCTCCCTTGACTTGCTGGTTGCAATCTTCTTAACAGACCCCAAGATACCACTGGCCTTCTTGGCTACAAGGACACACTGATGGCTCACAGTTAATTTGCTATTCACCAGAACTCCCAGATCCTTCTTCGAGGTGCTGCTCTCTATCAGGTCAACCCCTAACCTGTACTGGTGCAAGGGGTTATTCCTCCCCAGCTGCAGGACTTTGTACTTGCCCTTGTTGAACTTAACTAGGTTCCTCTCTGCCCAGCTCTCCAGCCTGTTCAGGTCTCACTGAATGGGAGCACAGCCTTCTGGTGTGTTAGCACCTCTCGCAGTTTTATATAATCAACAAAATTACTAAGGGTACAAGTCACTTCATCCAGGTCACTGACAAACATGATGAACAAGATTGGACCCAGTTCTTCCCCTCTGGCAACTCCATTAGCTACAGGCCTCCAGCTAGACTCTGTGCCACTCATCACAACCCTGAGCTCTGTCATTCACCAGTTCTCAACCCATATCACAGTCCACTCATCTAACCTATACTTCCTGAGCTTGCCTATGAGGATGTTATGGGAGACAGTGTCAAAAGTCTTGCTTCTCTCCCCTCATCTACCCAGCCAGTCATGCCATCATAGAAGGCTATCAGATTGGTTAAGCATGATTTCCCCTTGGTGAATCCATGCTGACTCCTGATAGGATTCTTTTGCCCCACATGCTTAAAGATGGCCTTCACAATGAGCTATTCCATCACCTTTCCAGGGATGGAGGTAAGGCTGACTAGCCTATAATTTCCTTGGTCTTCATTCTTGCCCTTTTGAAGACTGGACTGACACTGGCTTTCCTCCAGTTCTCAGGCACCTCTCCTGTTGTCCGTGGCCTTTAAAAAATGATGGAGATTGGCTTAGCAATAACATCTGCCAGCTCCCTCAGTGCTCCTGTGTGTATCCCATCAGGGCCCATGGATTTGTGAGTGTCCAGCTTGCCTAAATGATCTCTGTCCCAATCCCCATCAACTAAGGGAGCGTTTTCCTTCTTCCAGACTGTATCTCTTATCTCAAGGGACTAGGATTCCTGAGGTCTCATCTTAGCAGTAAAGACTGAAGCAAAGGCAGCATTCAGTAACTCTGCCTTCTATGTATCTTCTGTCACTAGGGCAACCACCTTGTTTAGCAGCAAGTCCACACTTTCCCTAATCTTCCTTTTGCTACTGATGTACAAGAAGCCCATCTTGTTGTCCTTTACATAATCTGCCAGCTATAATTCCAAGAGACTGTTAGCCTTCCTTATTGTAGCCCTACATACTCTGGTCACATTCCTATATTCTTCCCAAGTGGCCAGTCCCTTTTTCCTCATACTGTAAACTTGTGGCTTCCATTTGAGCTTTTCTAGAAGCTCCTTGTTCATTCATGTAGGACTCTTGCATCCTCTTCTTGATTTTTTGCTCATAGGGATGCACTGGTCTTGAGCTTGGAGGAAGTGGTACCTGAATACTAACCAGCTCTCTTGAGCTGCCTCTACCTTCTAGAGTCCTAATCCATGGGATTCCTCCAAGCAGGTCTTTGAGGAGGTCAAAGTTAGCTCTCCTGATGTCCAGAGTTGCAATCTTACTTATTGCCTTTCTTCTTCCATGTAGGATCCCGAACTTCACCATTGCACGGTCACTGCAGCCAAGGCTGACCCCAACCTTCATATCCCCAACCAGACCTTCTCTGTTCATTAGTACAAGGTCCAGCAGCACACATCTCCTCATTGGCTTCTCTACCATCTGTGTCAGAAAGTTAGCATCACTGCACTGGAGGAACCTCCTGGACTAGGTATGCCTTGCTGTGTAGCCTTTCCAGCAAATGTCAGGGTGATTGAAGTCCCCCATGAGAATCAAGGCCTATTGTGAGGCTACTCTCAGCTGTCTGTAGAAGGCCTCATCATTTTTCTTTTCCTGATCAAGTGGCCTGTAGAAAACACTCACCACTGTGTCACCCATGTTAGCCTGCCCCTTAATTCTTACCCATAAACTTTCAACATGTTCTTCATCCCTCCTTAGGTAAATGTTGACACATTCCAGTTGCTCTCATGTAAAGAGCAATTCCACTACCTTCTCTTGCCAACCTGTCTTTCCTAGAAAGTATGTAGCTGTCCATGACAGTATTCCAGTTATAAAGCTTTTTAACCTTGTCAGAATTTCTAATACAAAGAGAATGATAAAATTTACAAAGATAGTGACTAGAACATGCAAATTTATGTTATAACCTGTTGCTTTTTAAAAGAAGATCTGCATAAAAACATGATTCCTAACCAATTTCCACCCATCCTCCAAAGGGATATTGCAGGTATAAAGCACAGATAGACACCTCGGAACACAAAGTCAGCTAAATATTTAAAGTAACTTTTAAAATATCAAGCATCAGTGGGAAAAGAAGTAACTGCTGAAGACTTCTTCCACTCAGTAAATCAAAACTTAAAAAAAGGTTTTGATTTTTTAAAATATATCTTAGTATATTCTGACTGCACTAACATTAGAAAATGTCTCAAACTACTTCCCATGTTGATCTCAAATGTGATTATACAGTACCTCATTAATGTTTTAGAATATATTGAGTAAATAATAAATTCCTTCCTTTGTTGCTAGTATATTTGGTAGGCAAGGTGGATGATACTAAATCTAGTTATAAAAGCTTTGGTATATCCCTCTGAAGTTTGCCATTCTATCTCATCCATCTTTAAAAGTAGTCTAGAAATGTAAATAATGTAGTAGAACTGGATGGCTCAGGGAATTGGCAATCAGATTCAGAGTTTTTTCTTTCTTTCTTACTAACCTAAATCTAGCTTCACTTGTTACCAAAGGTTGTTTCTAGATAACAATTCAATGGAATATGCTTACTTGTTATGCTTTTTTTTGAAGCCCTCTTTATGCACAGCCCTCACCTATCAAATTTTTCTGTTGTTAGTAGTACCAATAAAGTTGTCACGGATTGAATGATATGGAAGTGTTGGGGTTTTCTTTCCCCTGGTCTCAGCAGGACAGTGTGGAAACCCTATGCTGCAGCTCCCATGGTACAAATAAAGATTAATTATTTTCTGGGGATGGCAGGAAAATGTTTTCTTGAGCATGAAAATTCACCTGTTTTAGCAAAGTGAAGAAATGAGGTATAGCAGAGGAACTCTGATAGCAGTGGATAAAACAATAGTGTTACAAACGTGGCACACTTGAAAGAAGCTGCATTAACAAGTCAATCTCAAGCCAGTAACCTCCTTTGGGAAGACTCTTTAACACGAGAACTACAGTTAGGAGTCTAGCTGTGTCACTTTTCATTTATTTTTTTAAACAACCTTCTTGACCAAAAACATCCTCGTTAATTTTTTTTTCTATTTTCAGCATGGATTTATTATAGCTGATTTACTCCATTCCATTTAATATGTCTGCTATTAATTCATTTCTTGAGCTTTCAACCAAGACAGTAGCTACATTACAGAATTTAACTGAACGTTTTCTGAAAGTATATGTGATGTCCATATCTCCTTTGTCTAGGTTGACAGCCATATCCTCTGAGAATTCCAATGAGTTAGTGAGTCTTTACCTTCCTCGTCTGTCCTTAGGCCATTTTGAAATAATGGCATTGTGTTGGATACTCTCCAGTCCTCTTAGATTTCACTTGATCTATTTTGAAGAGCAGAAGTATATAAAAATGTCTGCCAAAGCTTCTTCAATTTCTTTTCTTACATCCTTAACCCTTTTGGACATACAGTGTTTGGTCGTGACCCTATTAATTTTAAAAGTCATTTTACCTTATACCTGAAACACTCTGTACATATCTTAATTCCTAATAATCCATCTCCATAAATTTGATTTCAGATGTACTCAAATATCTACTATCATCTTTTATAAGGCCATATGTAACCATCATTTAATGTATTTTCTATCCCCTTATACTCTTTCTAGGGGATGGGTTGCAATGTTAACACTTCTTTCAGCAATGAGGATTTGTCTAGAGTTCAGGACTGGGCTCGAGAATTAGTTTTGGTTCAGAATTGCAATACATTTTCTGTTTCTTTCCTGCTCTAGGGAGGAAGGAGCCTGCAACTGAATTATAGCTGTGATAGTTATTTGCTTCTTCATAACAACTTGCTGACCCAGAGACATTGTTCTTCTCAATGCCCTGCAGTCTGCAGGTTTGCAGCCCTGTAATGGAAGAAAGAAGTGCTTTGTATTTCTTTGCTTCTCTGCATAAGCATGTGAGAATCATAATGATTAGCTCTTAAGAGGACCTTAAGAAGCTATGTAATCTGTCGTCTCATACCAGGGTAAAGTCAGCTGTACCAAAGCTTGTTTGTATTATCTATTCTTAATAGCCTTCACTCATGGAGATGCCATAACCTCCTTGAGCAATCTGTTCAATGCTTATTTAAATTTTAGCTTTACATTCTTGCCTTGGTTTTATTCTATAATTCTTAGAAACAAGATTAAAAAATAACGTATGCTACTTCACACATTACAGCAATTGAAAAACCTCTTAATGTTTCTGCATGTGAGACTCTGATTACGCCTAACAAAAGTTTAGAGACAGAGCCTCGGGCTGATCCTAAACACTTACAAGATCTATTTGATGTGAGGTGTCCCACTGAAATCAAGATGACAGCTGATTATAACTATTTTATAGTGTCATCTGCCAATGATCTTTAGCTGTAAAATTTTCAGTATTGAGCAGTATGCTAATTCTGAAGTACTTTTATGAATACAACATTCATACTAGCTGGATTGTGTGCAAGAACTGAAACTAGAGCCTATGAACATAACAGAAAGAGCTGTTACTCTCTAAGCCACAATCCTAGCTATATGCACTTGAAAGTATTATTACATTAGGAAATCTCTGCATATGTCTTGTCTTCCTGATCACTGGAAAAAGCCCAAAATGATGTTGACATGACCACTTCAACCTAATGGTAAATATTTTTTAAAAAAAGCCAACAAAACTCTACATTTTAGACAGGAGTTGGTATCATATAATGGTCAATATCAAACAATGATCCACTGTGGATCATCAGTGTCCCAGAATTTTCTATAGAGGCAAACGTTCACCTCAGTTGCTTCCCTGAGACCATAGGCCAAGTGGTGAATACTTGTGCAGGTACCACAGGCCAATTGGAAAATGCTGACTCGTTACTCTGCTGTAACTACTGTGTTTGTTTTTTAAGAACTTCTGCTTGGATTTTATTAGATGGGATGAAGATTTCCATCTGGACCATTTTAAAGTCCATTTTTAAGATCATATTTAAGAGCAGAAAATTTGTCCTGGAATTCCACACTTTCTAAAGACACTAGCCATAAAGAAAATTTACCTCTGTCTCTTACATTAAATATTGTAATGGCTACTGAGCAGGCAAGCCGTGATGCCCCTTTGATAAGTTAGGGAGAGGAAGATACATTGAATTGTATTTACTTAAACCGTAGCCACTTACTCTGAGGGTAGCTGATAAAAGTTTGCTTGTTTGTTTTTAAATCGTGGCCCCATTTTTTATTTTTTCATGTCTTTCCCTACGTTAAGCCTCAGAGCAGAGGACCACAGCAATGTGCTACTTTGCCATATGTTGTTCCTACTACAAGCTTAACTGTGTAGTTATCTATAACTGACCTTTTTCTTGCATTGTGTTACAAATTAAAGACAATGTCATCTTTATGTGCCACCAACAGGTATGTTACATGCTGGATTGCTGAAAATCAGTTGTCATGCTTTAAGCAAAATACTTCTAGGAAAACAGAGCCTTATCAGAGCTCACAAGATGGCTAGCCATATTCTTGATTATTTGTTACATTAAAATTCTAATGGGTGGGTCTCAAAGCCAAGGGTATCAACCCAAACATACCAAGAAATTTACATAGACCAAGGAAACAAGACTCATATACAAATCCAAACACTTATTTTTAGTCTAATTCATGTATTATCAGGCCAATCAAAGAGTTATGAGACCATTTGCAGTTATTTTAACACTTATAGTCCAAATTCCCTAATTTTTGTAGCTCATCCCAGATAATGATACAGTTCAAGCTTAGATACTAACCTTTCTAGTATCTGTCCCTTTTTCTTTTGTTATTATGTTACCTGACACAGAGGGAATAGACAGGGTCTTTCAGGGATCCCTGGCAGAATGATGATGGCTCTACATCATAGTTACAAATAAAGCTTTATTTTCTTAACAGAATTTAATGATTTAATTATTTAACCCCAGTTCCCTTAGCTGCTCCTTATAAAACTTGTTCTTTAGACACTTCACCAGCTTTGTTGCTCTTGTTTGACATGCTCCAGCACCTCAATATCCTTTGTGTAGTGAGGGGCACAAAACTGAACCCAGTCTTCAAGATGCAGCCTCACTAGTCACAAGTACTGGGGGACACTCACTTCTCCCAGTTCTGCTGATCACACTGTTTCTGATACCAGCCAAGATGCTACTGGTCTTCTTGACCACCTGGGCACACTGCTGGTTCATATTCAACTGACTTTTCCTTTTCTTACGGGCAGTTTTCCAACCACTCTTCCCCAAGCCTGTAGTGTTGCATGGGGTTATTGTGACCTAAGTGCAGGACCTGGCACTTGGCCTTCTTGAACCTCATATCATTGGCCTCAGCCCATTGATCCAGCCTGTCCATATCCCTCTATAGAGCCTGCCTACCTTCAAGCATATGAACACTCACAGAATCACAGAATGATAGGAGCTGGAAGGGACCTCTGGGGGTGATCTAGTCCAATCCATGCATCCAGATGGGTTTTGAAAGTCTCCAGAGAAAAAGACTCCAAAACCTCTCTGGGCAGCCTGTTCCAGTACTCCATCACCCTCACAGGAAAAAAGTTTTTCCTGATGTTGAAGGGGAACTTCCTGTGTTCCAGTTTCTGCCCATTGCCCATTGTCCTGTCACTGGGCACCACTTAAAAGAGATTAGCCTCATCCTCTTGACACCTGCCTTTTAGATATTTATAAGCATTGAGAAGATCCCCTTTCAGTCTTCTCTTCTCCAGGCTAAGCGGACCCAGGTGTCTTAGCTTTCCCTTGTAAGAGAGGTGTTCTAGTCCCCTCTTCATCTTTGTAGCCCTCCATTTGACTGTTTCCAGTAGTTCCTTGTCTCTCTTGAACTAAGAAGTCCAGAAATAGACAGAGTACTCCACATGTGGCCTCATTAGGGCAGAGTAGATGGGGAGGAGAACCTCCCTTGACCTGCTGGTCACACTCTTCTGAATGCACTACAAGATACCACTAACCTTCTCGGGCACAAAGGCACACTTCTGGCTCATGGTTAACCATTAAGTTCCCCTCCACCCAACCCTCCAGCCTGTCCTAGTCTTGCTGAATGGCAGCACTGCATTCTGATCTGTTAGCCACTCCTCCCAGTTTTACATCATCAGAAAATTTGGTGAGGGTACACTCCACCTCTAGGTCATTGATGAATATGTTGAACAAGACTGGACCCAGTACTGACCCCTGGAGAACTCTGTTAGGCCACAGGCCTCCAGCTGGGTTCTGTGCCCCTCATCACAACCCTGTGAGCTCTGTTGTTCAGCCAGTTCTCAATCCACCTCACTGTCTACTCTTTAACTCTCATTTTCTAAGCTTACCTATAAGAACTACTGCCTAGCGTGGTGTTGTCTGCAAATGTACTGAGGGTGTACTCAATCCCATTGTCTGGATCATTGATAAATACAGTAAACACAACTGAGCCCATTCCTGAGCCCTGAGAATGCCACCTGTGGTTGGCCACCAGCTGGATCTAACTGTGTTCACTGCCACTGTTTAGGCTCAGCCATCCAGTCAGCTTTTTATCCAGTGTATGCCTGTCCAAACCATAAGCAGGTAGTTTATCCAGGAGAATATTGTGAGAAACAGAATCAAAAGCTTTTCTGAAGCCCAGGTAAATAATATCCGTAGCCTTTCCCTCATCCACGAAGGGAAGGGAAGGGAAAGGAAGGGAAGGGAAGGGAAGGGAAGGGGGAGGGAAGGGAGGGGAGGGGAGAAGAGGGGAGAGGCGAGGAGAGGCGAGGAGAGGCGAGGAGAGGAGAGGAAGAGAAGAGAAAACAGAGATTCTGTGATTTTTCTTACATTAATTGTCAGTCTCCATCAAACTCATTAAACTTTTAACAGGTACAGCTTTCCCAGGTGAAAGTAGCTTGACAACCCAATGCTAGAAGAATCACCACTCTTGAACCCGTGTCCTCCTGTCTTTATCTAATTCCTCTTCAATCTTGTATTGGAAAAAGAAATGGAAAATCAATCCTCATCCTCTTTGTCCACTTGTACATTTTTTCTGTGCCTGTCTTGATCTTATAAACCTCTGTCAAGTCCTCTTTTACTGATATTTTGCTGATAGCGAAGAGTTCAAGTTTAGTTGTGACTCAGTCATGCCTCACACAGAAGTAATTATGTACTTAATTGCATAATTACGTACATGGCCCTTACTCTTTTCTGAAGCTTTCCATTCTAATATACTTTTTTTGACATTTAGGAATCCAGTATGTACATTCATATAGTGGCCTAATTCTTGATACTATGGTATAATAGTTCTTTATTCCTTTCAAATATTTTTAACATTATAATTGTTTGCCTTCTACTGCAACTAAATACTGAACAAAGGTTCATATGGAACAATTCATCTTAACCCCTGGAATTCAGATTGAGTCACAGTGGTCATCTCAGAACACATTATTTGGTATGCAAAGTGATACGTTCGTTTATTACTGGATGCTGTTTTACATTTGAATTTCACTTATTCATGAATTTCACTTATTAAGGAATATATTGCCCACCAGTATTGTAAGACCTTTCAATGATTCTTTGCAGATAGTCTTTGTACTTACTATCACGAATAACAGTATAATCAGAAATTTGTCATTTCACTGTTGTCAAATGTCACATCAGCATATCTTGCACAGACTGTTGTGGACCTCCCCTGTGAACTCTCTCCACTATGAAAATTGATCATTTATCTGCTCATTCTACTTTTTATCTTGTAACTATGCAAAGACCTCCAATCTCATCTAATGCCTGCTAAAGTTTTTCTAAGATTCTTTCCTTGTCAAAAGCATTTTGGCAATCTAACAATACATTTCAATGGGATTGACCCGATTCTCAAGCTTGTTGACTGCTTGACAATGTAAGTGAGGCAAGATTTCATTTTCCAAAAACCATATTGATTTCTTCCAGTATTCTATATTTATGCACATAACTACTGCAGTTCTTCATCTACCAAATTACCTAGTACACATTAGTTTTGCAGACTTGTAGGTCATTGAATGTCTCATCACACCTTTTCTCTGAGAAGTTGCATTTGTGTTTCTATAGTATATCTCTTACATTTAAAGAAAGAGGTCTTTTTAATTCTATAACTGGAGCAAGCTGCAAAAGAGATACAATAAAACAAAGTTTAATACATAATATTAGGTGAAGTGGAACCTTAATAAAGCATTCAGGAGCCTCGGTGAAGAAACATAATATGAACCTCTGACTAGACAGAAACATTTACATTTAAGCTTTTATTACACTTTCTAGTTGAGAATTGTTTCAGAAATATTTTACCTGTTTAAGATTTCTAGTAGCTTACAATATGCAAGGTAGTTTATTTATCTAAAGATAATAATTTATTAATCTAAAAGTAAATGAACCATCACTAGTGGTTTTGCAAATGCACATTTTCCTCTCTGATTTCAAAGAGGAACACAGTTCATTGCTCTGAATCAATTTTGCTCTAGTCTTGTAAAGCTCAAAGTAAAGTTAATCTGTACTCTACAGGGAAGAAGGAGGGCAAAAAAAAGACCAGGCTTGACACATAGGGCAACATGTGCTAAATGTCCTCTGATTCATTAGAAAGAGACACAGCGATGCCAGGAGGTGTTAACCTATATATGTAATTAAATCTTGGCAGGTTCAATTTTTCACAAAGTAACAGAACATGAATTCAGCTGTCTCATGTGTTGTAGAATTTCTTGTTAATCCAAACTTGCATTTTGAACATGACCTTTTTGGTGGGCTATTTGGTAATTAGAAAGCTAACCTCTGCTAAGATTCAAGTTTATATTTGGTTAATCACACTTACTACTGTTGTACACCAAAATCCTTATCAAGATTGAGATATGATTCTTCCATGCACTGTGTTAATATACAATAAGATACACTCTGTCTCAAAGAGATGGTAGTATAAAGAAGAAAGACAGTATAAAGACAGAATATGGAAATCGAAGATTAATGAAGAGGTATGTTAACTTTCTGTATTTTGAGCTTGCTACAAACTTAACATCTACATATGATTCATCCCAGTTAGTTTTAGTCCTCCTGAAGTCATCTAATGTAAAGTAGTTGTCTGGAATCTGTGTACTGACAATAAAGAAAGATCCAACTCACAGATCCCTACTTATCACACTTTCCCAAGGCTATGTTCATGTGGAGAAACTGAGTGTGCGCTACTGTTTGCCACTGGGTACCACTTGCCTTGTCATCTAGTTTGGAGGATAAGCTGGATGTACCAGAACTGAGTTTCTGTCAGACTTTTTCTTTTGGAAGAACCCAAGTTTGCCCATATAGAAGAAGAAGATGATATGGAGTTTTTGCATTTGAAATAGGTTACAGGACACTTAAACTTAGCTTGATAATATTCCAGATTTCAAGAGATACAACAACTGCAAATTTCAACTTCAAACTCCTATACTTCAGTGACTTGTCTTAAAAAATCAATCTAAAAGTTATCATTTCACAACCAGACAAATTCTTAACACAAATTGTCTAACACATACTGTTATATGCTTTGGGGTTTTTTGGCTTTTGTTTGTTTGCTTGGTTATTTTGTTTGTTTGTTTGTTTTAAATCTTCTTGAACAGCTTAAGGGACATATATATTTTCTGTATTTTCTGTTAGTTTGCTAATTAGCTATTGAAGTACTAAGCAGCCACTAGAAAAGGCTAAAATTGTAGACTTTTTCAGTCTGATAGTCAAACTGAAATAGGTCCACCAAGGTACCTATTTCTGGAAAGCAAAAATATGAAAAGATTATTTCATTTCCATGTAAACTTTTTTAATAATCAGGAAAAAATACCAAATAATTTGGAAGCTCTTTTTGTTGTTGATGATGTTTTTTAAATTTAGGCAATTTTTAAAAGAAAAAAATAATGAAAACCAAAAATTTATTTAAAGCTACCTTGAATGAAACACTTCTTGAATAAAATGGTCTTTTGACTTGGAAAAAAACAGATAAGTATTAATCAAGTAAGCCTATCTTTAGAAATAATGTTTCAAACATCACAGTAGACCTATTGACTAGAATGATCCTATGTGAAGAAAGTAAAATATATTTCTATATGTCTGAGAAAAAAAAAATCACATTTCAGCTCACAATGAAGACAGAGCAACTCAACTGACTGTAGGTCAGAATTTGGCACTTAGTTTGGGCTTTTTCAAACCCTAGTAGCATATTCTTTTTTTTATTTTTAATTACAATTCTGATGAATATTTTAATTCAGGAAAGTACTTATTTTGCTTATTCCCTTGCTGTCTGAATCTGTCGTCTGACAACGGCTTAGTATATTGATCACAAGTGGTCAAGCATTGGTAATGAAGCAGTTACAAACTCGTTGGCAAGTACTGTGCTAGCATTGTTACTGAAACATAGTCCAATTCTCTGATTACTGTTGCATGTATTAGGGCATGGAATTTGGTCACAGGCTCTGTCTTAACTGCATCATCATAATTCTCAATACTACTACAAATGTTTCTTCTCAAATCAAACTATGAAGCCTTACTTTGTTTACAGAAAGACAAATAGTTACGGAATATAACATGGGACAAATACTCATGAGATACTGAGGAATATTCAGCTTCAACTTTTTGTCATTTCACTCATTTTTTTGATAATTAGTATTGTTTGCAGATCATTTACACTTCCTGAGGAGTTTAATTTAAAGAAACTTTCATTCTGCAGAAGTATTAAGCAGGGAAAGATTAAAGCAGGAGGTATTTTTCTTGTAGTTTGAGTTGTAGTTTGAAATTATCTATGTAAGACAGATTCAGCAATGATCTCCTCTGAGCTGAGGACAGTACATAAAAGTAACATTTTTATTCTCTAATCCTACTACTCTTTTTAATATTTTTGTTGAAATAGTTTTGAGGAACGTGTTGCTTTTACAGATACTTTGTAGTCTAATGCTTATGAATCCTATATATGTAGCTGTGTAACAGTGTAACAGTATTTCACTCGGATTCAAATTTTCTTTTAACCTTCTAACCTCCAAAAATTGTGGAATTTAAAAATGAAGTTGTTACATCCTCCTGTATTATTAGCTATATTCCTTGAGGGGAAAGGGTCATTTGAAAAACAGAGATAGATTGTCTTTGGTGCTTCATCTGAGATGGCTTCTGAGTTACCAGTTTTACTTAATCTTTTGTGAATAGGGAAATACTCATTGTGTAAGTACTACAATGTGAAAATTCTACATTTGTGCTGATTCTAATAATAATTATTAAATTTTTGTTTTATTATTTTTAAATCAGAGTATAAATGTATTTCTTTTCATATTACATATATAATAATGTGTCTTATCTTGTTTACAACTAGTATTCTGTGCAGATGATCAAGATGCTTAGAGTATAAAAAATATTCTTTTAGTGGTTTCATTATCTCTTCATCTTTGCATAATATAAAGAAACTGTTCCCCAAAGGAAATAAAAAATTATCTAATATAATTACTCTTTGAGTTCAATTACAAACTTTTTTTCCATAAAGGCAGAAAAGCTATAAAAAAATTTGTCTTTTGTTAAAAGTTTTTATATCTCCTGTTTCAAAATCCTATATGCAATAGTGTGCAACCCTTCAAGAAAACAGTGTTAGGAGTTATGGTTATCAGGCATGGCAGTGTGGTATTTGCCTGTTCTTGATGAGCGCAAGCCATTATTCTTTGTTTTTCATGATGCTTCAGCTACGCTATTAGCTCCCTCAGAGGACTGAAATAGCTAGTTTCCTTCAATGAAGGATTCCTAAAGGAGTCAGAATGTGAGTTTCTCTTCTTCTGGGAAACTGATTATATAATGGTGAAAATGTCAGATATAATTAAAATGAACGATTGTGTACCCAACTAAATGAATTTTATCTTTGTAAATTTGACATTTTTCCTATAGTGTTCATGAGTCTAATAGGAACGAATCAAATGCACATCTTAGCAGGAGTCAGAGATAGGATAAAGTACACAACATTGTTAAATAACTGCTAAAATCACAGAAGTCCGTAGACCTCCTTCAGACATAATCCTTTCTTTCCAGTCCTTTCAACATAAATTTTGAAGGAACAAATTTTATGTTTTATGTCTTAAATGTGATTTATATGAGAAATTTTGTCTGATTTCCTCAGTCAGCTAAGACAGTAAAAAAAGTACATAGATTCTCAGTTGCACTAAAGACTTATAAAAAGTCCAAGAAAGCATAATCTGATATTTGGTTCATTTTAGAGATAAGCGAATAAGACAAAAAATAACGTCTACTGGTAATCATTATTTTATCTTTTCACCATCTTGTGGCCTTTTTTTTTTTTCTTTTAAGAACAAAGAGCTAATCTAGCCCATTACAACAGTTTTCTCAGTAAGTAAATTTCCAAATGAATTTCACATTCTGATGAAGATGATCACATATTTATTCTAACAGGAAAAAAGAAATAGTTGGATATTTGGAGGCTATCTTAGGTATAGTGATCACAAAATGATAGAGTTTTCAATTCTTGGAGAAGTAAGGAGGGGTAGTCAGCAGAACTGCGACCTTGGAGTTCCAAAGGGCAGAGTTTGTCCTGTTTAGGACGATCGGTTTACAGAGTTGTTTGGGAGGCAGTCCTGCAGGACAGAAGAGTTAAGGAAGATTGGGCACTCTTCAGGAAGGAAGTCTTAAAGGTGCAGTGCAGGCCATGCCCACATGCCAAAAGATGAGTTAATGGGCAAGAGAACTGGCCTGGCTGAACAGTGAGCTTTATCTGGAACTCTGGAATAAAGAGAGTTTATGACCTTTGGAAGAAGGCTCAGGCAATTACAAGGATGTTGTGAGATTACGCAGGGAGAAAATTAGAAGCGCCAAAGCTCACTAGAACAATCTGACTACTACCACCATTAAAGATAATAAAAAATGTTTCTATAAATACATCAGCAATAAAAAGAGGTCTAAGGAGAATCTCCATCCTTTACTGGACGTGAGGGGAAACATAGTGACAAAGGCTGAGTAAAAGGCTGAAGTACTTATATGTCTTCTTTGCCTCAGTCTTTTACAGAAAGGCCAATTGCTCTTGGGATGCCCAGCCCCCTGAAGTGGAAGACAGGGATGGGGAGCAGAATGAAGCTCCCATAATCCAACTGGAAATGGTTAGCACCTTCTACAGCACTTAGACACACACATCTATGGGTCTGGATAGTATCTAACGAAAGGTACTGAGGGAGCTGGTGGAAGTGCTCATCAAGCCACTTTCAATAATTATCAGCAGTCCTGGCTAACCGGGGAGGTCCCAGTTGACTGGAGGCTACCAAACATGATGCCCATCTACAAGAAGGACTAGAAGGAGAATCCTTAAGGCATTTGTAGGGGAACTAGAGGCCTGCCAGTCTGACCTTGGTACCAGAGAAGGTTATGGAGCAGATCACCGTGAATGCCATCACATGGCTTGTATAGGACAATCCAATCAGCACGGGTTTATGAAAGGCAAGTCCTGCTTGACTAACCTTGGTCTTGTTTCCTTGGTCTATGTAAATTTCTTGGTATGTTTGGGTTGATACCCTTGGCTTTGAGACCTACCCATTAAAATTTTAATGTAACAAACAATCAAGAATATGGCTAGCCATCTTGTGAGCTCTGATAAGGCTCTGTTTTCCTAGAAGTACTTTGTTTAAACTGTGACAACTGGTTTTCAGCAATCCAGCACATAACACTCCTACTGGTGAAGCATAAAGATGACATAGTCTGTAATTTGCAATGCGATACAAGACAAAGCTCAGTTATACATAGCTACACAATCAAACTTGCAGCAGGAGTAACACGGCAAAGGAATACATTGCTGTGGCCCTCTTCTCTGGGACTTAAATATAAACACTAGTAATATTTTAAGATCACACTTATTTAATTTCCTCCTCTTCTGCTTTGCTTCAATACCTCTCTGCACATAAACTTTCATTTTTAGGAACAACAAAGTAGTTTTATGAAGTGCTATAGTGCCACAGTATTTTACAGAAAATCCTAAGTTTGCAAATAAATGAAAAATTCCATTCTGCTTTGAAAAGGCTGATCTGGGGAATTTTTAATTTAATGCCCTCTCCTGGCATTATCTATACGCATCATTTAGGCTACACTGAATTGCCACAGCTAACTATTACCAATTGTTCTTCAAGAGAGAAGTGCTTGTCTCCAAACTTTGATCAGAAATACAATGAAAACAAATAAACAGATTAGGTAGATGTAATCATGCTACTTAATCTCTTTAATTGCATTGAGTCAGTGCATAAGATAATTCAGACTAACCAAAGATTATTTCAATTATATTTTCTATACTTTCCATAATTCAATGAGAATATATAAGGACAAAAAATGAAAACAAACGAAAAACCTAACCTGCTCCACTTGCTCAGTTTTAGAAATCTCATATTATTTTGGAATGGTCCATAAATATTCTGGCAGAGACTGTTTTTGAAAAGATAAAGCAGCACTGGTTGTTAATGTCTCTTTTTTCTGCTTCTTCCTACTCTTTTAAAATTGCTTATTGCTGTTGAGTCATTTTGATGGCGGCATGATAAAACGGACTGTGAATTAGCTACAGAATAAGTATTCTCAACTTTTCGGTGTCACTGACTGCTTTGAGCCAATAACTGAAGATCTTGGGGCAAGATTCTGGTCTCATTCACACCATCTAAAGTTATGAACTCAACAAATATCTGTGCCTTAGCTTTTCTTTTGACAAAATGTCAATGATAATATTTATTGACTAACCTGCAAAAGTGTTATAAGAAATAATCCATTAATATTTTATTTGTGCCTTACAGTTACTTATTATTCACAGAGGATTTTCAGAATAGGGGGCGATTTCATTACATCGCAACATCTGCACTGTGAAACTTCAGTATAATCAATGAAGCAGGACTGGCTTGCAATTGAAAGATATAAACATGACAGTAGGAAATAGAAGAGATTGTTTAGGGTTAAGCTGCATAATCTTGAACAAAGAAAAGAATAGACTGATTATAAGGAAATATTCCAGAAGAGAGGGGATCCTTTCAGACTATAAAATAGCCTATCTGAACAGGTGTCACACATGCTGTATTTGAGCCTTTGAAAGTTAACTTGAGCAAAACACTTCTAATATACAGTTTAGAAAAGAAACCATTAACAGCAGAAAGACAGAGAAGACAATCAGAGGTCAGAAAACTGTATTTGCTTAGTGCCAATACTGGTATAACCCAAATGAAAACCATAATGAGAGAGTACAATAAAAATTACACAGGGGAGAGGAACCTCAGCTGTTAGGTTTCTATGTCAATAGTCACTCTACCCATGCAAAATTATGTCCTAAGAAAAACTCAGAAGTCTTAATCTCAGTCATTTCACTGTAATTCCATACTTTAGCACACTCCATAATTTTATCTGCACTAAAGCCAAAGCAAAAAAGATATGTGCATTGGTTTTAGAGGGCCTGGTGTCCTTCCTGTGATGTGTGAAAAGCAAATCATGCCTGTACTTCTTCTCTGTTGATTTCAGTAGTGTGACTTTTGATTTAAAAGTTAGCTGCCCATCATCATTTAAATACACTTATCATTATAATTTAAAGAATGTTTAGATAATCCTGCTGACTGGATATTTTGACATTATTTAGTACAAGTCTGTACTTTGATACAGTAAGTAAGAGTGGGAGTGGGAATTATATTTTTAGAGTGCATTTTCTATATAAGCCACTTTGTGTCACAATCTCTGTACGTATAAAATAGCATTGAAAAATTTCAACTACGTTTGAGAAGGGCAAAAGATAAGAATTCCACATTACCCACCGTGAGTTACTTAAAATGTATTAGATTTTTTTAAGATAATATGATGAATTCTTTTCTTTCACCTGAAGAAAAGAAAAAGGAAAAACCCAACCAAATCTTTAGACTATTTTAATAATTAAAAATCCTTTAATTGAATTGGTTCTGCCTATTACAAATCAGATCTAAGTCAAAATGACAAGTAATAGGCAAATTATAGCATTGGGCAATTTAGTAAGAAGACTATCAATTATTTCATATAGAGGAAATGGTGAATATAGTGATCAATTGGAGAACAGCCAGATCCCGTGTTTCAAATTACTTATTAGGCACAAAATCTTCCTTGCTTAACTCAGTCTTTCGTTATTTAGAATTGTGTAATCCAGTGCTGGATTTTGAAATCTGTGACCAGAAACAGGATTGTTTCTTTGAGGAAACTCCACTGTGCCTGAGAAAAAGACAATTTATAATACATTAATATATTCAAATATGCAAATATTATTAACAGCCATGAGTTGCCAAAGTTTTCACTGTTAAATAAAGTTTAAGTATGAATATGTTTTATCAATATGCTTATCTTTTTCTTTGATACTTGTGTGCATAGTAGAGTTGGTTCTGCAAGAATTACACTGAACTAATTCTTTGTGTCGGAGTGTGAATGAACGTTTTTTTCTCTTATTTTAAGGAATGCACTGAATCAAGTAGAATTATATGATTCCTGGAACTGTGAAAATGAGCAAACTTAAAAATCCTCCAGTAGTGTTAGACTGTGAAATTTTTCATTACTTAGTGAGTTGTGAAAGATTCAGGTAGTATGAATAAAGTAAAGAGGAAATAGTCACATATGTAAGGATGTTATGGTCTAATGCAGGAACATTTGAGTGATATGCAACATGTTGTAAATGCTACACTTCAGTCCCTGAAGTAAGTAATGTAAATTTAAAACATTGTATGAGAAAGCAGGTAGGTGCTTGCTTGTAGAAAGGTAATATACGCATTCGTAAACCAAAGGCATTCTGTTAGGAGAAGGAATTGTGTCTTGGTCTGTCATATGATCTGTACTGTGATTGAAACAATATTTTTTACAATCAGCAGAAAGAGTCTATGAGGACAAGAAAAAAAGAATTCTTAACTGGTGATCAGTGACGTGTACTTACGGGCTGCTATGCCAACTTTAGCTTATTAACACTGTTAGAATTTTATAATACTGAAAATGCAAGAGCATAGAATAAGGTCTTTCATATATGCAGTATATTGAAGCAACTATTTGTTATGTGAATTTTGAGCATTTTAAACAAAGCAACTCACTTCTAATATGTAGTGATAGTTCAGATTTTAAAGAATAATTTCCTATCCAGACTGGAAAACTGTGAGACAAGTTTTAGCTTAGAGGGGGATTTTCTCTGTCAGAGTAAACCTTTGAAAAGAGGGCTTCAGTGAAGAATGCTGATGTTACTTTTATCTATAAGGCTCAGGAGAAGGAACAAGAAATTGAGATTTTTATTTTCTGCCAGACTTACTGGAGGTTGGTTAAAATCCTATTTTTGGACTGCTACACAGACAATGGGGAGACAGCTATGACGAGGTGCTTAAACCTCCTACTGGGAGATGTAATAATGATGATACAACTTTGTCCCCTCCGTTAGATACCTGACTGTAAATAACCAGGTGTGGGATTGAAAAGAAATGGTGAACTAAGAAAAGATGGCTCAGGATTCAGTCAGAGCATTAGTTTTCTGGAATCATCTAGGAGGGACCCCTTTAAACTGGAATGGGGAAAACACAAGGAAATTCCAGTGAGGAAGAAAGCTTAAGACATTGAAATTTTGACAAATTATATTGCCATTTTTACTCCTCAGTAGAGGATGTGTGCAGGAATAGAGAGCCATGGATACTTTCCATGGCCCTTTTCCAGGGCAAATTCCATGAGTGAATCTAGAAGGTAGGTTTAGATTGGAAATTAAGAGGAAATTCTTCACAGCGAAGGTGGTGAGACACTGGAACATGTTGCCCAGGGGGGGGCTATGGATGCTCCATCCCTGGAGGTGTTCAAGGCCAGGTTGGATGGGGCTTTGAGCAACCTGGTCTAGTGGAAGGTATCCCTGCCATGGCAGAGGGGGTTGGAACTACATGATCTTTGATGTCCCTCCCAACCCAAACCATTCTATGATTCTGTGATCTATGAATTTTGAGACATTTTCACAGAAATTTGAGAACCCACAAATTCCAAAAAAGTCTAAATAGTTCTTTTGTTTAGAATACATTTTTGTAGTTTAAGCTTTTACAGTTTTCATGGAATTGGCATTGCAACAGTTGTTGGTCATCTTGACTCAATCAAAGGAGGTGAAAAAGTGCATGGTAGTACACATACATTCAATTTATATTTAAGTGTTATGTGAGTTATGTAAGTTTATACATAAAAATTGGTCAAGCACAGACAGCAGAAAGTAAAACTCATCTCCCTTCAATTTCCAGATGTACCTTATTTCCAGACATACAATTTCAATTGATACCAGCTAAGATTAGGGATTTTACTTAACTGTCTAAGTGGAGCAACTATATTTCAGAGAGTTGAATCCAGGTCTGCATTTGTTAATTAAGAATATATTTAACTTTCCCAATAATATTATTCAGCAAGAGAAAGGACAAACAATTTTGTCTTTATTTAAAACAACAGACTTTTCTTTATTAATTCTATGGTAAGAACTTTGAGGCAGTTCTGTAGATAACTAATTTTTGTGGAAATAAATAGGATGGCCAAGTTTGTCCTTCCAATTCCCCTTGTACTGGATTGGGTTAGTCACTTGCGTCAGTCCATTTGTGATTTGAATCACTTTACTGTAACAAAATGAGGCTTCTTACTGCTAGAGCTTTACCTTTTGTTACCCCTACAAAGTTTGAAAACACAGCTTTTGAGATTAAAGTATTTTTCATGCTGTGATTTTGCAGTTGATAGACTAGACTTATCTCTATCAGTAAAGCAGAGCATTATTGAGTCATAAAATAGATGGTGAAACTGAAAAACTATCACAACTATTTTCATAGTTGAGATAACCTTAGAATTTCTTTCTACATATATAAGTGATTTTCACTTCCTAAGGCCATTACACTTTTTCTGGATTAGTCTTTGAAGATAGTCTTTGTCTGTTCCTGTACCTTATTGAAGTTTGGCATAAGTTTGCATGTAACTGTATGGTAACTAATAGCTTTATGCAGCAATATAAAACCCTATCATCAAATAAATAAATACTTAGAGATTTCCTTACAAATTTTACTATCCTAGTGCATTAATCTGGCTTATAAAAGAGCTTTGAGCAACCAGTAAGAACCACTAGACTTTAGGTTTCTGTGGGGTTGCTTTAATATACGTGAGAGGCCAGTCCTGTAAAATATACTCCATCACCCAGACCTTTGAACAGCAGCCCATTCAGTTTTACGCTTTGTTTAGTCAATAAACAAAGTATTGATTTTAAGATGGATTTCATTTTTTTTTTGTGGCGCAATGCAGTATTACATAATAAGAGGTTCCTGCTGCAAGATTCTGATGAGGATACCACTTAACCTTTAAACTGAATTTCCTTAACACAGGCTGCTTTAAAGTCAGTATAATTTTAGAATCCTCTATATAAATGTAACAATAAATTCTTGGATATAAATATGTTTCTCAACACAATCTTATTAGATGTAAATAGTTTCACTGTCAATGACCCATGGACAAATACCAATGAGCTCAATGAGCTGTAAGTCAATATTGGCTTTATATTCATTGTATGAGAGCATTTTACAGGCATTGTGTTAAGCACTAAACTGTGATACTTCCTAAATAACATTAATAGCTTATACTTAAAGATTATATCAAATAGCTCCTGTTTAAAATCGAGCCTACTTGTTCTTTGGTACTTCACAGACCTAAAGTGAGTTTTGTGTTAATGAAAAACCAGTAAATTTTATACAGCCATAACAGTCAGTATAGTGGCTGTAATCTGATTATAAAGTAAACTGCTGGCAAATACAGTGAAATCTGGCAGTTAGTAAACATTTGAAATTCATTAACCGAATCATACTTGTGCATCAGAAGTATTCTGTATAGTAAGAAGAGTTGAGTGGGAAGACTATACTGCACCATTTAAATATTGATTGCTCGATAATTCACTTATCCAAACATAACTGGTTTGTGTCTTTTCCTTTTTTTTTTTTTTTTTATTTTGTACAACAGATGGGTACAGTTACTGTCTAATCTGGATCAGGAAGAAGTTAAAAATGTGAGGGCTGTGTAATGTCAGTAGGGTTTGGTACAACAGAAACTTGTACATGAGTTTCAAGACTGGACACAGATACTTTTTTTCAAGGAACGTATCTCATTTAGTGTAAGCCTCAGTATCCCATGTGTTATTCAGAAATAACGAAGGATTGTCCTGAGTCTTTAGTGGTCAAGGAAATATAAGAGAATAGCACAAAGAAGCACTCTGTAGAATGAGGACTAAAGTTTTGTTTTGCTGAAATTCATTTATGTCCTTGGAAATCATAGAAAATAAGGCTGGAGATGACCAAGAGAGGCCATCTACACCGGTCCTTATAATTTAGGGAAGTGGCAACTATTCCTTGGAACATAAGCCTGGGAGGAAACAATAGGACTGTCAGTAAATTTTGCCATTGGACCCAACACAAAATACATTATAATCATGAAGGTGTTCATAGCTACTTGATGTATTACAGGCCATAAAATGCTGCCTATTCCTTTAGCAAAATTAAGAACTATAGTACAAGACCAAACTGTAGAACACCAGAACGGTGTGAAAGAATCCTGAGCAGTCCTGGTCCTAAAGCTAATCATGTCCAGCAATGACAATAGATCAAAAGGGTTTATTATACCCTGTCAATCTTGTCTGGGAGGCAAAACCTACCCTAGATGAATTATACATTTTAACCTGAGTATATTAATGTGAGAGAAAGAAAGATTTTAGAAATTTAACTGCTATTGCAAATAATGGAATCATATAATTGTTTAGGTTGGAAAAGATCTTTAAGATAAGTGAGTCCAAGCATCAATCTAGCACTGCCAAGTCTACCCCTTACAGAGCCCTGGGGAACAACACATGACTGGCAACTATCTGGATTTAATTCCATTCAACACCCTTCTTTTGGCCTGGTCATTCAGCCATTTTTTTAACCAGTGAAAGTACATGGGTCCAAGCCATGAACAGCCAGTTTCTCCAGGAGGATGTTGTGGAAAACAGTGTTAAATATACATACACTTGTTCCTACATTCTTTCTTTAGCTGAGAACACTTCCGTGAGGGTGTCAGAGAAAAGTGAAAGATACAGGGAAAGCCATAGAGGGGAAATAAAATCTTCTCTGACCTCTATATATGATTAATAAAAATCCCAAATCACAGCTTAACAGAGTATAAATTTTGTTAAAATCAACAGATTCCTTTGATGATTCTGATATATTGGATCTCTTAACTTCTACTCCAAAGAATACTTTTAAAAATATAGTTTCTTTCCTAAGCTTTTTAAACTCTGTTTAAAATTAATGTAGACTGTTTGCTTGTACTGGGTGTTCTGGATGATCATTCCAAATCTTTTGGTTTGTAGTTGTTAGACAACTAACAAAATACTATTTTATTGATGGTATAATAATATATTTATGATTCTAAGCCAAGGAATTGGTTCACTCTAGTAAATAGTAGTGTAAATTTAATTTAGAAGATTGTTTATATAAGCACACAGAGAAAGTGGTGCTTTCTTTAAGGATTTGCAAAAGAATTCACATGGAAGAGGACAAAGTCAGAATAAGTAGTCCAATCACAAACTGAAATGTGCCAACTGCTGTGTCACCTGCTCCTTTTCCTCATACTATGTATTCCTTACAGAATCAGATTATCTTTCCAGAATCTCTTAAGCAGTCTTCATTTCTTTTGCTAGATAAGACCTGAATCTGTTCAGGGATCTGAAACTATATCATCCATGCGGGCTGGATTATTTTTCACTCTGTTTCATTGGTTTAGGCACAGATCTTGCTTTTACAGGGAATATATTAGGTTGTAATACTATGCAGTAGAGAGACAATACATTACACACTTCACTGTTTAGCATAATTTCTCTTACATGTCCTTAGAGATGAGAAAAAAAAGGCAATATTTTATTTTCTGAACTACTGGGCTGGGGTTTTTGTGTTAATGAAAACACTAAGTCTGAAATTTTTCATTTGTGCTATGGTTCATCCATCTTTTCATCTTCTTTCTTATTCATATGTTCCTATTTACACTCTTTGCCTTGCTTAAAATAAAATTCTTAAAAGCAATCTCAGTGTTGCATTGTTTTTTTCTGATTCAATTCATCTGTTGCTGATGTTACATGTACACATTTTAAAAAGGCAGTGTATTGATGAAGGGAAAGCAGACACTTAATCATCTTTATTAGATAGTTAAGCAGTTTGAGGATATGGGACAGGGCTGCATCTTAATCATCTTAAGGGAGCTGGTCGTGTTGGAAACTCCTATGCAAATTGCACAGAAAGGAACAGATTATTCATTGAAAGAACACATATATGTGGGGGTAGGTTCCTGTACCTCTCACATCCACACTGTGGTGGTACTACTCTCTCATTTCTTCTTTCCAGTCTTACTTCAATTCTGTAATGCTGTCTGTTTCTTTAAAAAATGAGAAAGGAAAAAGGATTTCCCAGGCAACAGTAGTCTCTCCATTTTCTTATATTTCTTAAAATAGTCCAAGATCCTCAATTCTGCCCCGTATATCTGAACCTCTTTCAGACACTCTGTCCCTGACACTATTCTATGATAGATAATATTCTATGGTGATAATAATGGTTATGCACTGGTCACCCTGTCTCAGACAACCAAATGTTGTACTATCCCTACACCAACCATTATCTCTATCCCAAAATATGTACTGTGTAGGGAAAGATGTAGTAGTAGAATAGAAACAGACAGAGGAGAAACTATAAAATAATATTGGCTTGCTTTTAGGCTAAGTCTGCTCATCATCTGCCTAAGAGAGCTAGAATTGACAGTGATAATAAATATACATTTAGAAACAACTGACCATCCTGTTAGAGGATGACTGTGACAGATTTTAATTGCTCCACAACAGTGCACCTGCCAGTGTCTTTAGTGCTTGTACTCACGCTAAGGGCTAATGACCATTTGTTATCTTTGGAAAGATAGACCGTTCTTTTGTACAGAACAATGAAGTTGGAACCAATTTCCTTTTAGCAAGGACAATGAACCGTGAAATTGGCCAGAGATAACACTGAATAAATGTAGTTCATACAGAAACATAGAGCTCAGTACTGGACAGCAAAAATTTTGTGATTTTATTTTTTTCTTTTAATCTTCATCCTTTCTGTTGCCTGCTCTGCCTGTGGGCATTGTTGTCTTTCATATTTTTTACATGCATCATATAAAAAGTTTTAAGGACTTTTACATCTGAAATCTTGACTGATATCTGTGTTAAAATTGTTCTGTAACAGAGAAGAAATCAATATGTAAAGAAATATTATGTTGCTCTACCCATGAGATCTTGGATCTCATTTCTATTTGGATAGTCATGTTGTCTTTTGTATGTTTCCCCCTTTTGTCTCGTATATCTTTTTCTGTCCTTATGTTTCTCCATGATATCTTGAGAAATACAGGTCCTATGGCTTCCTAATTCCACGGCTTCCATCTTCTGTAGGAAAGTATAACAATAAGTGTTTTGCAAAGTTTGGAAAAAGAGAATTCAGATGGTCATTTGAGCAGAGGGCTACTTGCCTATCTGCTAGCTGGAGAAAGTGACTCCAGTGTGCTATACTGGTTACTCAGTGGAGCAAAGGCAAGAGCAGGGCTTTGACACCAGAATGAGGTACTACATGAGATGCTGACAAAACCAATAATAGCAAGCATTTGTCCAATATGTCCTATTTTCTCAAGTGAAAACAGAAATTTAGCAAAGGTTGAACCCTGCAGTCACTATGCATTTTGCTTTCATTTTATTACCAGTTTTACTGCTGAGGTTCATCAGCTGACTTCTGGTATGTCTCTTCTTTTGCTCAGTTGTGGTGCTCTTTGGGTTGATTTAGTTTTCAAATGAGCCAAAATAAAAAGAAATTACATTCTTACCATTAATCACATTTTGCAGAATGCTACATCTCAATCTATAAATGGTCAGAGATGAAGTCAGGAGACTTCTTTTCAAAGATGAAAGAAGGCTCTGATTGTCTTCTCAATTAAAAATAAAAATATTTACTTAGAAGAAAATCTGGCTATTTGATGGTGATTATACACTCACAACCACCTATTCAAAGTCAGTATAAATTGACTTATGATAGAGTGCTTTACAGGCATCTTTGCTGCTTATCCAGCTAGCTGTACTTATAAAGGCCTTTTTGTTAGCACAGATAAACAATATTCTTGTGATTTTATCTATGTGTAAGTAAGTGATTAAGAAATGACTAGGTTGCTCATAAAAAAAGTACCTAAGCACCACATCTACACAGTGTTTAAATACCTCCAGGGATGGTGACTCCACCACTTCCCTAGGCAGACTGTTCCAATGTTTGACAATCCTTTCTGGGAAGAAATTTTTCCTAATGTCCAGTCTAAATCTCCACCAGCACAACTTCATGTTGTTTCCTCTTGTTATATTGCATGTTACTTGGAAGAAGAGACAGATCCCCGCCTTGCTGCAACCTTCTTTCAGGTAGTTTTAGAGAGTGATAAGGTCTCCCCTGAGCCTCCTTTTCTCCAACCAACCTCAGTTCCCTCAGCCACTCCCTCAGACCCCTCAGCCAGGCCTCATAGGACTTGCTCTTTAGACCCTTCACCAGCTTGTTGCTCTTCTTTCAACACGTTTCAGCACCTCAATGTCTTTTCTGTAGTGAGGAGCTCAAAACTGAATGCAGTGTTTGAGGTGCAGCCTCACCAGTGCTGAGTACAGAGAGACAATCTCTTCCCTAGTCCTGCTGGCCACACCATTTCTGATAGAAGTTGGGTTGCTATTGGTGTTCTTGGCCACCTGGGCACACTGCTGGTTCATATTCAGCTGGCTGTTGACCAATACCCACAGGTCCTTTTCTGCCAGACAGCTTCCCAGCCACTCTTCCCCCAGCCTGTAGTATTGCATGGGGTTGTTATGACTGAAATGCAGGATCCACCACTTGGTCTTTTTGAACCTCACACCATTGGCCTCAGCCCCTCAATCCAGCCTGTCCATATCCTTCTGTAGAGCCTCCCTACCCTCAAGCAGATCAAGATTCCCACTGAATTTGGTGTCATCTGCAAATTTACTGAGGGTGCCCTCTATCCCATTATCCAGATCATTGCTAAAGATATTAAACACAACTGGCCCCAGTATTGAGCCTTGGGGATTACCACATGTGACTGGCCACCAACTGTATTTAACTCTGCTCATATGATGGAAAAACTTGTGGGTTGAGGTGAGCACAGGGAGATATTCATCTGTTACTGTTACAAGAAAAAAAGAGTCATCTTAGGGAAATTAATTTAACTTATTGGCAATTATTTGTAACAGCATTGGATAGTGAGAAATAAAAATTAAAAACACTTTTCCCCTCCCGCCATCTCTCTTCCTCCCAGGATCAACTTCACGCCTGACTCTTCTACCTGACCTCCGCCTCCAGCAGCTCAAAGGAATGGAAATGCCATTGTGGTCAGTTCATAACACTTTGTCTCTGCCACTCCTTCTTATTCACACTCTCCCTCTGCTCCAGCGCGGGGTCCCTCCTAGAGGATATAGTCTTTCCAGAACTGCTCCAATGTGGGTCCTTCCCATGGGCTGCTGTTCAAGGAATGCTTGAACAACTCTTCATGGGCTGCAGAGAGAGAAGTAATGTTTTAAGTAAGCTGTCTTTGAAGGAAGATATGTCGATGTTTTTGAGTGTTTTTTAATTCTTCTACTCAAAGGGGAAGATTTTTGTCTCAGTAATATTTGTTGTAGCAGATTGCCTTGCAATTATTAATAAGGATTACAATCATCAGATTCATACTTTATGTGGAATGACAAGAAACATTTCTGCTTTTAGAAGTGGGAGTGTTTAGGTGATGTATGCTTCCATGCTGCTATTACTAAAGATCCAAACTACTCTGATCTCCTGTAATTGTTAAATAATGAATATAGAAGGCAAATAATAAGCTACAAATCAAATGTAATTTAAGATACTGTACTGGTTTTGGCTCAGATAGAGTTAATATTCTTCATAGTACCTTTTATGATGCTATGTTCTGGATTTGTGACTAAAACAGTGTTAATAGCAGAAGGATGTTTTAGCTTTTGCTGATAGCTGTGCTGATTGCACAGCATCAAGTCCTTTTCCTTTTTCTCACATGAACCCTCAAGCAAGCAGGCTGGGGCTGCACAAGAAGCTGGGAGGCAACATGGTTGGGACAGGTGACCTCAACTGACCAAAGGAGTATCCCATGCCATATAATGTCATACTCTGAAATAAAAGCTGGAAAAAGAAAAGGAGGAAACAAGGATGTTCAGAGTTATTGTTATTGTCCTTCCCAGTAATCATTATGTGTGATGGAGCATAGTAGGCAGCTAAACACCACAGGGCCACTCACTCTCACACAGAGGGATTGGGGAGAGAATCAGAAGGGTAACAGTACCACAACAGATACCAAACCCAATGTGCACATGCAAAACCTATCAGTAAAAATGTGTCCGTTTTTAATGACCATTGTATAAGATTAACTATTTAAGTCATCAGAAGATTGTCTGAATTTCTCTTTACTTAATGTATAACTTTCACTTAACTTTCCATCTTAACTTTTTACCCAAACTTTATTATTTAGCAAGATACAATCAGTTTCAATGCATCCCTGCTCAAAAATTTTGTTAGTCATTGTTTTGTAAAGATTAATGAAAGTATAATCCCATGCAAACAAAGATTGCTAAAAGAACTAATGTTGAGTTTAAAAATGTGGGTTTTTGAACTAGAAATATGGTGTGTAAAATATTCATGTGAGCCTAAATTTATTTTAAAAGGAACAATTGAATTCAAGCAATACTGGAACAGTGACAGTAACAAACCAAATCAAAATAACCCACCAAAAACCCCAGAAACCCACAAAAAAACCCCCAACCAAACAAACAACCAAGAAACTCAGAACAAGTAAACCCAGTATGTATTGTGGAACTCTAAATGGCAAATAAAAACATAGGAAGAAAAAGAAATATGATTATAATTATACAAAGGTGGTTCAGATCTGGGATGATTAGAATTGAATTATTATCATTATCCATAAATATGTACACTTGAAATGTGGTGTAACTTAAAGTAATATAAATCTGAAGAAACTTTCATGCTCAACCAATAGCTTCACTGATACATGGTGTCTAAGAAAACAACATGCCCCAAAGATTCATTTTAATGCACTTTTTAGATTTCTTGCACACTGAAATGAGAGAAGACTTCATCATACAGGTTGTAAGATAAGCTCGGATGAGTGATTGTCACTGTCTATTGTGTACCAATGCCTATCAGTCACTTCTAATTCACAGTAAGATGTAAATATGACACAATTTAGCTTGATAAAATCTCTTTTAGGATTGCTTTTAAAGAGTTTGTCAACGAAGATATTTAAAGATGTTTTAAGCATATCTTCATTTTTTTCTTTTCTCTTCAGGGTGACTTCAGATGACATGATAGCATAGCATATTTATTTTTGTATTCACAGTTTTTCATATATCTAAAAAGTACGGTATAATCTAATTTTCTTTATCTCAAATAAAAAAATATCTCATACTTTTATTTTTTTAACTTCCAAACATAACATTGAAAGATTAAAAAAATGTTACAAAAAATAAATAATACAATATTTTCTATATTCAGACTGTCAACACTGTGTGCATTTTTTCTAGAACAATTAAACTGATTTTTATATTTCAGTGGTTAACTTTTATGTTTGAGTAAATAATTTACAGCTAATTATTTATGGAAAAAATTACCTTATTTCTTCTATATATGGATGTCATTGGGTAGGAAGATTTGCCTTTGGCAGAAGAGAAAGAGGTTAGGGAGCACTTACAAAAAGTGGACATACATAAGTTCACGAGGCCTGATGGGATGCATGGGGCTACTCTTGATTATCTTTGAAAGGTCTTGGTAGTTGGGAGAAGTTTCTGAAGACTGGAAGAAAGAAAATGTCAGTTCTGTCACTTTTCGAGAAAACCAAGAAGTTGTATCTACAGAAGTAAAGGTTTGTCAGCCTCACCTTAATCCCTGGGAAGGTGATGGATCAACTAATCCTGGAAATAATTTCCAAATCTATGAAGGACAAGAGAGTGACCTGGAATGCATTTATGAAAGGGAAATCATGCTTAAACAACCTGATATGTTGATGACTGTGTTGGTGGACAGGGAAACAGCAGTTCGTGCTTTTCACTTTCACTTCAGTAAGGCTTTTGACACTGTCTCCCATTAGACAGGGTTAGATAAGGGTGCAGTGAAGTGGACTGAAAACTGGCTGAACATGTGGGTCCAGGGGGTTGTGATTAGTGGCATGAAGTCCAGCTGGAAGCCAACCACCAGTGGTGTACTCCAGGAGCTGACACTGAGTGAAATACTATTTAACATCTTGCTTGGTGACCTAGATGATGGGACAAAGTGCACCTTCAGCTTGCAGATGATACAAAATTAGGAACTGTGACTGATACACCAGACAGATATTCTGCCTGGATAGGCTGGGGAATTGAGCCGACAGTAACATGACAAAGGAAAATGCAAAATTCTGATCCTGCAGAAGAATAACTGCAAGCACTAGTACATCCTAGAGGACAACTAGCTGGAAAACAGCTCTGCAGAAAAGGACTTGAGAGTCCTGGTAAACAAGCAGCTGACTGTGAGCCAGCAGTGTGCTTTGTGGCAAAAAAGGTCAAGAGCATCCTAGGCTGCATAAGGGTGAGCGCTGCTTGCAGGTTGAGTAATATGATCTTCCACCTCTGCTCAGCACTGCTGAGGTATGTCTACATGTATTGATCCAGGGCTGGACTCCCCAGTATAAAAGAGACATGGATGGGCTGGAATGAGTCCAGAAAAAGGCCACT
This sequence comes from Eurystomus gularis, assembly GCA_013400335.1. Taxonomy (NCBI): domain Eukaryota; kingdom Metazoa; phylum Chordata; class Aves; order Coraciiformes; family Coraciidae; genus Eurystomus; species Eurystomus gularis. The sequence continues at coordinate 1,215 of VZZY01006157.1, read as the reverse complement.
GAAATGATGAAGGTACTGAAGCATCTTCAATTTGAGGAAAGGCTGAGAGAGCTGGGACTGCTCAGCCAGGAAAAGACTCAAGAGAATCTTGTCAATGGGTACAAATTAAAACAGATGAAATTCAGTCTGAACACACAAAAGCACTTTTTTACCGTAGGAGTGGTCAGACTCTGGGACAAATCACCCAGAAAGGTTGTGGAGTCTCTATGGTTAAGAGATACTAAAAATCCTACAAGACAATGCCCTGGATAACCTGCTGTAGCTGACTGTGCGTGAGCAGGTGTGTTGAACTAGAGAATCTTCAAGGGATTCCTTGCAACATCAGAGATTCTGTAATTCCATGATTCTGTGAAGCAGATTTTCTGTAGTAGCATATTTAATGTAATAAAATTATATCAAAACTGTAAGCTAAGCAGCAGGCAAACAAAATATAAATATATACATTAAAAGACTAGCAATTTGAAAAAAAATGAGAACAGGCAAATTATGCTTTTGGTGTTTACTATTTTCATTATTGTTTATTTCTATTCATTCCTTTAAGTTGGGAATTAATGAACCGAAAAAGAAATATTCAGTTCTGAAAATATCAAAGTAACATACCTCTTTTTGAAACAACTTATTGAGGAGCTGGAGATAAGAACTGTATGAAAACAAGTCCTTAATGTATTGTTTCAGTTGAAATAACACAAGGACTTCTTGTAACATATAATATTTCATAGGACAAGATCTATATCCTCAAATCTACTCAAAGATATGAGCATTTTCCCAAGATTTAACTTAAAAAGTGCCCTGTGTGCCTTTCTTTTTCCAAAACACACTATGAGAAAAGTGAGTATTTTTTCATTCTTTGAGAATGAAACAGTAGACAAAGGAAGAGCTATGGATGTCATTTATCTGGAGTTCTGTAAGGCCTTTGACACAGACCCCCACAACATCCTTCACTCAAAATTCGAGAGGTATGGATTTGATGGATGAAATATTTGGTGGATAGGGAACTGGCTGGATGGCCGTATCCAGAGCGCAGTGGTCAATGCCTCGATCTCTGGACAGATATTAGTGACAAGTGGTGTCCCTCAGCAGTCTTTTTTGCGATCAGTGCTGTTTAATATATTAATCAATGACATAGCAGAATCAAGTGCACCCTCAGCAAATTTGCAGTTAACATCATGCTGAGTGATGTGGTTGACACAAATGAGGGACAGAATGTCATCCAGA
>VZZY01006155.1:521997-546900 GCA_013400335.1 Eurystomus gularis | reverse complement strand
CCCGGCTCCCGTGTCAGGCCGGCCCCTGAGGGGCTGGGGACCCGGCATCGCCCGGCTCCCCACCCGCCTCCCGCCGCGCCGCCCCCGGCCGGGGAAAAGGTCCCTGTCCGCTGAGAGGGGTCGGGAGCCACGAGGGGGAGGGGGCTGACCCCCTCAGAGGTCGGCGTGACTGACCCCTGGGGGTTTAGGCACCTTCCGGGCATGGCTCCCGACCCCCTCGAAGTCACGCGGACCTCTGAGGGGGTCAGGCACCTTCCCCTCGGGGCTCCCGACCCCCTCGAAGTCTCCGGGAGCAGCGCTGACCTTTCCCCATCTCTCCCTCCTTCACGTTCACCCCCAGACGCTTAGAAGGAGCCATCGCCCAGCACGCTTTGGTGGCACCAGCTCTTTCGCCCAGGCCTTGTCCACACTTGATTCCCTCACTGCAGGCACCATCCCACCCCACGGTCCCCTTCCTTCTCTGCTGTTACCAGAGGCCTCCATGCGCCATCAGTTTTCTGCATGGCTCAGAGAGCAAACAAGGTGCAACGGCTTTTCCCCAGTGCCAGCCTGCTCCTGTGCGACTTCTGCAGCTAAAGATTTTGATGGGATTGAAGCCAGTGCTGTAACGGTGCATCACGCACGCAGGCTGCGTTTGATGGGATGCAGGGAGCACCTTGTCAGAAGCACTGCCCCGGCTGCCAAAATGTTGTGGGTTTTTTAAAGTAATGACTCAGCTCAAATCTGGGTAAGTGCATTTTAAAATGCATTACTAAATAAACATGAGCTGCGTCTTAAAAGTATTTTTCAAAACCTGCCAAGCTACACAAGTTGATTTTTGAACACAAAATGGTGGAAGCACCTCCCCATCAACTCTGAAAATCAAGATGGGGAAATCCAAATCAGTCATCACTGTTAATGCCTGGATGTGTATCGAATAAAGAGTATTTATTTTCAAAAACCGTGTATTTGTTCCACCTTCAGAAATCAAATACAAAATCTCAACTATCTACTCACTAATCACTATGTTGCTTGCAAATCAAAACCAAATATAAAACATCAGTTTTCTTCATCAAGCCATTGGTTAATTAATGGCAGGTTTTAAACAGCATTACCGCACCAGCACTTTAGCCGAAACATTTAATCAGCAAGATTAAATGCAGGTCCTTTCTTGGCACGGATTTTTAGGTAAAATCCCCACTGATTCAGCCAGAAGGTCTTATTAAAATTTGATAGTGTGCTAACAGCCCCAGATTAGGAAAGTTCAGGTGGTCAAGTGGCCACTCAGAATAATTGTATCAGCCCAAGCAAGTGACAGCTATCCCAGGTCTGCAGTTTGTTTTATAGAATCATAGAATCATTAAGGTCGGAAAAGACCTCTAGGATCATCAAATCATCCCAACATCTTCCTGACCACGAGGCCATGTCCTGAAGCACCACATCTACTCATTTTTTTAACACCTCCATGGATGGTGACTCCACCACTTCCCTGGGCAGCCTGTTCTGATGCCTAACCACTCTTTCAGTAAAGAATTTGTTCCTACTACCCAATCTAAACCAGAACTTCAAGGTGTCCATCAGGTTATAAACAAATGTATCTCACCAGGCTGTGGGTTGCATCTCAAAATCTCCATGTACCCAAAAGCCATCCTAGCCCCAAGAAGGGCTGCTGCACCTCCTACAATGCCCTAGACCAGGAGGACAGTCCTGGCCCTTGGCCACCTCAGCCCTTCAATCACAACCAGGACCACACAGAAACATACAATCATTTAGGCTGGAAGAGACCCTTAGATCATTGAGTCCAACCGTAATGAAATGCCTGGCTTGGCAGATGAGAGTCGAGGAAGTGGGTATTGTCTACTGTAATTTCAGTGTGGGTTTTGACACTGTTTTCCATAAGATCCATATAGACAAGATGATAAAGTATGGGCTGGATGAGCAGAGAGGTGGAATTAAAACTGACTGACAGCCAGCCCAGAAGGTGGTGATCAGCAGTACAAAGTCCAGCTGGAGGCCAGTAACTAACAGCGTACCCCAGCGGTCAGTACTGGCTCCAGTCCTGTTCAACACCTTCATTAACAATCTGGATGATGGGGCAGAGTGTACCCTCAGCCAGTTTGCAGATGACACAAAACTAGGAAGAGTGACGCATAATAGAGAGTTGTGCTGCCATCCAGAGGGATCTAGAACAGCTGGAGAAATGGGCTGACATGAAGTTCAGCAAGGGGAAGTGCAAACTGTTGCACCTGGGGAAAAACAACCCCATGCACCAGTATCTGCTGGGGGCCACCCAGCTGGAAAGCAGCTTGGCAGATAAGGACCTTGGGGTCCTGGTGGCCACAAAGTCAAACATGAGCCATAAATGTGCCCTTGCAGCAAAACCCGCAAATGGTACCTTGGGCTGCATTAGGCAAAGGATTGCCAGCAGGTCAAGGGAGGCGATCCTTCCCCTTTATTCAGCGCTGGTAAGGCCACACCTGGAGCGCTGTGTCTGGTTCTGGGCTCCCCAGTACAAGAGAGATGTGGACGTACTGCAGAGAGGCCAGCAAAGGGCCGCAAAGATGATGAAGGAACTGGGAAGGGAGGGAAAGCTGGGACTGGGATGCAGAAGGGCTGGGAAAGCTGGGACTGTTCAGCCTGGAGGAGAGGCGGTGCAGGTGATCTTATCAATGTACATAAATATCTGGAGGGAAGGTGCAAAGATGACGGAGCCAGGCCCTTTTCAGTGGTGCCCAGTGACAGGACCAGAGGCAATGGGCACAAACTAAAACACAGGAGGTTCCCTCTGAACACCAGGAAATACTTTTTCCGCTGTGAGAGTGACCAAGCACTGGCACAGGTTGCACAGAGAGACTGTGGAGTGCCCCACCTTACAGATATTCAGAAGCCGTGTAGGCAACCAGCTCGAGGTATTCCTGCTTGAGCAAGGGGTTAGACCAGATGCCCTCCAGAGCTCCCTTCCAACATTAGCCATTCTGTGGTTCTGTGGCCAAGTCTGCATACCCTGGCCTCCCTCCCCTCCTGCAATTATATGCGCCTCCTCCACTTTGGGCTCTTTATGTCTGATGCATGCCTCATTTGCACCACCAGCACCTTTGGCCAAAAGTACAACCTGGCCATTGAGCAGGTGTGAGTCACAGGCTCAGCCAAGTGGGGTCAGGCAATGCTTCTCTGTCATCATGTGCCAGCTAAGTCTGGTGATCTGCTGTCCCACCAGACAGGTGTGCCTGGCACAGCACTCCTTTACTTCCATATACCCTGCAGCCCAGGATCAACTTCTTCCATGTTGAAGGCAGCTCCACACAGCCCAGGGAAAATCTGCTGCCTTGGTTAGTAGGCTATGCTTGCTCCTCAGCCAACGTTTGGGCACACTCGATACACATGTTCTTTGGGTACACTTGATACACACATTCCTTTATAACAATGACTTGTGAGTCTTTAAAGTCATGAAGTAGGGCTATTAGTTGTATGGTTAATGAGATTTGTAACTCTGATCTGATTTACCATTTTGGAAAACTTGTAGTGAAAGGAAAGGGAAAAGGCATTGAAAATAATAAAAATAATAATTTTTTTTTAAACCCAAAAAAACCCAGAAAGAACACCATTTCAACTCTTAACCAAGATGAAGCTACTAAAGATAGAAGATCCTCCATACAGCATGGCTGCTTTGCCCAAACAGTGATTGAGGAAGGCTGTATCACTTCCTAGGTTTCACCAATGCTATCCAGCAGAAAACTGCACTGATGATGAGCCTTCCTCACAGAGCAAAATCAAGATAAGGAGCCACGCACTCACACTTCATGTGATCCTGCAAAGAAAAGCCAGAAGGACTGTATGAAGCTGAGCATGCTGAATGCGTTACAGATGAGACTACTCCACGTGGTAAGCAGAGCAATTCAGAGAGAGCTTCATTGAAATGAGTCAGAGGGGTGGAAGAAAAGCAGAAAGGAGACTTGAGGTATTTTTGGAGGGCTGAGAAAGGCAATATGGTGCAGAAGATGTCCTTTATTGCATGGAGCACTGGTGGCAACAGAGGGACTGTAAATCACAAGAAAGTAAAGTCAGAAGAGACCTCTGGGAACCTCTACACCAATCTCCTGCTCAAACTAGTTTCAGTCAGGGAGGTTATGCATGGACTTGCCTCATCAAAGTTTGGCTATCTTCAATGCTGGACATTTCACCACTTCTGGGCAGCCTGTGCTCCTTGCACACCATGAGATCCAGCCCCTAGCTCTGTGACCTTCCACCAGACACACTCCAGTCTGCAAGTCTCCCTCTGGTACAGGGCCTTTATATGTCCAAAGGAAAAATCCCACGGCTGTCAGCATGGTTTGAGACAAACACAAGGCAATAAATCAGGCAATCATCTGGCAGGTCTTGTTGCATCCTATCTCCTCCATTTCTCAGCCTATGGTTCCTGCAGAGCACCATACAGTAGAGTATCGTATAGCCCCCCAGGCTCCTCTCACACCCAGTATCTACTCTGTCCCATAGGTCCTCTACGGCACATGGAGAAGAATGGTAAGGAAGAGACAATGGTGAAGAAAGGCCAGGACATATTCTAGCAGCTTGTAAAGCAAAACAGTAGCAAGACACATCCGACGGTGTACAAGAGTCCGACCCCAGAGACGTGTTGTTGCCTCCTGCTGCCACAGTGCACCACACCGGCACAGTCTCGCTTAAACACTGGTGGGATTTTCAGCAGCTGCCTAAGAACAGGGGCAAACCAAAAGAGTCAGAGGTATTGAACTGTAGGTGACATCTACCATCAGACCCCACCAGGGAATCTTTCTGTTCCCGTGGAAAGCTCCAGGTGTCTGTGGGAGGAGGGGGCTGCCCCCGGCCCAGACCAGTTCCTGCATCCCATTCACTGCTCCGCTCTACAGATGTTTGTGTCAGCACCAGCGGGGAAAAAAGGGGCCAGAGGCAGGGACTGCTTTTCTCAGCTTGCAGCGCAGGCTCAGGAGCATCAAAGAGCAGTGAAGGAGAACCATCCATCCCCCCTCCTCAATGCTGCTGTACCCCTCCCCTGCTGTGGCCCTGCACATGCTGGACACAGGTCCTATGGTCAGGACCATGTGGGCAGGAGGCTGCGGCTGCCAGGAGACCTGGCTGCACAACTGGGGCTTATGCCAGCTAATATAGGCGTATTTTTAAGTAATCTCACTCCATTAGCTACTTTTCCAGGGCCCCAGCATATAAGGAGTGAAATCCATTAGTCATCTGACAGTTCTAGTTATTCTGCATGTCAGGTCCTATCTCTTCATTTATCTATCCAGACTGTTATGGCAAGCTGGTGTGCTAGTTGTACCCCTCCACCTACTCAGTGCTAATTTAAGAGTTGTTATTTTTGGCTCGCAGTTATTGTGTGCATTAAAAGTTCGGTTTCCTCAAAAAAATTTTATAAGGAAGCAGAACGTGGGACTGAGCAAAAACTCCCCTTGCTAAACACACCACTTGCCCAACATCTGCAAACCTTGTTTTCAGGTAATGTAGCAGAAGTGAAGCGTCTTTCTGTGAAGATTCTGTCTGAGTTTATGAATGATTGGGTTGCAGAAAAACATAGTCGTTTCTGACAGGGGTGTACAGGAGTAGCTCGGTATGAAGAAACAACTTAGCAATTCACAAGGAACAGAGTATAACTTACTGCAAGGACACATCTGTGACCGAAAACATGAAATAGCATTTGCTTATCAAAAAAATCGTATGGGTGAGGAAAGCTCAAAGTTCTGTCTCTACTCCAGACATTCTTTGCGCATTTGTAAAATGAATTATATGTAAATAAAGCATTTTTATTTTTGTAAGGAATGTTTTGATATTTTTCCTCTGCACAAAAAAAATGCTCTTATTCCTGAGCAGGGCATTCCTGTACCTGAGACGCAGGAATAGCGGAGGACATTTTGAGCTGAAAACAGGAAAAAGGGGTTAAAAAAGTCAGGGGAATTTTTCTTTGAAAAATTGTCATAGACTGTTACCAGTACATTCTTTCAGGGATGTGCTGCTGCATGCATGTAAGCTGACGTTTTATGTCCTGCACGCAGTTAGCAGAAGGATGACCCACCATTGAGGTCCTAACCAGGCCACCAAAACTGGATTGAATGAGGACTTGTTCTGTACTGGTGAACTTCATGCCTTCTACTTAACTTTCCTGTCAGTTTTGCCCATAGCTTAAAAAAGATGTTCACCACAACCCAGAAGTCACTGCCTTCTTTTTTCTTTGAAAACAGGAACACCAATATAATAATGGAGGATTCTTTCTGACTTTCAAGTTAAAGTAACTCAGTCTGGTTCTAAGACCACGGAACAGAAAGAAAGTAACTATCCTGCTTAGTATCCCTTTTATCAGGGACAGTCTGCTTCCCTGAGTGCAAAATATCTATTACCCCTTACAGTCCCTTGAGAAAGCTCTTCCAGGCCTTTGCATGCTTCAAAAATTACAATAATGCCTTCCCTGTTCTTCTCAGCCGGTATTTGTCTGAATAATTTTCAGGCTGCAGCAAGGCTAAGAGCAGGATGGCATCCTCGTACATCTAGGATTATGTAAACGAGGAGATGCATTTGATGAATTATTGTCCACCTTAGCCTCTCTTTTGAAAAGAATGCTGTTATCTCTGTTCACCGCTGGTTGAGTGAAGTGATATGTAAAATCAGAGTACTTTGGATAATGGCAGTCTGAGCTTTCCCAGGGGTACGATGGCTCATGTCATAAGGACACATATGGGGAAGGCAATAGCCCTTGCTTCCAATCCCCATTTTCTTGTCGGTTTATGGTATTAAAAGGTTTATTTCAATGTCATTGCCAATTTTAAAGTATCACAGAATGGTGTGGGTTGGACGGCACCTTAAAGATAATCTAGTTCCAACCCCCCTGCCATGGGCATGAACCTAGACCAGGTTGCTCAAAGCCCCATCCAACCTGGCCTTGAACACCTCCAGGGAGGGGGCATCCGCAGCCTCTCTGGGTAACCTGTTCCAGTGCCTCACCACCCTCACAGTGAAGAACCTCTTCCTTATATCTAATTGAAATCTATCCTCTTCCAGTTTAAAGCCATTACCCATTGTCCTATCACTACAAGGCCTTTGTAAAAAGTCCCTCTCCATCTTTCTTATAGGCCCTCTTTAGCTACTGGAGGGCTGCTATAAGGTCTTCCTGGAGCCTTCTCTTCTCCAGGTTAAAGAACCCCAACTCTCTCATCCTGTCCTCATAGGAGAGGTGCTCCAGCCCTCTGATCATCTTTGTGGCCCTCCTCTGGACTCGCTCCAACATGTCCCTGTCCTTCTTATGTTTGGGGCCCCAGACCTGTGGTGCCTCTCCAGGCTCTGGGCATCTATTGGCACTGCTATCAAACTGGTGGGAGTGGGATGGATTAAGGTTCCTCTTCCCCAGCAACTTTAGATTAAAGCCCTCTTCACCAGCTTGGCAAGCCTATGACCAAATATGCTCTCCCCCTTCTCTGACCGATGGACCCCATCAGCCCCCAGCAGACCAGGTTTCAGCTGAATGCTGATGCCAATTTATGGATAAAGAATGCATTACTGAAAAGCCTATATGAGGAGAGGAGTGGAAAAGGACCACATTGAAAGTATTTCTCTCTTATTGGATTGCCTGAACCCACACATGTGAACCTAAGCAACATCTGTGTTACTGCATTAGCCTTTTACCACCGGAAACCTGGCCTCAGCCCTGATGTAGGTCACAAAGAGAAAGTAATTTACTATCCTTAACTAAATCCCAAAGCAGACATTTTCCCTTGCACCCACCTCACTAAAACCACAGTAGGCTTTGGGATGGTTTTTGCCTTTGGTAAGGAACCCCAAGGAGCCCATGAAAGTCAGCAGGGGAGAGGACAGGACAGGGATGGCACACTTTGTGGCAGTGTTTTCCTCTCCTACCTTTCCTTCTGCAAACACACTAGCACAGAGTTGTGAGATAAAACAGCGAGAGACTGGTGTGTTGAATGCGTGAGCGACAATTTCACAGCTGTTTGAAACATCAAGGATGCACTTTAAGAGGATAGAAATAAGCCAGATTTCGAAAGCTAGATGTGAGAGGAGTGCCTACATGAAAGATATCCCTTATAAAAGGTAGAGCAAGAAAGAGAGCCTACCAGACAGACAGCTGGCTTTGCCATCAGGAAACACAGGCTGAGAACATAGATTCCTGTGGCACCTCTAGGCAGGTTAACCAATCCCACTTCTTGTCCTGGGATGCAGCTTGATACTACACCTAAGCTACTCCTCAACAGCAAACAACAGTGCAAAAGGGCAGTGTTGGTCCCCTTCTCACACTGCTTGCCTTGCACAGTCTGACTCCGCAATGAGCAGGCTCAGTCACCCAAAAATTTACTCTCCAAAACCAAAAGGGCAGCTGTCTCTTGGTCTAGCTCCCTGAGCAGGCTGGAAGGATGGACAGATGGGTGCTGGTACAAGCAAAAAGGAAAGGAGAACCTTCCCTTAGCAGACAGCTCTTATACTGGTTTAGCTATAACGTAAAGAGTACAGCAAGTAGGGCCATGAATGGTTGGTGTTGGTGCAGCAAAAGAAGGTGGTGGAGGTAGGACAGGATAGGAAAAGTAGAGAGGAGCCAGAAGACACTTGAGGTGCCATTGCTGTTGAGAAAAACATAGCCTAAGCCCACAAACCAGGTGTCTGCAGGGACAGGCAGCTTGGTTTGGTGGTGGGTGGTGGTTGTTTTTTTCTTCACTAAAGCCATTGATACTGTTGAGAAACAGAAGCTTTCAGGCACAACAAGCCCTTCCTCACTTCTGAAACAGAAGCAGCAATCTTCATGTTGAGAGCATATTCAGATGAGTTGCTCTGGGTTTAACGGAATTATGTTAATCAGCTGGACAACAAGTTTGGTCAGTACCTGTGAAGTGCTCACAAGGGAGAGGTGGTAGGAGAGGTAGGCAGTACTGCTTGTGGGATTCTGAGGTGCTAGTAGCAGGGGAGCATCTGTAATATATCTTAAAATCTATTATCCTTTTAGCTCAGATGCCTTTTTAGCTGGTAGGTTCATTAATTCCAGATTCACCTATTGAAGAGGTTTTGTTCCTCTGAGTGTCTGTTTTATGCAAAATCCCACACCCCCCACCCCCCCACCTCCCCATCATTTTCAATTTGTGGCATCTTTCTCTGTGAGCTGTTTCTAGGAGTTAATTCTGGAGCAGTGGTTGCCCAGTTCCCCCATGCTATTTCTTCAAGGGCAAAGATGCACCGAGTGGCATGGACATCCTTCTGGTGCTTGTGTGCGTGTACATGCTGTGGCCATGACTGCTTTGGTGGTTGGGGATGTGCAGTGGCAAGTTTTGCAGCTGGTGCTGTGCAGTAATCCCCCTTACAGGGAGGCCTTGGGAAGAGCTCGGCTGAGTAATGCAGTAGAGGCACTGATGTTCCGCAGAGATGATGTCTAAGAAATACCTGTATGAGTAATAAGAATGGATTTTTAAAAGTCATCTTATCTACAAAATGGTATTACCAGCTTCTAAGTATGTGGGCTCCTACAGATGTAGCCTTCTGTGCCTCTGATGGCTTGCTCTACAGCATCATCTGGTGGTAACAGCAGGGAAAAACTACCCTTCTAGTACCTGTCATTTCTGTATCCTCCATTATTGCAGTGCCTCATAACCTCCCTGGCCTCTTTTTCTTCTCCCCACCACTCCTCCTCTAGATAAGTTATTCCTACTAGAGTGACTGGAGTCATAGGGAAAACTCGAGGAGTACTTGCTTCAGGTGACTCTGAAAGACCGCTGGTCCCACAACTGGCATTGTGTGAAACTTGCCTCTTGGTGAGGCTCAGTGGGGCCATTGAAGCCCTTTGCAGAGTTGCACGGGCTTTATACAGCCCACAAATTTCACACAGTCCTCAGTGGAGGCCATACATCACACTGTTACTATCTGGAGAGCAGATACAGTTGCATATAAAACTTAAATAAATGTTGGTTCATGCTACAGGACTGAATTTTCCCTTGCAAGCTGAGTGGTGGATGGATGAGGTGTCTCACCCTTGCTCCCCAGCACAAGTCGAGGGTAGGTGCTCCAGGCCTGCTGCTCCCACACCAGCTGAGCATGGGGAGCAGCCAGCAAGCAGCAACCGACCATGCAGAATCTGACCCTGCCCATCAGCACCTTAGTTAGGCACAAACCCCTGGGGCAGAAAGGGCACAACTTTAATCTCCTCCCAGAGCATGGGGGAATAGGGCTGGGGGCTGTGTTGCCATCAGATGGCTTTCTGGTGCGTAAGCACCACCATGTTTGTATTCGTCTGGTGAACTTGGACACTGATAAACATGGAGACATGGTGGTCCTGGCTTTGGCATGGACCATTACAAGCTTTCCCTGTTACCTGCTCAGTTGGCTTGCTGTAATGAGGTGTGGGCTGCTGCATGCCTGGCCTTGTTACCTTCCCCAGGTGGACTCAGGAAAAGCTGGGCATGCCTTGGCCCTGGCTGTGCAGGGAGATGATTTCAACCTGTGTGCTCCCCAGCCTGTGTCTCGCATGTGCCTGAGGGAGCGTTCAGTGCAGCTCTTTGTAACGTGTTTTCCTGATTGCTAAGGCTGACTCTGCGCAGCATGGAGATCTGAAGGAACATAATCCCAGAGAAGGTCTTATGGACGTAGCTTTGTAGTCCATTAGACTTGCCTGCTGGCTCGTCTCCTGAAAGGGCTACCTGAGGAAACACACTTGTAGCCTGCAGAATGACAGGGGAAAGGGGCAGGTGACCCCACTGCTTGAGGGTGACCAGGCTGCAGCAAGCTTCACCCAAACCTCCAAGCCTTCCATCCCCAGTGATGGCAAATCAATTTGCCTTTTCGAGCACAAGCATACTTATGGAGAATTAATCATGCTTTACCCCATAGTGTGTCATGACTGTGAGACATAGAGAAGCACAAAGCTGCTTATGAAAGGATGAAGAGAGAGTACCCCTTCCTGTCTAAATCATCAGCCTGGAGCTTTTCTTCTTCAAATATTAATATTTTCCTGATTACCTTCTCCTTACGAAAAGGTGATTGTGCCTGCAGACTCTCTGAATAATTCATTTAAAATATTAAAGCCAGAGAGAAGTGAACTTCTACTTAACAGTGGGTTGGAGCATGGCCTGCCCATGCATCCTTGCCTTGGGGGAGGAAAGCAATGGGAAGCGTTCCTAGTGTCCGTGTCCTTTGGAGGTGGCAGTAAGGAGAGCAAAAACAGTGGTCAGAGTTGCTACACACCACCTTGTCCCACATGCGCATAGGTGGGGAGTGGGGAAGGGAGGAATTGCGGGGAGTGGGGAGTGAGGTGGCACAGTTCAATGAGCTTCCGTTCAATTTATTTACTTTTGTAAGCCACTCAGCATCATCGCTTCTGTAGGTAGCTACTGATGGTGTCACTGCCTTTCCTTAAAATAAACAAATTAAGCAGACAGTGCAAACTTATGACGTTCTTAGTCCCGCTATCTGTGGTACAACCCACATGGCCCAGGCATTTGCACCTACACTCCCTTTGGAAGGGCATGGTCTTGAAAGGGATTTGAGGTATGGTTAAGATGTGCTGGAAGGTGAAGGATGAGGTGACAGAAGAGACAACTCCTTGCATATGTGTCCCACCTAAAATGGTGACTCTTGACCACCACAGGAAAGCACCAGGCTGGTTCTCTATTGCTAACAGCTTTGAACAGGTGCTGGCAGGAGGAGAGAAAAGATCATAGTTTTTAGGGGCTTGGAAGAGGACTACTGCTCTGAACCTGGGGAAGAGGCTTTGCCTTATGTCATATATCAGTGGCAGGGGAGCAGACCACAACTGCTGCATGGGTGACTTGAGCCCTAGAAGGAAGGAAGGTCCTAAAGTCTTCACTGTCACCTCTGGCTGTGCTTGTGCTGCCAGATGGAAGAAGAGCAAGGACTGATTCCTAGCTTAGCAGCTAAACAGCACATCCCCTGTGCACAGCCATGGGCTAGCCTGCTCTGTTGGCAGATGTACCTTGGAGGGGCTGATTAAAATGATCTAAAACATTGACCTAATAATCACTCATCCAATGCTTGAATTTACTCCCTGGTCCTCCCATAGTCAGCAAGTGTAGACATTCCTTCCATCTTCTTGAGGAGCTAGGGAAAAAAGTGCTACCCTGCTACAACACTCACAAGCCAGAATGTGTGATATTAAGACTTGGGGGAAAAAAAGCAGGTGAAACCAGGCTCTGAGTTAACTTCCCTGGAGATGTGTCCTTCAGGAAAGTTTTAAACATCCCTGTGACTTTTATGAATTCTGGCTTTTTTGAGTTTTATGGTTGGACTCTAAAGCTCTGAGATGCTTTGATGTAGGCAATTTGCCACGGCAGTCTTGGGCAGCTCAGGAGTCCAGAACTGGCTGGGCTGAGAGCATACCCATCTATCTTGCCCTTGCCTGCTGTGATGGATGTTAGATCCCACCCCAGAGGGTACCAGAGGGTGTTAGATGTCACTGAATGCTTGTGCCTATTGATTTGTGTTTATTAGTTTCATTATTTCTATTTACCGAAGGGCTTTTGCTGTCCCCTCATAACTCAGCTCGGTCAGGCTAATGCAGGTAATAAGTCACTCCACACTCTGATTCCAGCAAATGGCCTCTCCGTGATGCACGTTTGTTTTCTGCCTGCATGGACAAACTACAGACTGTGCCTGTGTTGAAAGAGGGGGAATAAAAGGCCTCTGTGCCAAGTGTAGTACATACGACTAGCCATGAGCACTGCTTTCGTAGGGTTTGGCTGAGCAAGGGATGAGGGGGAGGCAAAACCCTTGGAGGCTCTTTGTGGAACTCAGCCTCTGCAATCTTAAGCAGGTGCCGGTACTGCCTCTGCGCTCGTTCGTTACTAAATCATGTTATGGGATTAGTTCATCTGTGTCCTCAGCATTTTGCTTTCATTTTTGAAGCAAGGTGAATTGTTTAGCGTATAATCAGGAAAAGGTATGCTGGAGGAGCCAGGTGCTGCCTAAACTGGTATTCTCATCTCATGCATACAACGGGGCTTCTGTTACATGGGGTTGCTACGTTTCCCACTTCCCTCTGTCCTGGTGAGGTCCTACATGTTGCCAAGGGGCAAGAGATTGCATCCTGCCATTTTTACCAAAGGTGTTGACATTATATGATTATTGTGGTATTAGAAAACTCACAAAGTATGTCTGTGCAATTCACTTTAAAATCCTTTTTTCCCCAGATCACATAAACATGACAGAATGATTCCATGTTCTGCAACGGAGGAGGTTTTTTTCCCCAGAAGCAAGTCCTTATGCCCCTTTTTTTTTATTACAGTCTGATGTAAGATGCCATATAAAGATGTCCTCTGTGTCCCCAGAGGAATTAGAGCAATCATTTGTATGAACATGAAGGTTTTCTGATCTCTTTTCAGACTAGTTGTTTTCAACTCTTGTGAGACAGATTCTCTCTTCCAGAAAAATAGCAGCTATCCTTTCCAGGCATTGTGGGATAAAGATTTTTTTTTTTTACACAGTTTATATTGCCACACAGTCAGAGATTCATCAAGGTTTCTAAATTACAAACCTAATTTTAAAAGGGTGATTTTTGTTGAGCTGATAAACCTATATCGTTTCTTCCTCAGACCTGTCACCCACAAATCTTAACGTTATCAGGCATATCCAACAGACTATTAGGTTTTAGCAAAGTCCTGCTTTTGCTGGATGGTCTGAAGCTGGAATCTGTATAAAATGGGATTAGACATGAAGCATGTCGGCTGGTTAAAAGGATATGCTGCGAGGAAGGCAATAAGGAGTCTTCCACAACAGTTCTTGTTCAGTGGAGCAAGGACAACGTTCCTTTTAGGTCGTCTTATAATTCAAGTGGGCTGATGAATGCACTGACAGGGAATTAAGTGTGACTTATAAAACCTTGCCTGTCTCTGCTGGGCTTTGGTTTCACACAGTCCCTAGATCTGATTGCCCGGCAGACAGGTTCCCCACAGAGGACTTTCTCTGTGTCAGCTAAATACTTCTCAGGGCCTGACATCAGCAACTCGCACATTGCTGGTCCAGCTGAGCAGGCCCTGCCTGAACCCAACACTGATAAAAATCAAGTGTCCAAAGTGGGGATGAGATGGGCTGCAGAAAGTCAGTGGCCAATAGTTTATGAGGTGCACCTGGAATTTCGTCTTTCATCTCTGGATTTCCTAAAAATAAATATGGTAATACTTACATGAGAGAGAGCAGGGGCAGTCCTGTTTATGTATAAAATAGCCAACGTGCCTGGCTATTTACTTCTTTTTCTAGCCACTACAGTTTTTCCAGTATGCTAGCAAATGAAGAGTAGAAGTACTGTGGAAGGTAGTCTGCCAAACGAAACCTGGACCGCTAATGCCATCCAGTGGCTGGCACACACTAACACACTCACCATTGCTAAGAAACCCAGAACTGACTGGAGCAAACTCTAACTCTACACTCTTCCCCCCACACTTTTCATAATCATCATTCACACAGCAGTTTTTTCCACTTGTCCCACCAGAGCCCAGGCTTATACTGAAAAAATGTAAGAAAGCACATATATGTTGTATCTAGCTTGTTTTAAGCATGTTTTTCCTTTCCCACCTCTGTTTTCTTTAGAAAGTATCATGCAGAGCTTAGTCTCTGTGAAGTAATCCCCATAAACGTTGTACTTGCTGCTGGGTTTCTATGGGATCTTTCCTCATTGCACCTGATGCAATAAAGCTGCCCTGCCCTTACAGTGAGTGCCTTCAGCCAAGAGCCATGGAGAAATGTATTAAAGCAAATTGGAGGTACAGAGCAAAACTAACTTTATTTGTTTCTGCAATGGTGTGTTACACAGCCACACACCGTTGTCCCTACATCCTTCACACAGCCCCTGTAAAACAGCGTGACGCGACATGATAGAGGACCTTGGAAGGTCCCTTCCAACCCAATGCATTCTATGATTGTATGAACACTGAGTGTTGGCTGGCAGGAGGCAAGGAGAAAGCTGTAGTTGCAACAGTTTGTACTAGAGAGATTAGCCTGGCACCTACTGCTACATCCTCCAAAAATCCAATTAGCTAATGGCCACCACAGTCAAATCACAGTCATCTGCATCCTGCTCTGGTCTGCTCCTCTCCCACATATGCTGAGACAGAGCAGGGAGAGCCACCTGATGATGAAACCTAGCCAGGACATGTTTGTGCATGGGGGACTTGCAGCGCACTTCTAGCAGAGCCCTAGAGGACACCACCATCTCCTGCTTTCAGAGAAAGAGAAGAAAGCAGAAAGGTGGTCTGGTGTGGGGAATTCTCCCTCTGCTTTCAGTCAGAAAACTTTTCATTCTTTTTCAAGCCCCACAAGGTTAAGGAGTCCTGGCCTGGGCTGCTTAAACAGGCAGGCTTAAAAGAGAGAGGAGCTGAGGGTCCTACAGTCAAACCAAAGCAGCGATGGTATCTGGGGAGATAAGGGGCATGACTCACTGACCAGCACAAGGATGATGTTTCTGTGATGGGAGCTCTTGCGGGCAGGGCATGCTCTACAGGTAGGCTAAAGGGCCCCCCACTATCCCCACGTGTACAGCAGGTCCTGGGCATCCAACGAATGTCTTCTGTGCCGGCAGCAAATCCTCTCAGAGGTACTACCTGCAGGCCCTCAGCTACTCAGAGCCAGGCACAACTGGGATTTACGACCGGAAAACTCCACATGGGTGCTGTCTCCACCACAGAAATCAGTGGTAAACAAGATCATGACAGGGATCAGAAACATGAGGGCATTGTGCACATAGGTGATGCAGCTGACACGGTTGCACACAAATTGCCTCCACTGCAAGCTCCCACAGCGTAGTGAAGCAAGCCCACCATGGTGACAGTGATTGCTTGTCCCACAGAAGGCAGGGTGAAGACAAGTGTCCCCACAGTAATGCAGGAATAGCTGCTGTGATTGCTGTTTCCCCAGAATACAGTCACAATGCTCTGGATGGCACAAAAAGCCAACAGCTCCAGGGGAAACTAGGCAGCAGATGGCTTTGCATACCTGCAGGTTGGTGGTTGCTTCAAGCTACTCAGCAGCTCAGAGCTGTGGTACCCCTAGTTGGTGGGAGCCAGGCATTGCCAGAAGGCAGGGCTGCCAGAGGGCAATGCCCACCCATTACTGAAATGAGAGAGGGGCCCAGAGAGAATGAAAATTGCACATCCAGAGCTCATGCCATAGAAGTGACCTTCCACATCCTGAAGCAAATGGGTTGCTGTTGATCATTACACCTCTGCAGAATAGCATGTCCCTACAAGGACCACCTCTGGTGTGTGCCCAGATCCCAGTGCCACAGCTGGCACTCACCACTGGCAGCTGAGACTCGCTGTAAAAAAGGCACAGCTGGCTGGCCAGCCCACTTGTTCACCAGGGGGGTACTAACTGAGGCTGCAATGACTATTCATGGTGAGGGTTTGGGTCTGGAGAGGTGTCTGGCACTCCACAGTGCGGCCTGCATTGCACCCACCCATGCTGAGCAGCTCCTTCAGTCTGCCCTGAGCAAAGGTTGCCATTGTCCCTCAGACCTCCCAGCATACCTGCACATGGAGCTGTTCCTTAATCACATTATGTCAGAGTGATCCTGGCAAGAAAATCCCTGCTATTAAAAGTGTGTAAATTAGCCTGGATCATAGTGACAGGCCTAGACGAGGGAATAACTATGCATGAAGTGAGGAAGTGGTGCTGCTCTCCAGCAGCTGGGTGCCATAATCTCATCTTCCTCCACAGTCCTGGATGGACTGGAGTAGGCAAGTGGTTCACAGGCATGTGACACAGTGGGCTGCCTGCCAGGGACCGTTAGAAGGCTTAAATTACTCCTGTTCTAGAAAGGTCTGGGGACTGTCTCACCAGGCACACATGCCCATTCGGAGTTCCTGGTGCTGATAAGCTGGGAAACATGCCAGCAGGGCTGGACACGGTCCAATGTAGATGCAGGTTTTTGTGGATGCTGCAGCCTGTTCCAGAACAGTGACAAAGCTTGGCCCTGGCAGAGACCTACAGGCAGGCTTTCAGAAGTCTCTTGAGACTTATAAGTGAGTGTGGAAGGGGACCTTTTCTTCTGTCCATCAAAAGCAACAGTCACAGTGCCCGAGTCCTGACTGGGAACCTGTGAATCTGCTCTGGCCCCATTTTATGAAGGCATTCCAGATCACACAATCCCAGAGGGACGATGGTTCCTGGCATGCACGCTGGGTGCAAAGTCTGAAGGCTTTCTCCTGGCGCACTTCGTCCTTTTGGCAAGACTGGAGATGTCTGCTGACCTGTGGAAAAAATTTCCTAACAGATGCCAAGTGGTCATATAAATATTAATTCTGTGGAAATTGCATTACAATACCTGGCTAATAGGTTTCGCAGCTGCCTTCCCACTTATTAATTGCCTATATTAAAACAGCACCCGGAAGCCTCGTTTCACTGACAGCTGTACAAACCCAAGCTGAGTTCTGCTCCTTGCTCGTGAAGGACTCGGACACTCCCCAACCGTCCAGTGTCCACAGAGGAGAAATCACGTGTTTAAAAATCCAAATAAAAACACATCTTTGTTTTTCTGGAGACCTGCCTAGATGTATTCTGCTTGGCAGTCTTGATTTCCCACTGCAGAAATGGGATCGTTTACCCTGTTGTATCACTGAAGTGTTTTCTAATTGCATATTAATTAGCATTTTCACTGTGCCTTTGTACTGAATCAAACAATTGCGCCTCCAAGATTACCCAACACAGCTGAGTTAAGAAGACAAAAAAAAAAAAATACAAACCACCTCATGCTTTGCTGTACTGACACCTGATGTACTCCTGAAATGTACATGCAATAAATATTGAAGACAGAGCGCAGAACAATTTGTGTCAGGGAATGCTGCAAAGTATATCCAAATGTAACTGCATGGGAAGTGACCTCTGGCATATGCTTATGTGGTTTGGGATTTGCAAAACAACTTATGTATCAAGTGACATTAAGAGTTTAATTACTACTATAAGGACTTTTACAAATAAAATCCTAGCCAAAAATCTAAGAATAAGCTTTTCTTTCCCTATGCTGTGAATGAAAACCTTATTAGGTCACTATATATAGCATATATATAAAGTATGAAAAGGTACAGACTTTCTTTGCACTTTACTGATTTTTATCCTAGTTGATATTTTAAGTATATTTTCCTAATGTATATTTATACACACATACACAATGTTTTGGTTGCATTCATTTAAGTGCCTTTCAATGGACAAAATAACATTCCTGCATACGTAAACATTTTGACAGTCATAGAATCATAGAATGTTAGGAGTTGGAAGGGACCTCTGGAGATCATCGAGTCCAACCCCCCTGCCAAGCAAGACCAGAGAATCTAATCTAATTTTAAAAAAATTCTGTCACATGACCTTTCTGGACAACAAAGGTCACATGACCTTTCTGACAACAACGTTGTCAAAGTCAACATCTTGGACCAGTTTCAAAGGTAATGTTTTTGCTTTTTTCACGACAAAAACTTTGATCACCAGTAACCTGGAGCGTGCTTTGCTCTGTAGTCCCAGTTCTGCCCCCTGGCAGAAGCCACCATCAAGTACCTCCAAACACACACACCCATTTTCCTCCTGACAGTGCAAATGCCCAATAACTGGCCATGATGCTGGAGCTCAAGCACCTCCTGCTCTGCTGCTCCCAGGCTTGGTGTGAGACCAGCTAAGAGCCTGGTGTCACGCCAGGGAGCTCCAGTGGCACAGCCTCAAGAGATGCCTGTTTGCCAGACACAGGGTGAAGGACTGATAGGACTTTGGTCTGCCCTTCACTGGCCACGCCGACAGCCCTATGTTCTCATGAGAGCAGAACCACAAACCTTCTGGGCCTGATGTTTGCTCTGGTGAATCCAGCTGCAGCACACAATCCCAGGGTTTCCCCAAGGCCTCCTTCCCCACTCCCCCAGAAGTGGCAGGAGGTGGGGGCTGCAGGGGACTGCCATGGCCATAGGAGAAGTGCCCATCACCTTGGTGGGGTGCACACCAGGGCAGCCATTTTCCGTGGCTGCCGGTTGTAGTTGTGCTTTTCTACCTGCAACCCAAGTGGGAAAATACACCACTTGAGGTAGGGAGTTTGTGCACCAAAGGTGATGGAGCAATGCTAGTTTAAAATAGGTACGTGCAGGAGAATAAGGCCTCAAATTAGGGTTTTCATTACTTTAACCAAAATATTATTTTTATTTTTTTATAGACTATTCAAGTCTGGCCAAAAAAAAAATCTAGTTAATAGTTTAAAAGCCATTTTAAGCTCCAGCTAGGTTTCCCCACAATTCAGTTTGATGGCAGTCATCACTTTGTATTATAGCATCAGCTCCCATAAAAACATCAGCAAATTATTTTTTCTGCAAACACCGAGAATCCACAGGATCCATGTGTGCAGCCATCTCACCTCGCTTATGACCATCCTGCCAGTCACTGTCAGCTGCTTTGTGCTCCCAGTTTCAGCCAGTCAGGCTGTTTTGATGGGAAAGCTCTCCAGACCGCTGCTGGGCATGAGGGAGCCCTGGCCTCTGAGCTCTGAGCGAGGCGCTGCAGGACCAGCCGTGCCTGGCAGGGACTCCTCATTTTCTCAGGATTTTTTTTAGCCAAAGGTCACACAGCCTTTTGAGCAGAAACAGAGGGCGATGGTTTCTCTTAGAAGCTACTTCTGCTCTTTCAGGGAGACCAGGGTAAACATTATCATAGCCTTACTAATATAATGTCAGCATTTTAGCGCAGCGCTGGCAGCTGCTCAGAACCCGGTCTGAAATCCCTGTGACAGCCGGCACTGCCAGGAGCACCCTCTCCTGCAACTGCTCCTGCCCAGCGCAGGCACCTACCACCCAGTTCCATCAGAGCATGCCTGTAGAGGTGTGCAAGGGTGAGAGGGGACACTGAGCCTTGGTTCTGCACTGCTTTCACAGACTGCCCGCTGCTGGCCTCCATACATGGTTCAGCAGGGGAGCTGCACAATCCGTTGAACTCACCAGAAATACACACTGGAATAACATGCACAGTACTGCATGAAATATTTAAAGTCTAGCCCTTGGTGAATGTTAACAAGCAAAAAAAAAGAGAAAAAAAATAACAGTGGACAGACATTGAATAGCACCAGTGCCCTAGAAGGGTTGTAGTAACTGGCGGCTGCAAGCCCCATGCTGGGTACAAAGGTCTTCATCAACATTTACACAACCTCTCCTTTGAGTCTCGTGTTTCAAGTTTACTCAGCTTGTCAAGCAGTGGAGGGTGAGGGAATTGCAGCAGACAGATTAGCTCAGTTCAGCTGTTAAAAGTGAATGTTATTTTTAATCTTCTATGTTCCATGTGAAGGCTTTCCAGCTGACACTATTTTAATTACACAAATGCTTTGGTTATCAGCACCGCTACCCCTTAATTGGAACAGCGGGCTTTCCACCAGGGAGCCACCGTCACAAAGTTTCTAGTGAAATAACACTTAATAATTTCCACAGCACATTTCACCTTCAAAACGCTATACATACATAAACTCAGTTAATTACCTCTCCCAGCATCCCTTGGAGGCAGGGAAGTGTCATTACCCACATGTAATCAAAGGGGGGGACTTCAGTGACACAGGGTGTCTTGCTCAGAACAACACAAAGGCTTGGGGTTTGTTTTGGTTTCTCAGCATAGGTACCTAGTGCTCTTTGAGGTGCCACAGAGTGCCTTTGGGGATGCACAGGGGGCTGGCAGGGCGGGAACAGCAACTCCGGGACCCCTTCCGTAGCAGTTAGAAGCCAGAGGAGATAATCTGGGAGAATCTCAAATGAAGCTAGACACTGATGTGTAGGCAGCTGACACAGTGACAAAGCATAAGACACAAGGAGAGTCCAGCATCTAGACTGTGGGATCCCAAAGGGAAAAAAAAAAACCACCCCACAAGCCTCTTCCAGACCATTCGAAGTACAGAAAAATAATCTGCATGTGGTGCAGCACTCTCCTTACTGAGCAAGCCTGAACAGAAACTCATGTGTTGTGTTCTCGGTGCATTAGGAGACTCTCAAATGCAGCAAGCCTATGGTGCCACAGCACAATGACACACTAACATTGGAAACACAGCTTCCAACTTTCCACAGAGAAGCGCTAGATGACAAGACTGTGCAACCCATCCATTACCAGCACTGGGAAGCCACTGCTGATCACCTTCATGTAATGGGGGTTACTCCGCCACTGAGCTGGAAAAATAGGTTAAGAACAGCCAAAGTATCTGAAGCGGGCCTACAAGAAGGCTGGAGGGGACTATTTACAAAGGCCTGTAGTGACAGGACATGGGGTAATGGTTTGAAGCTGGCGGAAGGTAGCTTTAGATTGGAAATTAAAAGCTGGAACAGGTTGCCCAGGGGAGTTGTGGATGCTACATCCCTGGAGGTATTCAAGGCCAGTTTGGATGGGGCCTTGAGCAACCTGGTCTAGTGGGAGGTGTCCCTGCCCATGGCAGGGGGGTGAGAACTAGATGATCTTTGAGGTCCCTTCCAACCCAAACCATTCTATGATTCTATGATTCTATGATCTGCTCCAGGAGCAGAAGGAAGCACTGCTCTGATCCAGCCCTGCTGAGATTCTCAGTTGCTAGAGCACAAGGTTGCAGAGAAGAGAGTTGTTTGCTTTCCTGCAAGCTGAGATGAGCACAACCGTAGTTTTCTCACCAGCATCCTCCCCTCCAGAAATGCACAATCCAAGGATGTAACGGGACTGTAGGAAGGATTATTAATCAAAATTCTGCTTCTGTTTGCTTTTCTTAATGTAAGAGAATAAACATTAAAAATTACATTAATGCAGATTTGTGCACAGTGATCTTGATGACTGAGCACCTACGAACACAAGCACAGGCAACCTGGAGTGATGTCCAACACTGCAATCTTAGCTGCACTCTCTGTTTTTCCAGAAGAGTCATCACAAAAATACTATGTATTTGCACAAGGCTTCAGAGATATGGTTGCCATGGAAACCATAATCCCCAAAATTCCCTCTCATTTTTCAATGTGGAGAAAGCATGTTAACATGCTGTATGGGCTCTATGCTTGATATATGCCATACTTCCACAGTACACAAGGGTTTGGGATTTTTTATTACTTTTGCACATTTTGCTTAAAGTTTATTAGCTTCTGCCTACATATATTTCACTTCTGTTAACCTACATCACACAATAATTAGCTCATTTGCCCTTTAAGTTTGCAAATTGGGAAATAACCAAGAGTGTCTTGAATCCTAGTTCTTCTGTGTGTCCGCCCTCATGCAGCGAGAGCAGCCCTTTCGATCAGCACTGAGAATGGCTTTGCTCCCCTGCTACGATGGGTATGCTTAGCAGGCAGCTACGGAACAGGGCAAAGAGACAAAGCTGTGTGTCCACTCGGCCTTAAGTTTGTCCCTCCTGCATTCGTTTCAACCCTCTGGGCTCCAGTTCACCTGTAAAGGTGTGGCTAGGCCCAAGCCCTAGGCTTCTTCCAAGCTGGGATGGCAGAACTGGGGATATGGGGCAAAGGGGGATGTCAAACAAGAGGTGCCAGGGTTGCAAGAGATGCCATTCTTACCCATGCTTGCCAGATCCTGGTCTACTAGGAGGTGTCACTGCCCGTGGCAGGGGGGTTGGAACTAGATGATCTACAAGGTCCTTTCCTACCCAAACCATTTTGTGATTCTATCATCCTCTGTCCTACTGTAATTCCTGCTATCAAAGTTTGGAATCCCACCTTGAACTGTTTCTTCTTTCCTCTCTGCTTTCACTCTGATACTCCAAGTAACAAAACAAGGTATTGCTACCAAACACCCTGCTCCGCTTCTTCAGGGTGGAATTTTTCACCTACTGGTGAGATGTAAGAAAATAAATGAGTTAAAAGGAAGTATGTGGCAGAAAGCAAAACAAGAACCTTCCCCTGGCTTCTTGTGTAAGTCTTCTGTGAAAGAGTACACCTGTAAACTAATATTTTTGTATTGCTATTGTACTTGTGAAATAAGAGAGTAACAGAAAACTCTCTAAAGGGTGAGGCCACCACCTTTATAAGATTACTGATCTGTTTCTGCATGCACCACACAAATCTTGTATATTAGTCCTTGAAATTCGCGTCTCTCCTTTAGCCTCCTACTACTGATCTCTTCACCATGGTGTCTCTTAGCACATCAGCTTTGTTAGCTGCATTGTGCCCAACTTGGGCACCTCAGGGTATCTTCACAGGTAACCTGACATTGATGCCTAATGCGATAAATCTCTGAAATCATTACTTGAGATTATTTAACTTCACATATTAAGAAACGTGACACATCTGGCTCTTATCCATTTGTTTGTCCTACATTCGTGTAGAGACATGAAGACGGGCAGATCTTGAAAACTTACTTCCAGGAAGGAAGGAATAAACCTATCTGACAAAAACATAGGCAGATCTGGAGATAGGCCTAAGAATGAGAGAAAGCACTGCAATACAGCACTCGAGATGCTCCTCTTTATGAAAGGGCACTGTCAAGTAAAGATAGTGACAGGGGAAGCCAAAGGTGACTGAAAGTAAAATGATTTTAAACCAAACAAGATTCTCCCCAAGGGTACTGGAATCTTTCCTCTTGATCTAGCAAGTGCTCAGGGCGCTGCGTGTTGTGCCATGACACAGGCCTGCTGGCTCACAAGTAATATATCATCTCTTCTCTCCAGGCACATCAGGAATGAAACTGTGGGGAATTTAACTCACAGTGCCAAGATGCTTCCTAGGTAGGAAGCTGCCCAGCTCTCCTTCTCTCTCAGCTTCTTTCCAGGATTAAACTACAAATCTTTTATCTGTTTCTCCAATAGTCACCACGTATTTATATGGTTTTTTTTCCCCCTGTTTCTTTCTTAAGCGGAGAAATATACCATTCAAGCAAACAAATCCCAGTTTGTTTCAGTTGTGCCACCTGAGCCATGACTCAGGTGTCACGGCTGAGGCTGATGTGTGAAACAAACCTTGTACATCCTTCCCTGACCATATGGCATTCTCTACCATGTGACTTAAAAAACACCTGGGCTTTAAGTCATTTATACTTCAGGTTATACACAGATTTTCTGAAGTCCCAGGTACTCTAAAATATTTTTGTGCTTCTAACTTCTCCATCGATACCGCAGCAGAAAAACAAGCAACGTGGATTTGCCAAAGGAATTAATTTAATGCAATCTTTCATTCTTAAAATGCTCAGAGGCTGCAGATCTTTGAACAGAACTGCAGAGCTGCATGCTCCCCGAGTCTAGTGTCAGCCTCCCCTTGCAATCAACAGTTTGCCAGTGCTATCAGCACGGAGAGAATCTATTTTGTCATCTCTTCCCTACACATCCCTCAGACAAGGAAGTGATCCAAGTGATCTGTGGCTACACCGAGACGCTTTCCATTTTAAGCAGATCTCTGAGCTGCATACTACACACCCAGCCTGTTGCTGTGGACAGTCTGCATGTGCAAAGGTGTTGGTAAGAAAGGTCAGCAGGTGAGCAACACCAGCTTCAGGTTGTAACTTTGATGGTTTCTGTACAAAACACCCGGGCAGGGCAAGGGTTTTGAAAGGCAATGCTATTCAGAGGCAACCTCAAAACTGCATTCCCTTTTTTAATGAGAGTTAATGACGCAACACACCTCAGTCACAGTAATACTGAAAAATAGACTCCAAGGGAGGGAAAAAGATGCAAAGATACTAGAAGAAAAACGTTTGCAGAGATGGAAAACAACACTACTGCTGCTGCTGCTTCTCCCTAAGTCCCTGCTTCAGGGGACGCCTCAAAGAAAAGGTTTCTGTCCGGGTGAAATCCTGCCGCTGAAAGACTGAGACACCGAAACTCGGTGATTTGCGAGAGAAAGCTTTACGGCGAGGCTGCTCAAAGCACAGCGTCTCCTCGGGGCCCAGCAGACACCACGACGTGAAACGCAGCGGTGAATTCCCTCAGGCGACGACGCAGAGCGGACCAAAGCGCGGGGCCCGATCCCTCCTCCCCGCCTCGCCCCG
>VZZY01006155.1:467318-521482 GCA_013400335.1 Eurystomus gularis | reverse complement strand
CCCGGTGCTGGGCGCGCCGGGGCGCCCCGGGCGCCGTGTGGAGGCCTCTGAGCGGCGGGGAGGGGAGAACCGAGCCAGCGTGTGCCCTCTGCCCCGCTCCGGGGTGTTCCGCTGAGCTCAGGGCTGCAGCCGGCCTTCGTCTTCCCGCGGAGCTTGTTTACCGCTGTCGGAGTGGGGCTTAACGGGGCGCCAGCTGCTCGATGGTCCCTGTAGCGGTCATTCATAACCGGTAGAGAAGGGGCTGCGTACAGGCGACGTTGTATCTGTAGAGGAGGGGCGACTTCAGGGTTGTTTGTGCTTCCGCATGGAAGTACGTGATCGTTTCAAAGTCTGATAAAAGGCTTTCGTTTCGCTTGTTGATGCGTAATAGGAAGAGTATATTCTAGGTGGTTAAATCAATGCAGTGAGTCTGTGAAATGCTCTATTGGTTTATAGACTCAATGTAAGGTAATTGTTCATGTCTCAGTAGCTGAACTTGTAGTGGGGTCCTAATGCTTTCTGATGATGAGGAAGCCTCATTTTGGCCATAGCCTTTTTGGTGGTAACAAAATCTTTCCATTAAAGGGTGATGGACCAGTAAAAGTTACTGGAAAAATCAGTGGCTTGACTGATGGAGATCACGGCTTCCATGTCCATGAATTCGGTGACAACACAAATGGTAAGATGTCTATCCAAGCTTTTGAGTTACAGCTGTAATGTGATTGCTCAGCTTTGAAGAGCTTCTTTTAGTGTTGCAGCAGCAACTAGTGTAAGTGCCCTTGAGTCTCATGGTTGCAAATCTGTAACAAAAAACTATGACATTTCCTTAGGAATTGCATCTCATCTAATACTTTGAACATGTTTAGACTGGTGTTCAAGATCTGACATATTAAGCACTAACCTAAATACTTTGATAATCTAGTGTTAAGAAATAAGAAAGCTTTCAGCTGAGCACAGTGTTCTAGAACGAGTAATCTTACTTTATTGAATTTTAAGTCTGTAGTAGGTTACTTACCTTCAGAGGATTAGTAGAACATTTAACAGGAGAGTAGCTATTTTGTCTTCAGTGACTTCACTTCCTCTGGCTGTAGGAGGAGTACCTTGGTGTACTGTATAAGCAACAGATTGAAACTGTCTACTGCAGAAAAGAAAAATCTACTTTTGATGGCTGCGTTCTGTTTCAGGCTGTACCAGTGCAGGTTCTCACTTCAATCCTGAAGGCAAGCAGCATGGCGGACCAAAAGATACAGAAAGGTGAGTTTAATGTGCCCGGCCTCTTACAGGGTAAGCTACTCCATGCAGCAGCCATCTAAGTGCTACTTTGTGCTTGGGAGGCCACCTCATGATTAATGCTGGGACAACACTAGAAAAAAAGGTAGTTCCTGCAGGTACTTCTAGGGCCATTTGGCAAAGGCTCTGATAACTGTACAGCAACGGACTGTACACCTTGGCTCCAAAGTATGGGTAAAATGCAGTATTTGGGGCATATTCTTGGTTTTACCATAGCTTGGGGAAGAGATGAAATACAGGCTCTTACTGAGTGAAGGCTTTTCAGGATGTGGGTGTGGGGGATCCAGGTGTTAAGCTAATGGCCACTGACCAAATAGGGCTTTCTGTTTTGGGGCCAGCTTTTGATAATAGGGCCCTAAACCATCAGTTGAGCTATAGGCAGGCTTGTCCTGTGGCATATGGGGATGTGGAAGGTGCTGAGGCCCAAGGGGAGACCGCAAAATGACTGTAAAGCTGTGTGTGCCTGGGCCTAGTGGCCTTGTATTGTGTGTTGGGCTGTTGTTAGCCTGTTAGCTTAGGTACTGTACTTCCTGCAGTATGTACTCCTTGGGGGCTGTGTGTCAGTACAGGATCTGCTGCTTATGCTGAATATCTCGACCTCAGTGGGAGCTAAGACTTTGTTCTTCCCCTGGATGCAGTTTTCATAGTCGAGTCACCTACAGGGAACCTTTGTCTATTTGAGACCTGAAGTCTGAGCAGCTGGTTTAAATATTGTGCTGGCTGGGTTTGGAGATTGGGAGGGGTCTGCACAAGAGCTGAAGGCCAGTGTGGTAGTGACTGGAGCTAGGAGCAACTGTAAAAGATAAGCTGGTCTTGCACAGGTAGGGTCTGGACTAGCACTGGGAAAACTTGGCGTTGTGATTAGCCTTCGAATGCTGACATGTATCCACAACCGCACCTTCTGTGACTGATAAATGTATGCCCGAGTGATCAGTTGTATGCCAGCCCAGGCATGCTGGCTGCTAGCCAGCTGTCTGCATGACAGAGCAGCATGAAATGGTGTGCTCGCAGGCTTCACTGGCACCCAACTGCTCTAATGCTAAAGGTCAAAACTGTGTGAACATCGTGGCTTCTGCTGGATCTGTTTTGTCAAATCCTGCTTCTGATGTGACCTGCCTGCACAGGCAGCTGCAGACTGGGGAATTCCTTAGGAGGGTGTAAGAACTAGATCATGCTTTTATTGGTGTAGAGTTGAAACAATTGGACCGAAGCTTAAATCAAAGTTCCCAAAGGGAAAACTGCCCTTGACCTGATTTTGTACAAGTTGGTTAAAAATATGAAATGGGGTGCTATGCTGTCTAAGAAGCTGGCAGTTGGCATTTGGCGAGCTGAGCTCAGTCACCCTGCATACATGGAGGGTTCTAGAAATGAGTTGGTATTCAGGGTTCTCTAGATGGGTTGATGATCTGCGAGACTTCTGTCTTTTGTGTGAATGGTTTGAGGCAGATGTGTAGGAGACAGTGTGCTGGAATGAGAACTGAACTGCTTGAGGCTTAAGAATTAAGGGATGTCCTGGTGGAGATCTAGCTCTGATAAAACCTGTGTGGTAGGATATAATGCCAAGTGTATGGGAAAATGCCAAACCGTCATAGTCATCCCTGGTACTGATGAGAACTCAATGCTTCCCCTTTGACCTGTCACTTCACAAACTGCTTTTACTAATCCTGTTTAAACCTAAAGCCTGCAGCTGCTTGTGGAATGGCTGATGTGATAGACATTAAAAGCTCTTAAGAGTAGTGGTAGTGTTTACATACACATACAAACCTTGTATGTGCAGGAAAGGTTATTTCACCTATTTGAGAGACTGAGTAGAGGGAGATGCAATCAGCATGGAAGAGTTCTTGGCTGTAAGAGTTGTGCAGTGTTGGCTTGGCTTCTTAGGGAGTGATGGTGTTCCTTCCCCCAAAGGTGATTAACCTTCCAGTTTCAGGTTCTACCTAGGACTGAATTTTAATCATCCCTCAAACAAAAGGAGTTAAAAAGAGGGGAAGTGGTCAAGACTGACTGGTGATGGTAAATGAGGACGTATGTGCTGCTTAAGATGGTGGAGTACTTCAGTGTCATAACTGTGGGTATTGTATTGTATTGTCAAGGCCATCACTTAGAAGAGCTTTCAATTCAACCAAGCTTTCTATGGGTTTCTTTGCATCTTTGTGTAGGCATGTGGGAGACCTTGGCAATGTGACTGCTAAAGGAGGAGTGGCAGAAGTGGAAATAGAAGATTCCATCATCTCTCTTAGCGGACCACATTGCATCATCGGACGTACCATGGTGGTAAGTGTCTTGGTGCATACTGGGATGCTTTAAGGAACTCTAGGGCAGTCTTGGCAGTGCGTGGAGACTTTTTGGTGCTGGAGGCCAGGCCCTGGTGTTTGCTATAGAACAAAGTTTTCTATGTACTATTAGTATGATACCTCATTGCCACACTAATCTTAAATTTTCTGCCTGCCTTCAGAGATGTTCCTCTCCATTTAACTTGGCTTCTTCCAGCTGTGAGTGACTAAAGCAGCCTGATTTGAGGAAGGGGCTGTCAGTCTGGCACAAAAGCTGTCACTGAAAGGGCATGGCAGTGGGCACTTAGGACACTGTGGCTCACTAGTACTGGTCTGGCCGCTGCTGGTGTAACTTGTGCCACAGTCTCCCTTGGAAAAGGGTGGGCAGAGGCTGAGTAGACTTGGCCACCTGTGAGCATTGCCAGTCTTGTTCCCCTTGGGACTCCAGCGTGTGCTGAGACCACCGCACTCCTGCCCAAAACAGGCTGGGGCTGATGGCCGGGGAGCAGGGAGGTGTGCAGGGTAGCTCTTCGGGTGGTGTGGCCAAGGCCCCGTGCCCGCAGTGCAGCTGTCAGCCCTGTGTGCTGAGGGTGACCTTGAATGTCAAGCCCAAGCATGCTCTTGAGCTAGCAGTAATAATGTTTTGAAACATGGGGTTTTGGTGACTTCCAGTTCAAATTTGGCTGAAGGCAAGTTAAGTTTAGCCAAGTCTAGTCTTCAGTTTAGCATGAGTACTGATTTGGCATTCAGCACCACTTAATTATGGTAGGTTCTCTGTTGTGTAACGCATCCTGCTGGTAGTGCTGCTTGTCACTGCTGCCGCTCATGGCAGTAGTGAAAAATGTTGCTTAGTTCTGCAATAACATGAATTAAGAAATCTTCAATTCTCTTTTAGGTCCATGAGAAACGTGATGACCTGGGTAGAGGGGGAGATAATGAGAGCAAATTAACTGGAAATGCTGGTCCTCGTTTAGCTTGTGGTGTAATTGGAATAGCAAAGAGCTAAGTATTGTACCTGAAGTGCTTAAGGTGACAGTGATGAGTGGGTTGTATTTCATGGCAAATGCTGTACTTGGCATTCCCTGTGCATGCAAAAGATTTATCAGTTAATCTCATTTACTACTCTGCATTCTGAGTATCACTTAAACTGGTGAAGACTGACTTAATTTTGTATGATGTATGTTGTAATTAAAGTGGCCCTAACAGAATGTCTCTGTAGTCTTCTGCTAAAGCATCTGCTGTAACCATTAAGTATAACTTCACTGACAGGAACCCCCCATTCTGTGTAATGGAAGATGTGTAGTAGCAGTCACCTCCTGAACACCAAAATGTCTGGTACACCCTGTGGTTTGGAGGATGGGCCTTAGAAGCTTTGGCAAGACTACTCACCAAAGAGCAGTAGGCATTGTATGTATCTGGGCTTCCTCCTGGCAAAGTTGCAGCACTTGTAGGTTCCAAACTTGTGTAATAAACTTGCTGGGCAAATACATCTTGGTCTTGCTGTCTGTGAAACGGAAAACCTGAAACCCCTGCCTGCTGACTTCCAAATATGGAGAAGTGGGCCTGGACTTCCTCATGGCATGACATGCTGGAATCCCAACAGTATCCAACAGGTTGCTTCCAGCCTGTCACCCTGGAACAACCAAGACCTGACCTCACTCAGGATGTCTGTTTCTTGCCTTGCCATGTGGTCTCCTGTGACAGAGTCCCAGGTTCTGTGCTAACAACCTGACCCCCTCTGCACCTTAACAGGCAGTAGTTTGTGTGCCTAAGGACAGTTGCTGCTCTGCAGAAGCACCTCCTTGCTGTAACATGGAGTGCAGTGTGGCACTCAACGTGTGACTGCAAAGTGACATGTGTGGTGGGGAAGCCTTAAGCACCTAAAATGGTCTCGCTCCAACATGTGTCCTTGTGCCTCATCTGCACCTCTGTGTGCGCTGGGGGGTTGTGCGATGAAAGCCTGGATGTGTTGAAGACAACTCCTTTCTTCAAGCTATGTGGGAGCATCTAGTGTGGAATGGGCCCTTCCTTCAAAAGGATTGATAGAGCCAGAAGTTCCATATTTAATTCTGCGAAGCTTTCCAGCAGTGTAATTGGTGTGTACTAGTGCCAGCCTTCGTTGTTGTCTTGCATGTACCTCTTAAATGCAGATTTCCAAGTCTTTAGATGGAGAAGATTATTAGTTTTAATGAAGACTTGTATCAGCATTCCTTTATCTTGTACAGAAGAGATACTTGTGGAAGCAGCTGGTCGTAGTTCTAGACACCTAGATCCCGGTGTAGCATGTTACAAAGGGAAAGGCTTTTGGCAGTAACAGCAAGAATACTGTAAAAGCACTTTTAAACTTACATTTGTTGCAGGTGGCAAATGACTGCACCTCCCTTCCAGCTCCCTCCTTCAGCATCAGGGAGTGTCCAACACGGAACGCTCACAAGTACCCCCATCACCTCTTTCCACTTCAGAGGAGGGTGATGTCAGCTCCTCTCCTGAAGTGGGGAAAACAGAAGTACTTGGCAACTGTAGGTTGAGCTGGGGTGGGATGAGCACTTTAAGCCAGAAATTTGGTAGCTGTAGACGGGTAG
The DNA here is from genome assembly GCA_013400335.1 of Eurystomus gularis. Classification (NCBI taxonomy): domain Eukaryota; kingdom Metazoa; phylum Chordata; class Aves; order Coraciiformes; family Coraciidae; genus Eurystomus; species Eurystomus gularis. Next base: position 515,358 of record VZZY01006155.1, on the reverse strand, counting down.
GACACAGTTACGTTGGTGATGCACTGCCAGCGGGTTTTACTATACGGTCACTGCTTCGGAAGGTAGCAAGAAATTGTTCCACAAAGGCCGTCCAAGGTTTTCCTGGGCTTTGTTTTCAAACTCCTCCTGAGGGAAACGGAGAGGATGGGAGGTGGCATGGGCGTGAACAGATAAGCCTTCTGTCTCTTTCATTCTTGCCTTCAAATCTTTTAATAGTGTATTCATTTAAAAATGTCCTACCTCCTTACAGAATTATGGCAGTTTTACTAAGATGACTCTTAAACATAAGACATGAATGTTTGGCTTTGTATGACGAAAAAGTTCGTTCCACGGGCCCAGCATGAAACAAACATTAAGGACACAATTTTTAACACATGGAAGTTGAGTTCAGTACAAGTATGTAAACAGGTTTTTTTTTCTCTCTTTATTCTGCTGTTGCAAGAACATAAAAATATATGTCCTCTCCCCAGTCCATGACTCCACATTTGCTTTCCCTCCCCCAGAAAAACTGCCTCTGCCGCTGTGGAAAAGAACGGGTGTAAGAAAGCAGCTGCCTGTCACTTAGGGGAAAAAAACCCAGCTTTAAAAGTAGCACACACCTATATCGAGGAGAAAAAAAAAATAAAAATCTTAAAATATGCACAGGCTTCATACAATTTTTCCACTATGCTCCCAGAGTTAAGCTCCAACGGAAGCCTGGTGCCACCCGAGCCTGGCGCGTGGCTGACGGATGGGGCAAGCATGTTTCGGGGCAGCGCTGCCCGCGCCCCGGCTCCGCTCCGCTCAGCGCCGCCGTCTGAAGGGCTGACCACCCAGAACTAGTGTCTGCGCTCAAAATCACTTCAGTGGTACGGAGAGGAGATGGTAGAAGTGACACAAGAGTACGCCCTCGCTTTGTCCGTCAGTCCGATAGGTACAACACTAGAGGTGGGTAGAAGTTTTAAACCTACCTCTTGCGGGGTTACAGGAGGTGGACAGCGTTAACACGGACAACGGCTGCAGCCCAGACTGGCGTGAAGGAAGAGGCAGCGTTTTAAAATCCTCGCGTGCCCTCCCACCTCCCTTCTTTTCCCTGACCCCATTCAAAACAAACAAACAAAAAAACCAAAATAAAAAAAAGGTTAGCATTTTAAATTATGTTTTGGTATTTTTGATTTTTCTTGCACCCCGCTGTCCAGAAAGCATCAATGAATAACAAGTACAGAAGATGCTGAACTGGTGCGCTCCCAGCCCACCACACACAGTAATTTTATCACATCACAAGCAGAGCAGACTTAAATATGTCTGAAGGTGTCCACTTTTTTTTAAAAAGGCTCATGAGGGTGACATTTACCACAGAACCAGTTGGGGGGGGGGGGGGGAAAAAAAAAAAAAAAAAAAGAAGAAAGAAAAAATAACTGATTGCATTGCAAACACTAAACAGTTAACTCTTCAATTAACACTTTAAAAACCACTAACTTTTACCTAGGATGGTCAAGTAGCTCATTAAAATGCAGCAATCTAAAAATCAAGATGACTATTACAAATAAAAATTTGCTTCTGTGAATAGCTACACAAACAGATGTATTCCTTTTAACAAATAGAAACAAAACAGTCTAATTTAGACTCCAGTACAGCATTAACAGTTCAAACTTTTAAGATGTTGAACACTCCTTTTCCACTTCAGTGCAGTGTAGGAAGAATAGCACACGTTAAAGTTTGTTACGAAAATAGAGTTTATTAAAAACACATCCCTATTGTTTTGAGGAGCTTTCACCGTTACCTTTTCTTAAATTAAAAAAAAAAAAAAAAAAATAGAAAGCACTTCTACTTCTGATTTGTAAACTTTTTAAAGTCAAAACTTTAAAAAAGTTACAGCAAAAATGGGTAATATTTTAATCATATCTCTTCAGTATGTCACGTTATGTTGTGGCTATTTTAAATAGAAGGGAAGCAATCAAATTGCTTACAACTCCCCACCAACTACCGAGGGGCTGTGATATAAGCAGAAGCAAATATAATACAGCGGACTGTACAACTAAAGCTCTACACTCCCACAAATGTCACTGGCATCTTGGGACAACTTCCAGTCGCTAGCGAGGAGCCTCCGCCACTGAGCCCGTCTCCTTTTCCGCTTGTTCCACAGATGAGGTAGCCTCGGATGTCAACTCTTCCACAGGTTTTACACCTGTAGGTTCCGACTCTCCCGCTGCAAGTTCGGAAACAATGTCTGCATCTTCCATTTTGCCGCTATGAGGCTCGTGGTTTTTGTCGCCGTCTGCCCTGTCTGTCATCTCCGGCTTCTCCTTTCCTCGGTTTTCTTCCTTGTCTCTACGTGACTCCCTGTCTCTTGAATCTCTCTCTCTGTCTCGATGGCCGCTGGACCGCCTGTTTCTGTCCTCCAAGTCCCTGTGTCTCTCACGCTCGGGGCTTCTCCGTCCCCAGTCTCGCCTGTCACGATTACCAAGTCGCTCGTGATCTCGGTCATCGTTGCGGTTACCATAGCGGTCACGATCGTTTTCTACCCGATTGCCGAAAGATCTCCTTCCAAACCTTTCCTGGTCTCTGTTAGGTGTGAATGTCTGCCTGTCATTCCTAAACTGCCTCCCATCTCTGTTCTCCTCGGGTCCGCCTGGCCCCCCGCTTCCCGGCATCCCCCCAGGCCTCACAAAGTGCCCGGGTGGCGGGAAGGGGGTTTTCATTCCGTGGGGGGGAGGCATCCCAAAGCCCCCCGGCCCTGGCGGGGGCCCTCTGTGCATCATGTGGGGAGGCATGTGTCGCGGTGGCATCAAGGGAAACCGCTGCAGAGGAGGCGGTGGCATTCCCGGCGGCCGCTGGAGTGGTATCAACCCAGGCCGGGCACCCAAGAGGCCAGTGGATGGGGTCTGCAAGCCAACAACAGGGGCTGGCGGGGGCGGAGCGACTCCTTGCGTGCCTGCAACAAACAAGCACACACACACAGAGTAAAATCAGAGGCTGGCAGGAGGGAGAAAAGCAAGATTTTCATCATTTCAAAAACATTCTGACATTCGCTGACATCATTGTCACACTGAAATTGGAGCGGGGGGGGAGGCGGGAAGAGAGCAGCCGGCAAAGCTTCCTGTGCCGGTCTGCATACTGTCAAGAGCATCGTCTTCAACCAGAAGTTTGCGTTGTGCTAGAAGGAATTAGTACTGCACTGGTAGTAACCAACCGCTTCTCCTACAGGCTTCCTCTTGTGAAGAAGCTGCTGCCACTTTGCAGGTCAGAATTCTTCCTGAGCTCAGTGTCTTGCTTCCCCAGCTCGCTGCTGACCAAACACCTTCCTAATAGGTGATGCTTCCCAGCCTTCCAATTAAAGACACCTCACGCCTCCTTCAGTTAGCTTAAAAATATTTTATCCTCTCCTACAAACATCAGTGAAACCACATCTGGCTAAAATGCCTGAGATTGGAAGTGGTCATCAACCAGATTTTCAACGTGCAGCAGATACAGTGAGCTATGAAGGGAGAGGGAAGGTCAGCACAGGGCTGCAGGACATCAGAGAAGTCCATTTACCCTTCTGCAGAAACGGGATACAACAAAGTTTAATTTTAGTAGAATAAACCTTGCAATGTAAACGGAAAGGAAATGCAGCAGGTAATCTCTGGATTTATTTTTTAAAGACAATTTTTCTATCCTTTATAGCACGTATCCCACCCCACCATACACAACCGTTTTCTATTTTCATTCCTGGACTCTTGTTTTTAGCACAGCCTTTGTAAGAGGACAAAAAAAAATAACACTCAAAACACACTGTTCCAGAAAACTCAGCCCTTAGCTTGTTGACATCAACACAACGAGCCAAAATGAGCGAGGATGACCGAGCTCCAGATGAGGACTTCATACCAACAAGCGTGTGCCAGCTTATCTCGCGTGCCTCCTTTGTCTCAACTAGTAGCTCTGTTGTCTCACGTTCTCTGCGGCCTTCACACCGCATCTGCCTGCTCTGGCTGCTCGCTAGCAGTTATTTGCCTGAAAATAAGCTCCCTGTCTGAGAAATCGTGTTGCTTTTTAAACTCCCCAGGCTGAAATTTAAAGGAATCAACAGTTGCCAGCAGCACAAGCACAAATCTCTCCTAATCCATCTTGTGTTCCCTTGTAATTTGTTGAGACGATAAATAACATTTTCTTTCCACGTGTATCAATAAAAAATGAAAGTTAAGAATGCCACTTACGTAAAATTTTTCGCTTCTGCCCTGGGTAAAACTAGAATGTGAAACGGCGATGTAAATTAATACTAGAATTAAATACTTGGCAGCCAAAACTGCACCTCCAGCGTAACGAGCACGGTGGAGCAGACACCCCAAATGACCTGCCATTCAGCTGCCGGGGCTTCCCTCTTCTCCTCCACCTGCCTTGATTAGCGTTTCTATCCCGTATGGCTGAGCCTTCCCAGGAACACACACGTTGCCCTTTCACACCACTTCTTCCGTGTGAGAACATCTCTAATAGAAACCTTTCTATCTGAGCGCTCATTGTATTTGTATGACAAGGAAATTACATGTTGCTGACCAGGAGAACTCGGGTAACACAGATGCGAATACTCTTCCAGTCCCCGGTGCCATCTTACCTTCCCCGCCACGCAGTCACTTTTAAGACACAGCTTGACAGGTCACACTCTTTGAAAGAAATGTTCCAGCAGCAACAGTGTATTTTTTCTGTTGGTTTGGGTTTTTTCTTCCTTTTTAACTCTAAAACGTACAGCCCGCCCCCTCCTCCTGTTCACAACCAGGCCTGTAAGCACCTAGTTCAAACGCCTCCCATGACTTCGTGCTACAGGTCTGACGGGACAGAGGTACGGCTAACGCTGTCTTCCAACATTACTTTGATGAATTCTGAGGCTTGGGGATATTTCTGTTGATAGTAAATTCTCCCACCAAAGATGAAAAATAAGGCAGAAAACAGTAACTGAGATGTACGGAGCTGAGGAAGGGAAGTGCATGCTTTGGCCGGACAGCAGTGGAGTAGATGGACGGTGGTTACAACAGCATGAACGTGAGCCAAGTGTGAAAAGGATTTTTAGATTTAACAAGGACGAGTGATTTAATTTCTCAACCTTATTTCTATATAAAAGGCAGCACAGAAGCAGCATAATAGTACCTGCAGGTCATTCTCTTTCCCTCTGGGCTGCACTAGCAGGGCAGCTGGACGCTTTTTATTCTAAATCAGCCCACTCAGATTGTGCGGCTGAAGTACACTCTAGGAAGAAGTGTTAGACTTTTCTCGCCGTGCTGACAAATCAAGCGCCAATTAAAAATTTACTCTCCAAGAGCCTTCTAGAAGCACATCCAAGCTTACTGAAAATGCTCAGTAAAATTAATGGTACAGGTTGCACGTGAGATGTCCAGGAAAATACAGAGCCCTCTGTTGTCTTCTGCAGGGGGAAGACAGTATGTAAAATTTTAAGTTTGTCGAACTTGAAGGACCAGAGCTCCTCGAGGAACAATGAAGTGGTTTAATGACCACCTCATACCCGTGCAGACGAGTGATGGAATTTATCTGCCCCAGCCTCTATTTTATTCATTTGTTCAGAGCCAATGACCTTTCCGCAGCAGGTAACCTTGCTTTCCTGTTCCGGGTACGAAACACAACCCTCCCTTCCGCCAGCTGCTCCCTCTGCGTCCCTGGGCTATGACACGGCTTTTAGTACAAGACATGGCTTGTGATACCGGAGACAAAATCCTCAATCCCTGCACCTCATTTATTCAACACTATTCTGTTCAAATGTGTAAACATACAGATTGCGTTCACAACTTTTTATTTGTAACTTTTACCAGTGATGTGCAGTGCGGGGTCCTCAGAACTCGCGAAGAGGAGTGTTTACAATGAAGAACGCAGATGCAAGTGCATGGGGAAAGCCCATCGCCAGCCACGAGTGGTGTTTCAGGTGCAAGAACAATCACACAGTGTCAAAAGTTTCATCATGTCACTTTACTTGTAAGACACAGCCCCAAATGCTATAGCTGTCGAGAAGAAAGGTCTTCTATCCAAAGAGCTCACAGGAGTCATCCTTACTGTTTTGATAAATCAGGTTAAAAGCCAGATTCCTGCCACTGTAATTCCATTTCTGATTATCTGCTCTTCTGGCTGGACAAATCCCACGTTCCCTCATAATTACCAGTGTTAAAACAGCTAACACAACGGAGAAGTATACCATCTTTTTTTTAACTGAACTCTGCTCAGTAAGGGATTACAGTGTCTCCTAGGACCTGTTAAATGACTTCTCAGCTGTGCTGTTAAAAGAAAGCAACAGGAGGAACGGTGTTTGCTGCGCCTCACGCAGCAATCCTGCTTCAAATACGCCTCCTTCGCAACTCTGATGGAAATGTGTATGAGAACAAGAAGTCAAAAGCTTACAGTTCCAGCACAACGGGCTACAGCTTTACACTTGGAGTTTGATGCTGATGTTCTGCAACATTTAGCACGTCACATTCATCCTCCTATGGTTCTCCAGTGGGGAATGCTGCGTCTTAAAACTAGAACGTTCAATACTACCAGGAAGCTCTTGAGAGAGGGACAGTGTTGTAAGCCTTGTGCCTTTTTCTGGCGTTCGAGACAGGATCCTTTAGACCAGGCCAAGACTGTAAAGAAAGAAGCCTAAACTCAAGAACCTCAATATCAATTCATAGCTTAAATAACTTGCCCTAAATACCACCATTTTTCAGGGCAGTCAATGTCCATCATCACTGAAGCCAGTAGGAGCTTGCTCCTATTCATGTAAGATGCTTAAATAAGGATGTAACAGTCAAACCACGTTACGTGGACCATGTTGGTTACTGGTATTAAGGCATCTAAACCACCTGCTTTACAAAACATGTAACACTAAGCTGATCCAGGTGAAGGGAATTCCATGAATGGTGCTTGAGAGTTCATGTTCCCTTACCTCTGAATTCTCCATTGGGAAAGCAACCATCAGAGGTATTATTAGCAAACATGCAGTGTTTGTTATGCTTTTAAAATGTGCTATCACAGGACATCTGGAAATGCCTCAATCACCGCTCTTGTCTGGTATTAATCAAAAGCTCATCCTTCCTGTAAAGGAAGTATCGACTTTATAATACAGCAGTACTCTGATGAGCTCGGAGAATACCGTAGTCTGTCTTTTATAAATTGAATGCAGATTACAAAAAGAGAGACTTGAGAACAAAGCAGCACAAGAGAAAAGAATAGTAATTAAGCATGCATTAACAGGAAATGAATACCAACTTCATTGAGAACTACAGTATAATTAATCTTTGATAATATGTAATTATCATTGTAGGAATTTTGGTTCAAAGAGAACTAGACCGGAACCTACAAACTGCAATATGGTGTGTTTAATCAAGGTAATAGATCACAGAATCTGAGTCTTCAAAACACAGCATCTGCAACAGCAGTTTATTACTGGTCCAAGTTACAGCATTTGCTCAACACTAAAAACAAGTTGGCAAATCAAGAATTATTCAAAAGCCTGTCACTTTCTGCAATATTCACATGTAAAAGGAGTCTAAAAATACCTGCTTTGCAGATCATTTAAAAAATGACATCTGAGCACACACTCACAGAACCTATTACAGTCTGGATAACCTTGTTCGAATTAAGAACAAGAAGCTATAACAGCAGCAAATATGACCAAAGATACAACTAAATCAAGACAACCTGAGGGTGGTTTTTCAGAAATAAGCACAAAAAAATTCAGACACAATGTCCAGGAGGGATCACTCCTCTGAAGCACAAACATGTCTTTGTTGGAAGTGATGGAAGAGTTACATCGGAGGAATGAACGAAATTAGTGGAGATGAAACAGAACGCAACTTACATTACTAGGAAAGCATATGAAATCTTACAATAATAAATTTAGAATTACTTTGTAACAGATAGATAAGCTTCATTTTGAAGTTACAAAAATTAGAAGAGAGCTCCTGCGTTTGTACAGATTACACATGGTGTTCTCAAGCAAGCTTAAGTTTAGATTTCTATGACAGTCTCTTCAGAGCAATAATCTTCATTCCTTGAATTCAGCCTGCTGAAGTAAGTTCTTCTAAACTGCCCAAATATCCGAAGAACACTTCTTCATTCTTCGTGTTACGCTACTCAAACCCCTTCATCCCTACTGCCCCCAGCAGAGTCCTCAGGACACACTTCATGATGCTGTCAAACCAATCTCTCTTCCACCTTCTTATCTCAGTTTGGAGAGCCACATCATGGGAATGTTTAACCAGCAGTTTGAAGACTTCGTGAGAAACCAGTCACACGATCAGTCATCTACTCAAATTGCTAAACCATATACTTGTGAATGTGAGGTCCTTTTGTCTGAAGCACTTGATGTCCCTTGTCTGCACTTTCCCATGGCTAACAGCAGCTGAGGCTGTACCTACTCATTTGCTGTGTCCAGTCCACTTCCCTCTGACCAGTGCAAGACTGTAGGTCAGACACTAATGCTACCTTTAAATTGTCAAGCCTGCAAGTAATTTCTGGGCTCCAGGACTAGGATGCACATGTAGATTGCATCTCATGTCCGCACATGTGGTGAAACCCTGGCACAATCCCCTTCCCATGCTTTGACTTCCCTAGCAGTGAAACCTGACACACAGAATGGAAAGGACAGAATGACGATGCAGCCTGAGCAGCTCTTGAACTCAGAGGATGGGGAGGGCAAGACTTCAAGGGACACTTCTTTGCTATCTAGACCACCATGAGTCATGGAAAACATCACCTCGGCACTTTTCTGCCAGCCTAAGGAGAGACCAGACCTGGCCCCTCACATACAGGGCTGAGCTCCATTGATAAGTGAATCAAAGTGATTTGAAGAACAAAGTTTCATTTGTGTTAACTTACTGAAAAGTTTCAAAAGCAAAGAACAACCAATACTAATATTTTATCTTTTCCCATGTAAAAGATTATGATCTCTTTCTTCTAATTTTCTTGCATCTTAGATTGTGAACAGTCCCCTTTTAACTCCAAAATGTTAGGATGGAAGAATTTTACATAACTCCTTGATTTGATTATAAGTAACTTCTTGAAATAAGACACTCATCAAAATAAAATGCGATTACTTAAGTAAACGCATAGATTACTAAGCTATTACTTCAGGTCTACTCTGTAAGCTCACACACGCAATCGTAGAAAAAGAAAAAAAATCTCCTATGCCCCTGTTGATGAGACTGAACACTGATGGACATCACTCTGCCCACAGAGACAACTTTATCTGCCTCAAATATTCAATAAACAAGTTAAGAAAAACCAAGGCAAGTTTTTGATCATCAAATTTATTAAGTTCAGCTTCTTCAAATCTGTAAGACTAAGGAAAGCTACTGTCCAAGTAACTAATGCGGGTTATGTAATTTACTTTGATCTTAATTTTGTAAATCCTTTTTCTTCTGTGTATAATGATACAGTGACTGCAGAGTAACAACACATTCCAAAGGCTTGGAATGCTGTACAAGACGTAGTACCACGAAACTTAAAAAAACCTGGTAATGCTGTACTACAATTACCAAAGTGTACCTTCATCATTAAGATGTTCATGTCTTAAACATATGGTCCAATAATCCTTATCTCTACAAATTCTCTCATTCCATGGTGTCGCCATAGGATTTTTTGGGAAGCTCTTCTCTGTGTGCCAAGTGTCCAGGATACTCTAAAATAATTAGCTGCTGGTTTTGCATATCTGCTTTGATGGACTTGAAAAAGCAGACTGATTTTCAGAGAGAAGCAGCTCTTTACTTTTTGAAAAATGCCCTTTAAAAGTGTCTTATTTTGAATTTCCAACATGAAGGACCCAAAACTCACTGGAGTCATTGCTGGAAAATTTAGCCTTCAAATCCAATAGAGCAGTAAGCTCTCAGGAAGACAAATCTCTGGGTTTTTTTTTCAGTGTTCACCCTAAAGTTCTAGGCAGAAACACACTAAACCAAAATTATCTTTTTCATTCACTTGTTTGGCACTCATTTAGAGGTCTGAAATCCCCTAAATGTAATAATCTCATTAAAATCTGTAGAATTTTTATAAAATTTGTAGAAAACAAGTCTCTCTGAGTGGCCTATCAAAGGCCATCCTAAAATAAGTATTTAGCAGACCTCTGTAAAATTAAACAGTACGCACTCTCTTAAAAACTAACCAAGTTCATACCACATCGTGAAAAGTATTTATGCAAGATATCCAAAGTTAGTTTGGTTTTGCTAGTCAAAATATCATCTTGTAATTCTAAAATAAGGTACAACATTGTTAAAAAGGTTTCAAAACCTATAGTGCTGCACCGCTGAATAAAAGCTTTTGGGTTTTGATTTTATTAATTTATTTCATACAGAAAAAGTATTCCATATTTTCACAGATTTAAAAAAAATACTGTTTCTCTGTAAGTTAATTTTATACATGTAACAGTTGAGTCTAAAACATACGTCATATATCATACAGATGTTGTGCTGCAACTTGATTTTCTATATGGTAAAAACCTCTATTTGTTAAAAGTAGACAGCATTTTATTCTGTCCTAAATTTGTAACTTAAACATTACGGCCTTTTTGTTTCTCTTAGGAAACAGATCTTCAATAATAATAAAAAAAATACTGCTCCTTCTGTGCAAAATCAAAAATGTTAAAACCCAACAGAAGGGCTGGAATTTCAACTGGTTTAGAAAAAATCTGCTTTACTTGCCCACAAACTGTAAGTCAGTAGCAAAATCAAAATCGTATTTTAAATGAAGGGAACAATAAACGGAAGAATATATGCAAAAATTAACTTACCAAGAAGTGGAATAGCTTGGGTGACAGGAGCAGGTACATTAGTAGGTGCTACAGGAGGTGGAACAGTCCCATACATTTTGGAACTATCGGTAGTTTCAGCACTTCCTCTGGATCCCGAAACCACTGTTGGGATGGGATTTCCTACAGATGAATCTTTTGTAGTGTCTTCATTCACACCAGTTGCTGTAGCTAAGAAACAATGCATTGACATATTAAAAACAAGAGTCAGCTTTTCTGCTTGCACGACACCTTCCTTCTACTGCCTAAGATCTAAACACTTACAATTTGGGATGTTTACTGCCGGAGTGTGAGGAACAGATACTGGAGGAGTTATAGGTGGTGGTGGTCCAGGAGGAAGAAAGCCTATAAAAAAAGGATATATTAACACTGAGTATAGCTTTACTAAACACACTTGTGTAGATTGTGTGGCAGATGCTTTTATTTGCTATATGATTAAAAAAAAGAATTAAAATTCCTAAAAATATATAAACATACCCGGGGGTAAATGCATGGGGTTGAAACCAGGTCGTAAAAATGGAGGTGGCGGCGGTGGCGGCACTCCAGGAGCAAATCCAGGAGGTGGGATTCCTAAAGGTGCTGTGAAAGCAGGTGGTTGAAGTGCACCAACCACAGGAGGACCTGATGGATGTGGTGGAACCTAAGAAAAAAAGGAAGGGGAAAGCTGCATTACCTCAAGACTGAATAGATTATTTGTTGTTCAGTTGTGGACTGCTGTCTCCTGTGCTTTGTCCACCAAAACAAGAAAAATGTAAGCTACCTTGAATGACTCTGCAACAAGGTGACTTACATAACTGATCTAATTAGCAGTCAAAGAACTCCTGCAACTTAAAATATTAACATTGATCTTTTCTGCCTTTGTTTTTAAAGGAAAAGTTACTTTCTGTGGCAAATCAATATTCATACATGCTGCTAACTCATCCAGATGTACCCTTTACACAGTAGCTGGAATTAATTTTACCATCCAGCATGATACACTATAATGCACACAACTCTGGAGCAATTAAAAACCTTTTCTTTTTTTGCTATCTGAGTTTGTATATTAAATTAGAGTGACTATTATTTCCTTTCTTTTTAAATTCTGATTTATATCAGCTCTGAATGAAAACTGTTTTAAATTAATTGGTCCTTAGATTCGTATTTGTGAGCTTACTATAAAGCCTGTATTAAATGTGTGGGAATGAAAAGGAATAAAGTTTAATCAAAATATGCTCTGTGTTTAAAATTGATTTATTAAAAAGCTGTGTACTCAAGTGATCATAACTGACTCACCTCCACGACTACCAGCATTTTAGAACTACTACACCAAGACTCTTCATAACTCATCCCTTATTTCTAGAGTAAGGAAGGAAAAGCCTTTACCGTTTTATTCTCAGAACTGAAAGAAGTGGCATTAAACCAAAGTAAGCAAAATATTTTCCTTAAACCTGGAGAAGATGCTAAAGCTGCCAAGCACCTAATACCACTTCAAACTTGTGTTCCAAGTTCTTTACTAATGCCTAGTTTGTGAGCTCAGGCACGCTAAAACTTGAACTATTCAAATTTCAAAATCAATTAATTACAACAGGCTTCAATTCATTAGGCTTCAATGTAGACCATCACTTTTTATTTTTGGTTATAAATTGGTTATTTATTGGTTGATAATATCCTGCTGATCAGGCCTTGGCCTGAAGTTAACTGAGCAGGATGTCAGAAACTACTGGATGTGGCACAAGAAATTGCTAAAGGTTACAATGTAAGAAGCTAACAAACGTTACAGATGGCACCAGGAGGGATGGCTGGATTCTGCAGGTGGTTAAGGGGTGTTATACAAACAACGGCCACACTTCAGAGATAGCTAGAAAGGAGCACTGGGGATCTTCTGGGGACTAGGACCTTGCAAGGCCAAGAGTGCACAGGTAAGCATATCTAGGAGCACCATAGAAGGCCAAGACTGCCTAGATGAACAGTAACTTTGAGTAACCCTACAGGTGTTTCCACAGTTGAAGCTTTAGGAAAAAGAGCTCCAAAGCCACAGTAACTCAATAGCCTTGGTAGGTCTTCTTGTTTACAGGGCACTCCTTCAAAGAGAAACAACTTACAAAATTACGTAGACATAACGACAGATCTGTTGATGGCAGTCACCTTCTGTGAAGCAGGCATTCATGAACAGAGTGTGTATGTAGCAGAAGGAATTGAGGAGGGGTACCAAGAAGGCAAAAAGCTTTTAAAATGAGGAGAAACTCGCTGAGTGCTGTCAGTCCTTCAGTAGTTAAAAGCTGAGAAAACTGTGGATGAAGCATGTGTATGCAAGGGCTTGAGAAGGTGTAAGATAGTACATATTATATTGGAACTAGAATAGAAGTAACATCAAAGGAAGGTGATTTAGACACATATTAGAGGATATTAATATCTAATTATCCAAGCTTAACTGCTGCACTTAAGTTTTTCTAAAAAGTTAGCCCTCTAACACGTAATTGTGAGTAACACATTAAAACCTTTCCTTTAAGCAGAAAGAAAAAAGGAAGATGGTAAAAATCTGTGCATAAATGTCACATCATCTAATTTAAAAAGCAATTTAAAGTCTCTCTGTTTGTTAAAGAGATGGAACCAATGGCTAATAACCATTGACAGATGACAAACACAGAGGACTGGTCAACAGTTTCAGAATAATAGCTCATTAATCGGATAAAACAAAGTAACAAAAATACTACGGGGAAGACAAATATTGGGAAAACCTTGTATTTTACTAGCAACACTGGACAGTGGACTAGCTAACCTCTCAGTAAGCGTAATGGAGACTGTCAGGTACATCTCAATGAACATGTGTTGGGATTTGGCCTGTGTCCAGGTACAACTATCTCCTACTGCACACCTCTCAGATTGAGACTTGAAGGAGAATTATTGGCCCTGTGAACTAACGGAACACAGCCTACCTACAGTGTTCCAAGATAAGTAAATATATATTTAAGTGCACCTGGAGTCTTCAGCAGGCAGACTGCAAAGGAGGAGGAGTCTTCCAGCTTCAACAGATATTGGACTAATGTGTAACTCCCACATCTAGTTACTGGCAGAAGGAGCACAAGGGATTGAGAAACACATCACGAAATGTGGGACGTGCACACTCAACCTCGACTCTGGTTTCTGGCTTAAAAGCAGAAGAAGGGGAAGAAGGGACTTTGGGTTGGCCTGGGAAACTTAGAGAAAGGGTGGCCAGAACAAACCCTTTGGACTTCAATGTATAATATAACCCTGGCAAATCCTGAGCCACAGTTCACATAAAAGAATAGGAATTTGATAGGGTAACACCAAGCTTTACAGAAGAATGGAACACCAATTGCCCAAAACCTCCTCAAGCAACGAACAACACAAGTGCTATTAGAAGCGCCATTAACAGAAACTGACTCACAATAACCAAGGAATAGGCTTAAGATGATCTTGGACATTGCAATATGACTTTAAAATAAACACAAACCTAGATCAGAGAGGACCACTGAGGTGGATTACTCAGACCTGCAGGACTGGGACCAGATTTAGCTACAGCTCAGAGATCTTAATCTATAGGCAAGAAAAGGGCTCACTCCAGTGGCACAACACAACAGAAGTATTCCACCTATCTTGGCAAGAACCCAGGACCCTGTGGCTGAGAAGATGCTCTGTGTGCTACTGAGGCCAAAGAACCAGCTTACCTACATAGGCTGCCACTCTTAGAAGGATGTTAGCAATTTTAAGTAAATTATTACATAGAGGTTGCATTCACGGGTCAAGGCGATACTAGCAACAGCAGGAGCTCAGTCTGCAGTTAGCTACCCCACTCACAGGTAGCGTCCAGCAGCGCCAGGCTCTGTCCCTATGTGTCCAGCCCATGCGGGGGGCTAGCACAGAAGGGCCTATTCAGGCTCTACCAGATAAAGGAGTGATGCAGCTCCTTCTCATCCTACCTTTCAACATGGCATTGTTAGGGATGGAGGCAGATCACAAAGCTGCTGACTAGGGCTTGGCCTGAAGTTAAGCTTCATGAGAAACGGCAGTAAGGGCATTACAGGCATGAGAAGCTAATGGACACGAGAAACTGCCAGACATGACAAATGACAATGTGAGAAGCTGACAAGTTATAGACAGTGACATAAGGGATGGCTGGATCTTGCCAGTGGTTAACAGGGTGCTTTGTGAACAATACCAAACTTCACAGATAACCAGAAAGGAGCACTGGGGATCCTACTGGGAGGGGTGTTGGGGGTGTTTGTGGAAAGGACCTTTCTTGTGAGGCCATCAGTGCATATGTAATCGTACCCAGGAATACCATACACACACAGTATTACTTAGGTAATCATGACATAGATAGCAAATCTCGGTAGGGATGCAGCAAAACTGGGACCCGCATGGGAAAAAAAATCATTAAGGGAGCATTGTTAACTTGGGAGGAGATTAGAGTGGAGAAAGGGAGGAGAAAGCACAACAAAAAGGAAGGTCAAGAAGTGAGAAGAGAATAAGTTATGGGAATCCTGCAGTAAGAGTTCTTTGGGGTTATCTGTCAGGCAGCCCCAGGGGTTATCTGTCACTGCAGCCTGAATCAGAACAATGCCTAAAGCCTGTTCTGACATACCAAGCTCGTGAAACCTGCTTCTCCAGTCAGAGGGACCAGGGTGGGAGGGTGCTTTCCATGGTTAACAGACTGCGCAACCTGGTATCACTGGACTGATGCCCATTCCAGGCTGGACAGCATCAGCAGCTACCCAGCACTCCTAACAACCTCCCCACCTCTTACAGTCCCAAACGCTGAAGGCAAATAGAAACGAAAGCAGTTCTGCTTGTACCAGAGGAGGAAAATACATCAGCTAATTAAGATGCAACAGTACCCTACAAAGTTATATAAACAAAAGAAGCAGAATATTTAAACAAAAGAAGCGGAATATAATGAGCTTTTCCCTTTAGCTATTGGGTCATATTTGCATACTACAAAACATGTTACTTTTACTACTACAGCTGAACTTAATTTTTAAGAACTATTTACAAATTATTAAACTATTGTAATTTTATGGCCAGAGAAGACAACTGAATTGGCCAAGTATAAGACAGCATTCACAGTGAAACCAAAGATGAAGACTGAATACAGGTTGCTAATCCTGGCCTGAATTTGTGAAGAAAAGTTTATTTGCCAAGTGAAAAACTGAAGCTGATGAAGCTGAGACAAGCAATCAGCACACATGATATATTCTGAAACTGGCTGGCTTTTAATTTACACTTTCTTTTTCAGCATGGATTTAAGGAAAATAAACAAGATCACTACTATATAAAACAGTTAATGGCTATTAAAACTCTCTGAAATTAGAAATTAGACTTACATGTTCATTTATTAATAATACCTCAACGGCATTTTGGGAATTGTGTCAAAACAGCACAAAATTCAACATACTATGCTCTCAAATCACACAACTGGCTCAATTATCTATGTCTTTGTGGTGGGTTAACCTTGGCTGAGCACCAGGTGCCCACAAAGCCACTCTATCACCCCCCCTTTCCTTCCCTTCTCCCTCCTCAGCAGAGCAAAAAGAAAGAGGAGGAATATAAGATAAGAAAACAAAAAGCAGTTTAACAATAATAATAGAAGCAAAGCCAAGCAAATCCACGTGCGGAAGCAAAGCAAACAAAGTTTTATTCTCTACTTCCCATCAGTAGGCGATGTTTGGCCACTTCCTGGGAAGCAGGGCTCCAAGACACGTAGCGGTTGCTCTGGAGGAAAACGGCACGGCCCCCCCCTCCTCCTCCTTCCCCTAGCTTTATAGCTGAGCTGACGTCATATGGTATGGGATATCCCTTTGGTCAGTTTGGGTCAGCTGTCCTGGTTGTGTCCCCTCCCAAGATCTTGCCCACCCCATCCCACTGGAGGGATGAATGCTGGGATCCTTGCTCAGCAGTAGTCACAACACAGGTATGTTATCAGTACCCTTCTAGCTCCCAGCACAAAACACTGCTGCTATGTGGAAAACCAGCTCAGCCAGACCCACTACAGTCTTCAAATAATCTGAGATCTTGATCTTTTCTGGGTGTCTTGACACATTGCAGTTCACATTTTCTCAAGATGTAAAA
The DNA here is from genome assembly GCA_013400335.1 of Eurystomus gularis. Lineage (NCBI taxonomy): Eukaryota > Metazoa > Chordata > Aves > Coraciiformes > Coraciidae > Eurystomus > Eurystomus gularis. The sequence continues at coordinate 498,548 of VZZY01006155.1, read as the reverse complement.
CAGTTTTATTCACACTTCCTTCCCTTTGGGAGAAGGTATGCTACTATTTTAGCAGTGACAAGAAAGGAACTATTACTATAAAAGCAGTAACACCTCTGTCAATAAGTAAAGCTAAAAGATGTAAGACTATAAAACACTGGAGGGAGTAATTATTCTTACATGCTACTTAAATGAATCATAAAATTTCAGAGCATGCTTCTAGCCAATGAACATACAACATAAGCTTTGACTAAAGAACCACTGTAACAAAGGAAGACTGAAAATTTCTATATTAAATTCCCAGAGGCTGTTCAAAGAAAGTACACACAATATGAACAAACAGGAAACCAATGTGTGTATCTTGGAATGTCTATAGCTTATTTAAGCCAACAGTGAGGAAAACTAAATAGGAGAAAAGGGAAAAAAAACCCAAACAATGCAGTCCTAAAACTGAGGGGATGCTGTTCAGCTCATTAATAAAAAGAATCTACTCCCATAACTTACGCAGGACCGAGAGAACAGATATTAGAAGTACAGTCCTACAACACTTCAAATAAAGATCTGGCAGACACACATCTGCTCTGTCTACGTTAGCATTAGAGCAGCAACGAGGTTTTGGAGCAAATCCATCATTCCCACTAACCATGTGCTGACTCAGTTCCCAGGACTGTCCTGGTACACTTGAACTACACCCCTTTCCATGGAAATCAAACCAGATGCTCTGCTCCTGCTGGGTACAAAGCATGCTCCAAACCCTGATGGGTTCAGTTTCTTCCAAGCCTTCCATCGCCACTGTGACTTAGTGGAAAAGGAATGGTCTTCTGTAAGACTGTATTACTCTTCTACATGAAGAAGCTCAAATAATAGATTTCAGATACATACACTATTCATTGTACTTCCGACCTCTCTTTGACTCACTTTGCATAAAAATTTGGTATGGCAATATGTACGTTTTTGTTTAGACAGAGCAAAGGAGAAGCAACTCTCACCTGTGGAGGAGGTACTGTTATTGGTGCAGGCATGGGAACAGGAATTGGGACAGGTAAAGCTTTGGGTATAGGTGACACTGGTTCATTATGTGTAGCTTCTGCACCTCCGTTTTGAGCTACTTCATTTTCCGATTTCTTGGGAATCCCCTTCCACTCTGTACAAAAAAAACCCCAAACATACATGTATCAGCTTAGGAGAAGCAAACAAGTAGTCAAGTACTGCCATGTAAAACTACCACGCTTTGTGTTATCTACAAAAATGAAGTAATTGAAAATATTCAGATAATGAGAAGCAAAGAGCTAAGAAGCATTGAAACATATTTCTGACAACAAAAATTCTCAATTACTTCAAATACAATACAGCAAATCACTGAAACACGGCAAGTAAATTTATTCCTTTCATTAGTCATTTGACAATTCTTTGCACTGACAGCATTTAGACATGCCCAGGACTCTGAAACACATCATCTGCAACAAAAACAGTAAGGCTGCTTTGGGACAGGCTTTCAATAGATTCATTCCATTGCTCTCTAAGCAAGGTAGCAGCTTTTCCAATAACTTGAGAAGTCATTGCTGAAAAACCCACATTTTCAAGTCTTGAACAAGGAGAATAATAAAAAAACCCCCAACAAATAATAAAGAATCGCAGCAAAATAAGAGAAACCTAAAATACACTTTTAAACTCATTTTATAGAAGAAATATGGACTTCTGTTGATTGTCAGAACTTCCTGAGAAAAGACAGCTAAGCAGAAAGGGATCAGTGAAGAGGCATTATGGGAAAGAGAAGAGCACTGAGAAGACTGGAATACACGGAGGTTATGTTTATCATTAGTTAAGACTTCCATTTAAAAATACACACTGCGCTTATTTCCAGGTATTTATCATGAAGAGATGCTACTATTTCGAATAAACCACCACCTAATTAGGGCAAATTGAACAGAACGACAAAACCCTGTGTGTGACAAGCACCACACTGGTTAAAATCAACACAGGAGTCTAGAGTACCAATCCAAACAACTTAAGGCAACTTCCAATTTTTAAGTACTGCATTTATTTAATATTACTTTTAAAATCACAATGGCCAGCACACTAGCAATTCTACATTGATTCGAAATCTTTCATTTATTTGAAGCTGCTGATTATAACAGGTGTCATTTTCTTAATACAACCCTAGAAGCCTGGTATTTTCAGTGCTTACATACAAACTAACAATAATTCTACTAGCTCCCTATAAATACAAGACTTGCTAAAGGAACTGAAAATGTCACCACTGTGAAAACTATAGGCACTTTTTTTAGAGACTGTAAAGTTGCCAGCAGCTCAGTTGCTACCCAAGCATTCCAAAGGCAGGCTCCTTTGCTAGGGACGCCCAGCACAAAGCAGGGGGAGGGGGACCGAGCTGGCTCTGGGACTAAAAGCACAACATGCTTGCATCGGGCACTGCCAGCAAGGGCACACACCAGCACAGCTGACCCGTCACCCAGTACCCACGTGCTTTTTTAGCCCAGCATCCCTTAACACAGCTGATGCGATGACGCAACTCCTGACGAGGGACTGTCCTTAACTGCTTGCAGATTCTCTCCAAGCTATGGGTTACGCAAGCTGCACCTCGCAGCCATCTCAAGGATCTTATAAGCACCTCGGAGTCATGGAAGTCAGCCACACCAACTTCAGTACACCAGCACAAAGGACTTTTTTTTTTAAAGAGCATTAGAAGATGTAGCAATACTTTACCTGGACTTAGAGTTTCGTTGTCCAACATTCCTCCTTCACAGAAACTTTCAAGATCTTCAGGTTTTACTTTGTCCCATGGTATGTAAGTAACACCTAATTCTACATCCCAGTACTGCTTGTAATCTGGCTTTATTCCTTTATTCAAAGCCCATGCAATCTTGGGGGGGAAAAGATACATGCAGTCAGTAAAATGTTTCCATTTTAAACAGCTTTACCATTTGAGGCTAAAAAGCAAAAATAACTCGAATTGAAACAGCAGGAAAAACAGGTTAGTTACAAAACTCTGAAATAAGAGGGTTTTTAAAGCAGACAGTTCTTATTTCTTCGTTTGACTCGAGCACATAATTTGTAAAAATGTATAAAGGTAGTTTCTTCAAATGTTCCCCAGTCACAAAGATTAATTCTATTTCCCTGCAGAGGACAGGGTCACACTGTAATACGATGTTCTACAAAAGGAAGAACTTCGCTAACAAATGCTTTCTTCCTTATTTATTAGTACTCTTTCTACAACTATCAGATACAATTAAACTCGGATATAATTAAACAGTAGATCTAATTAAACAGCAAGAAGAAAAACATAGTTACAGCCCACTGTAATGACTAAAAGGACATCATTTTTGGTGGTTAAATAGACAATTCTTGGCAATCTTTCAAGAAAATGGATACAAGTTCTACCAGTCATATTACAGAACAGGAAGAACACTTATGAAGATAAAAAGCAGTTCATTCACAAAAATTTGCAGAATACTATATCCAGAAAATAAAGAAGTTTAAAATACTCAAAAGTCTAGAATAGATGAAAAAGGATTACAATAATTACAGTAACTTCAGAACAGCCTGACATTTTCCAAGAAGTACCTTTATAGATTTCTGATTGACTTTGAAGTTTCCTCGGCTCAGTTTTTGCAGGGCACGGTAAGCATCTTGTCTGTGAACCATTACGATATAGGCACATCCTCTAGGCGGTATCATCTGTTTGTATTTTAAGAAAAACAATTGGGTTTGTTAGCACATTAACAAAGTCATGAACAATACACAAGCGTTCAGTTACAGTAAACCGGAATATCAGCAGGTGCTTCAGGAAGCGACTATGGAAGGATGAAAGAGAATCTTAGTTTGGGAGGCTAGTAAATTAAAAGCAACTTCTTACGTGGAAAGTTTTAAACTATTCTGTGTGAGAGTATGGATGACTGTTGTATATTTAATCCTTTAAAATTATTAAACAGGAGTGTTCATGTAAACGCTGGCAATTAGTCGCTTTGTTGGAAGAAACAAGACACTCGAACAGCCCACTTCATTCCATATACCACAAGCTGCCAGCTGCACCCGCACATTCAGTTTTATCTGCAGTTTTGTAATGATTTTTATTATTTGTAATGTATTTGAGAAAAAAATGTCTGTGTTATCTTACAAAATCTGGGAATAGGGAGAAAATTAGCGTCGCTTCTTTGTTTATTTAAATGAAATTTCATAGCTACCATTTTAGCTATCATTTAAATATAAAAATATCCTTAAATACAGCAAAGTGTAGCAATAGTTTTCCATGTTTATGACAAAGTAAATCACAAAAGAAGAGAAACAAGCAAAAGAAACAAGTACAGAAGCTAAGAGTTCACATTTCTATAATCAAACCAAATGGAGCAGACAAGGAACTCAGTAGCGCAGTATGTAATTCTGTACCCATCTTTTCAACAGCCCTTTCTCATTCACTTCTCCCCAGAGAAAGTATGAATTTTTATGGAAATGGGATAATCTGTGCTACCTCCAGGAGCATTTTTAAATTGCAAGAAACTAAAGTAGCTGCCGCCTTGTTTTTCTACAAAACAGCCAAATGAATTGAGTTTACGTTAAAAAAGCACAACCATACAAGAAATGAAAGCTCTTGACTCTTTTGAATGTATCAAAAATAAAGCTGTCTTAGAAGAGTCTGAAAAGACTTTCTGTAACCAAGGCATATCAAAATAGCTTACACTACACAGATTATACTTACATTTATTGATTCAATTGGGCCAAACTCCTCCAAAAGACTTCCAACATCCTGTTGAGTTGTCCTTTTGTCAAGTTGTCCTACCCAAAGTGTAGTACTGCAAACTACAATGAAAGTGTTAATACAGACCGTAAGAGAACTTTGAAATACACATTTCACAAGCCAGAATGTCAAAATAGTGGGATAAAGAGTCAGTTATTCAAATCTTTAAACCATCAGCTAATATTAAAATATATGTATTTTAATCTTTAGGAATGTTTGACAGAAACATTTTTTGTTGCCTGCCTGGAGCTGTGTTAACAGTAAAACACAGCAACTACCTCAGAATCGCTGTTAGAATTCACTCAACTAAGTAGCTCATTGGTTAACTAATACTGAGGTGACCTGCAAGTTCTGATGATCGTGATGTCTGCAAATCACCATAAGAAGGACAAATATGCTTTGCTGCCAGCAACACTCCATGAAATATCCCAACACATACAGTGGATATTTCACAACAGGGTAACTCACTCTATTTAATATGAAATCCAAACTACGGGCCACCATCGCAAGCTATGGATGCTACTTACTGGCAAGATGATAATTAGATTGTTTATGGTGATACACCCACTACTAGGCAAGACTTTCCACCAGAATGTGGTGGCAATTCAATGACAACGAGCAGCCAAACTTCTAACATCTTTAGCGACCCATTCAACGCTGTTTCTTTCTACAGTAAGTGCAAAATTATTGACACAAGCTTTTTCCTTTCGGGAGACAGTAAGCAACATGCTTATCTCGCTTCATGCTTCATGGTAATAAAAATAGCAGATAAACTCCAAGTATCACATTTGCTGAAGACTACTATAGCAACATTTCATAATCATCTTCATTTTCCCTACTACGTGATCTAAAACTACAAACCTAAAAAGCATTAAGTGACAGAACTTGGCAGAGATGTTGGCAAAAGTGTATCTTACACCACTGCCAGTGAGCCTCTAAAGAACAGCTACAAAGTCTTTACAGTCCTTTTAAACTAATGGTACTGTCATTCACATGGTTTTGGCTAGTTAAAACTCTTTAATTTTTGTCTCTTACATAAAAAAGACTGTTTCCATTTTACATGACTCCAGAGAAGATTCCACGCTCCCTTGGAATATTCTTAGGAGAACTACTAAATTTTGTCTATAAACACAGGCAAAGCCAGAATTATTTCAGAAATCTGAACATCAGCCTGTGTGTTTTCCAGGTCAAAGTTTCCCTCCAGGTTTGAGAGACACACAACATTGAATCATTAGAAAAATCGTAATAATGTGCTCAACTTCTTGCTGCTCAATCTGCTTTACCTTGTATGTCTCGAAAGAAGGAAAAGAAAAACATGGGTTTCAGCTTTTTCTTTCATTTTATAGCCAAAATATTTCTGACTTGGAAATACACCCAAACTGCCGAATTGTCTACTATGAGTAAAGGAATACAGGGATGTGCGGTGAATTTAATTCTTACCAGCTTTACAACAGTTTAGAAAATAAATCACAGTATAGTTTACTTTTATTCTGTTTGTGTAAGTCTTGGAACCCAAGTCAAATACCATTAAATCCAAGAAAATGGAACAAAAAAAATTAAAAAGATAACACACAGCAGATAAAGAGTTGTCTTCTGTGATATTCTGAGCAGATGCCATATACCAAAGGTAAGTAGACTTGTAAGCATTAAATAAATAAAAAAAAGTCTAACAGACAGAAGAAATGTATATTTTCAACATTTACAAGGTGTTTTTAAACACCTGTTGTCTTCTTAGCATTCCATTTTACATAGGCATATATCTACTGTAATATCTTCACAGAACTCTAGAATTCATTAAAGAAAATACTGGGCACAGGCAAAAAAAGCCTCCATGTATGAACCAGGAAGATGCTGAGCATCTGAAAAATGGTATTATAATAATCTGCAGTTACATCAACAATAAAGAGAAAGAATAAACTTACCACTAACAGTTTCTGACTTGATCTGAGGAAGGCCTTTTGACCTGCGTTCTCTCTCCCTCTCACGTTCACGTCTTTCTTGTGACCTAGACTTAGGAGAGTGTCGGCGCCTATCCCTGGACCGGGATCGAGAGCGACGATGACGTGACCTTCGAGATCGGGAGCCAGATCTTGAACGTCTCCTTTTAGGTGACCTGATTTAAACCAACAATCATTTACACTCAATGTGTCTGACCCAGACATTGAAAGATAGGTAACTATTTCAGATATCTGTTTAAATAACCAGCAAGAGTTCAGTCAATAAAAAAATGAATAAATTCAAGCTAACTCACATGCATTTAGAACTAGAACAAATTATTACAGTAGCTTATTACTGCACTCCAGCTGCACATTTCATTTTTTTTAATATATAAAGTTTGTACTGAATTTGACTTTCAAAACTATGCCCACGTTAACATGGAAAAAATGACATTTGCTTAGATGAGGAAAATCTTTATTGCTTTTAAAAAGGAATGGCTAAAATAGAGATTAAAAATAAAATCTGCCAGTGAAATTTTTTACATCAATATCCAAGTTCTAAACCATTCAATATCTCAAAGACAGAGTAAACCTTCAAAGAAGTCACATGAAACTTAGCAAAGGAGAAGATTCGTAACCAAGCAGAGAGCTTTGCTTTAACACTGGAGCCAGATTGGTTAGGTCACCTGAGACATCTGAAATCCTGCCTCTGTGACAGGCAAAGTCCCATAATATACTGTATCACAGGTTTTTTCCTAAGAAGTGTCTTTAGAGCACAGACAAAATCAAACTATCATATTCTCCTTCCCCAAAACTGACTCAGTATTACTGGGCATGGAAGTTACTCTCTACCAATAAAACAGAACTGTAGGGACACCCAATTTTCCTCAGAAGGTAGGTGACTTTCAGAGGGTCACAGTTCTTAAGAGTCACTAATCTGTTTCTCATTACCACTGTAGTGAAGCATAGACAACGTTTAGCTGTATTTATACACAACACCCCTCAGACACAAGAGATTGAAAGGATCACTTCTTCCCTCTCTTCCAGAAGGGGAATTCAAATAAAGCTCTTAAAGGTTCTGACTTTACCAAGAAATTTCACTAGTGTCGTCCATATAGAGGATAATACGTAGACAGTCCCTTCTTGTAATTAATCCTTTGATTAAATTGAAATGGACACTTTTGTTAAAAGCGTCTTCTGGCATTTAGTCACAGAATTCAACTCGCACAGCACAACTGGGCACTCAGAAGAAACAACCTCAAAGGAAATCTGCTGGGCAGGGCACAGAAGAAGCCAATTCAAAATACAGGTAACAGGACTATGTTCTAAGACACTGAAAACAAGCTGCACCGATAGTTCAAGCAGTTGGCTCACCTCTCAGCTATTTACTGTCGTCTCAGTTAGAAGTTACCACCCCCACAGTAGATTTGGCAGCACAGGACCAGATTCTCTGAGCTCCAGATAATCAGCATGACTCTCCTCAGTACTTGTGCAGAATTAGTAAAGCGGTTTCAAGTCTTTGGTTCCTTAAGTAACACTTAAGTTCCTGATGTTAAAACCCAACACTTGATATAATATATACCCTCACTACAGAATTAGTGCTTTCACTCATTTACCTTGATGCAGATCTAGATCTTGACTTTCTGTTGTCAGAAACATGCCGTTTTCCCTCTTGAATAGGTGGCTGTTCCACTTCCATATCCTAAAATATTAAGTTGACTGGTGTTACGGGTGCATAGAGCAACCACTTCATTTCATTTTATGCCTAGACTAAATTACGTAACAGCACTAAAATGATATTGAATATTCACACATATAAAATTAAAATGTAATGCAGCTCTCCTCGGAAGCTTTACCACTACTTTGTAGTCACCAACAGGGAGATAGTCGAGTATTAAATGAAGTTCAAACAACCACTGCAAAAACGTAATAAAAATAATTTACACAAAATCCTTCTATTAAATTTGCAAATTATTGGATTTCCACATTTTACTTAATTTCAGCACTGCATATATCTCCATAGAATATGCTTATATTCCTTAAAGTTGGCCATTGGATCTTGCTCTGTCATCAAAATCACAGGTGAAGTAAAGCCTACTAGAAAACTTCTCTCCAAGATGTTATGGGGAAACTACTTTAGCCGTACATATAACTAAATCCCACCAAAATAGATTCAAAGAATGAAGCATTAAGTCATCAAAACAATATATAAAATGCAAGAACCTGCTTATAAAAAAACCCCAGTAAGTTCAACACAGCTCTTCCTTCCTACCCCAAATCCTCTACAGCTTCCCACTCCGAAACATACCGTGTCCTGCCTAAACTTTACATAGTCTTCATGATGCAACCCTGGCAGGGAACATCCAAACAAGCAATCTCTCAAAATGTACTGATTCAACAGAATTCAAGACTGAAAAAACTAATATACAAAGATACTCTTGAGAATTGTTCCTTTATGCCAAGAGGAAAGCAAGAACTTATTTCTAGAATCTGTGACATCACAGGTCACCACAAAGACAGCTTGGTACCATCTCTATTTTTCATTTTAGAATTTCCTTTTCTTGGAATAAAAGAGGCAAATATAGTAAACTTTTTTTTTTAACATCCAGGCTTATAAATAGACTTGCTCTTTGATATCTTCTTAATAGCAGCCAGTTACCAAACCAACAATATCCTCCAAAACCTTTGGAACAAGAGAGAGGTGTTTACATACACTTGGATTTTAAAAAATTTTTTACAGACTGAGTCCATTTCTGCCATATTAGCTATCCACTAGGCCTTTAAAAGTTAACTTTTCCAGATAGCTTCTCTCCAGAATGAGATTGCATTGTTAGAATTCCATGGAACAAAATATTCCTGAAGCATGATGGAGACGGGAAAGGGAGCATAAGGGAAAGTGAGAAGTGGAAGGACAAAATGCATCCAAAGTCTCTCACAAAAGGAGGCATAAAGCACACATACGCTGATTTTGCCAGACCTCTGAAATAGCAGGTTTGTCATGTAGCACTACAGCTACCCAACTTGCTCCCAGATGAGCTACCCTCACAGCCAGCTCGGCCCATGTTTATAATGAAATTTCCTCTTCTGAGCAAACTATACACCTTTGAGAAAGACACATATCAGAGCATGTAAGTCAGTTTGTTTACTGCAAGGGGTCCTCACCTGCTGATGTGGTTTTTGCATGTGTGATTCACTCTGAACTGGAAAAGGAGACTGAAAAGTTTGCTGCACAGGTGCTGTTGGCGGAATCACAGGCTGAGCCATGGGGGGAAACTGCGGGGTAGGCAGGAGACCAAAACCTGGCATTTGCCCATTAGGAGGAAGTGGAACCTTTGAAGAAGAAAAAATACAAAAAACTTACAGCTAGGAAAAAAAAAAAAATTACATTAGCTTTCCCAGTTTGCTAAAGTGTAATTCTATCTCTGCTCCAAAGTCGCAATAAAAGACTGGAGGCCTGAGAAAGATTAAGTAGGTCAAGCATTTAGGCATATAAAAATAAAAATCTTGTTCTTCAAAGCTTGACTAAAACAGAGCACAAAAATATATTTCTTGGGAAAGCTGGAGGGCTAAGCCATATTCACTCTTCACTAAAAGGAACACCACTTACTTCTGCACCAAAGAAAACAACAAAAGATAGAAAACATAATACAACCAACTGAAAACCCTAAAGTTACCTGGTGACGCATTGGATCCTGCTGTATTCCCATCATTCGCTGCTGAAAGGGATCCATATTTGGGATTTGAGGAAATACTGGCTGTTGGATACCTTCTCCTGGAAATCCACTAAAACCAGTAACATTTTGGTGAGACAAGTCAGTAGATACACAGATTTTTTGCCATTATTTTATATATTTCTATGCACATTCACAATTTCTCACTTCAAATTTAGACAGAAAGATTATCTTTATTATGATCCCATTTCCTCTCTAAAATGTCAAGACCAGAAAGGAGAAAGAGTGGCTTCCTTATCTTTTCTCCACTGTAAGAGTAGTCCTTTATATTTAAAGAAATACTAGGTGAACACTTAAGCTTGTCCTCCCCCTGTACTTATATGATCTTGCTAAAGATCTGTCTATGGAAACTTTTCATGAAGGTTACCTGCCTTAGGCCAATTTTCTTCCTCTTCAGTTCCTCTTTTGGGAACAACGGAAGTAAGCCTTTTCCTCAAGGAAAAGAAATTGGCCATACTTTTGCTGCAAAAAGCCCCTTTAGTTTGAGAGGAATTTAGGGCAGAGGAGTAAGGGATATGTATATGACACGAGGATTACAGCAACACCATTCACTTCCTGATTCAACACACAGAATGGACAGTGCTCAGGGAATTAGTGAGGTCCGTGCAATTAACAGGACCTGTTTACAGGATGCAGTTTGTGTAAGAACCCGAACAGGATTTCAGGAAGATACAGGAATTTCATGGTGATGTGAAATGCAACTTTGTAGTATTTTAAGACACAGGTGCCATACAATTCCTAGATGACTCTGGACAGATAAGTTTTCATATATATTATTACTAATTTTGTGTGCCCAAAACAAGACTACTAGAATTCAATCTTCAGAGACATCTTACGCAACTATAAGGTAATAAGGACGGAGGCTTTGAATTGCTACAAAGAGAACATGAACATGCTGAAAAGCCCAGTCCAATGCTCTCTAGTTGGGCATACACAAGCAATGCTTCTGTTTGACCTACTTCATCTTTCTGTACCAGAGTTCCATCTGTATTACAGGGAAAATACTACCAATTTACTTAAAAGGCATTTTCATTACCTAAAACTGCAGAACACTAAAGTGCTCAAGGTGATAAACACAGCAAGAAAGCTAATCACAAAGTTAGTAAATCTATTTTTGAGAGCAGGGTTTGGATGGCATATACAGAAAGTAAGACATGGGGCCACATACTGAAGCAGGGGGGAAAAAAGAAATATTGACTAACCCAGGTATTGAGCACCATCCAGCCTGTGCACTGAATGAGAGAGAGGCCCTGTGGAAAAAACTAGTATGTGATCATGTAATTTAAGACTTTATCATAATGCATATCAAAAGGGAAACAGGAGTCTGAGTTAGTTTGCGTGGGTACTTAATGTTTGAGAACAAAGCTGCAAAGCCAATTTTAATTTTTTCAATAGTTAAAACTACCACGTTTGGAATAGCATCTTTTCCCCAGTCAGCAAATCAATCCATCTGACTGCTAACAATGTCCTGACACACTCAGTTGTGCAGTAAAAACATAGAACTCATCTTGAAACCAAAACTGAGCTTTTCTCTACAGAACACACTCTTCAATCAATGATGCAACATGCCAAACCTACACCAGATCACCAAAGTAAAAAGACAAAAAAACAACCCACCAGAAGCTGTTAACAACATTTTAACTTTGGACTAGAAGTTACTCATCTGTAAGTTACTTCAGTATAGTTACTGAAGTAATCTGGAATTTTAATCAGCTTCGTAGCCAAAAGTTTATTTAGAACTTATTTATTTGTTAATTTTATTATGCTACAAAACTTACAAAGCTGGCTGAGAAACTGAAGGAGAAGGAGCTGAATCTTCTTTCTTTGAATCTTCCACTGCTTCTGGTTCATCATCATAGTCAAACCGATCTAGCAGCTTCTGAAAGAAATTGCATTGAGCAAGCTATTTTTTCTGTAACTTAAGTAACTGGCAGCCAAAATATCCTTATTAGCAAAGTCTTACTGTATATCCAACACCTCTGCAATTAAAGACAAGGTTAGGATCAGAAGAAAAAGATAAAATCTATATTCTAATAAAGAATCAGAAACTGTCCAAAACCAGTTTATGCGGCTTCAGAAAATGCAAAGACTATAAAAACAGGGTGCTGACCTCCCAATGGAAAGAGACTAAATTAAATCTGAAGCATTTTTCTCTTAACAAATGAAGGACTTTGAAGCATCCATCAGTCTCCTGCTGAACTGAGAAAGTTAAACACCAAGAACAAATGAAGACTTACTTTGTCAAATGATGTTTTCTGCTCAGGTGCTGGGAAAGCAACTTTTTGTTCTGGTGGTTGTGCTGCTGTAGTTTTCAGCTGAGCAGTAATAGCTTGAACCTGAGCCATCACAGTGTTATCTATGACCGGTGACTGGGGTTTTTGAGGCTGTTGAAAAGTCTGGAGAATTTGCTGAAGCTACAAAAACATACATAGTAGTAAGTGTATATTCTTACATAAACATGTAGGATTGAAAGAGTTGTAGGATACAAATTTTACATCAAACCAGACCATGCCACAGGTCGGACACCACCAACAATCTGAGTGAAATACGGAGAACTTCCAGCAACACCAAAAGTTACTTTTTAAATACTTCAGTGGCAAAATTCAGCAGATCCCAAGATTTTAGTATTCAGGCCTTTCAACACTGCAACATTTAAATGGATCAAACAACAAAACTCAGAGTTTTGTTTGATATATTCCACCTGTTCTTTAAACTTTGTAACTGCATCAATTCAGAACGAATTATTCAGGCATATAGAACTGAATTTACCTCAAATATCCTAAATACTGGATAGAAGGGTCACAGACAATTCAAATAATGGCTTTAAGTCTTATGAGTTTCCCACTGAAGACCTTAAGAAGGCTTTTTGTTTTACTTCAAATCGAGTATATTACTTACATTATTTTTTCCCCTCATTTAAGATAAAAACTGAAGTTAGAAGGGAACCAAGTATAAACAGGTTACCTGTTGTCCTTGCGTTGTTTGAAACAACTGAGCTACAGCTGCAAAGGCATCAGAACTGGGCAACTGTGGCACAGTGGGTACTGAGTTAGCAGTAACTTGAGGGGGCTCCGAAGCAACCTTTGCTGGAGGGGGTGGCGAACCTGGGAGTTTCATAGGAATTGAGAAAGTGTCGTGTTACTCTAAAACATTCATCTTACTCCTCAGTACATACATTTACTTCCTCAAAGCAAGTGTCTATCTACCATACTGTATTTAACCCCAAAAGTCCTATCTAAACGACTCCAATTACATATGCTGTTCATTTTGCCTTTAACTGCTCGATTTGCCGCTCACATCTAGGCATTATACACACTGAGAAAGAAAACAAAGAGAAACGGCCCATCTGAAAGATAGTCCAGCAGGGTATTTTAGATTGCAACTCAATGTTTATGATTGAGAGAAAAACTATTCCTCAAACAGTATTAAGCAATGAGTATCAATACACTCAAAATATGAGTTCAGTTACAAAGTTCTGGATTCATTCTTTTGGATGTGTATTTCAGATCAGTCACCTAATGGTTCATTTTAAGAGCAACTGAATTTCTCTTAATATTTTTGACCTTCTAGCATTAACTGAACTTTTGCTGAAATGTGTGCTAATAGTTAAAAGTTTTGAAAAATTATTTCACAAGCAACTCTTTTTCTTTGATAAGGTTTGTTCACATGCTGCTTTTGCGCAGGCACAAGCAAAACCTGCATCTGACAGATAAATCCTCCTATGATAAAAATAATTTTTACAAATTCTTCCAGCAAAAGATTCCCATTTCCGCTGAGCTTTACTAAAACAAAGATCACATTTTAAGACATGCTACTAGCTTTGCCTACACACATGTGTATTTTAATGGACTACTATAAAACAGAGACAGTTAATATAAAGCAGATAGAACTATTTTTTAGTTTGAGACACTAAGCAAATATATTTGCCTCACAATATCAACTTCTTTAAAGCCATTCATCTGTTTGCAGTTTAAATAACTGCTGTGTTGACATGTAGCAAGCAGAGACAAATGTGTTGAATAATATTTCCCCAAAAGTCAGATGCTACATAAAAATACTGCAAAAGTATATGTGATTGTTTTTAAATATAAATTTACTCCCACATTATTTCCTGTATATATTCAGAAGGATATTTGCTGCTCAAGGGAGAAAATTCGCATTTCTCTCTTTTTTTTGGCTAAACAGACTTCATGGCATTATGAGGCTAACAGATTCTATTTCACATAATGCATTAATATATTTATTAGCCACTAGTATATTTATTTCAGGGCCAAATTATCCCCTCCGGTCCATCTGAATAATCTCACTGAGATCAGTAATTCTGTACATGAAAATCTATGCAGAAGGCACCCAACCCGTTAGCTACTAGCAATGAGACACAGAAGGAAAAAATAGTGCCACATTCTGTCATATCAGAATGAAATTGTATAGCCACCAGTCTGCTCAGATGCCAAGACATTCCCTCCCCCTGCCCTGCCATGTTTATAAAGCATGTCAATAGGAAACGCTTTCCTAAACACCATTAGAGAGGACTTCACTTGCGCTACTGTGCACCATTATTTCGTTGTCTGTCACATCTCTCTCACTCCATTTTATTTTTTACCAGTACTACTCCAACATGCAAGAAACAAGGAGGTTAACCAAAGCAAAGGCTGAAATACAGTGCACAGACTCAAAAAGGCAGTCCTCCGGAGAAAGAGCCAATTGTGTAATGCATGCTCTCATCCACAATTCCGTAACCTCACTACCAGCTTTTTATGTGGCATAAAATAGGTCAGTGAAAATACTGTGGGCAGACCGTAGTTACTTTACTCTTTAGATCAGTGGTTTTCAACCAGTGGCCTGTGTAAAAGCCTACTGCCAGGCATAAATTTACTGTTCAAGAGGGTAAATGTTAAAATGTAGCAGTTAAAATGTTTCAGGGCTGCATATTGAAAGAGACTGACAGCTGTTGCTATCAGATACTAAGTTGATTCAAAGAAGGATGAAGCTCTTAACATGTAAGATCACACTTCACTTATTCAGATTCTAACGTTTTAAAAATGACATCAGAATTATGAGAAACAGGAAAATATTTCAGACCTAAAGAAAAAAACATTTTTTTTAAGAGGTGACGTTGAAGTCATCTGTAAGTAAAGCCTGCAAATAAATATGTACATATGGGTACACGATATAAATTTCAGTTATTTTCCAAATAAGTGCTCACATTCTGATAACTTCTGAAGTATAGTATCATCATTTATTTAGAATGCGTTCAGCTGCTCCACGTAATTGTGACAACAAATTTGAGTTTAAAACGCTACTGTTGAAACCAACAGGAGGCGCTTAAATGTGAAAGCAAATATAAAGCCAGTCATACCTTCATTGTTAGTAGTATTTTCTGTCATAGGTGCAGCGGCACTAGTTCCTGCTGCCATATCCAGTAGAGGCTGAATTATTTCTATTTTAAATACTCCATTTTTCTGCCAAAGGTTCAGGACACGGACTATTTTACTCTGTTGAAACAAAAGCAATTATCAATGCTAAATACTGCTTTCCTAATTCACAAACTCCAAACTTCCATATGTTGAGAAGAAAGGTGTGAACAGTATGGCAGTTCAACATCTTCAGGCATACCTATTTTACAACCCCTGTGTTGTCACATAGGTCAGCAAAGATGAAAGCATGGCAAAGATAAAAACCGCCAACTTATTTTACTGTCCACTTTAATAACAAGCAACTTGTGCTGTTCTTCTAAAACTGTTTTGGCCAGTCAGAAAACCCAGGTTTGAGATACAGTACAGGAAGCCATATCAGCCCCACCATTTCTTCACAGATGGTCATACAGGGGTGAAAGAAACAACAAATGCAACAAGACAGAAAATGAAGATGAGCTGGAGTGCTCTAATGAAGAGAGAGGCAATTAGACTGTAAATCAGCAGAACAAAGCTTTAAAGTTGGATAGAGGATTGTTTCCTTGATTTTTTTTCTACTAACCCAACCAAATTCTACGCTGACACCGGAAAACCTATCTCCATCGTTATTCAAAAGATCAGGAAAAGCAAGTGGAAAACATCCTAACTGATCACTGCAGAAAGATTAAATTAGAACCTCTGACTGTCAGCTGTTATTTTAAGCTCGCTTCTTTTTTTAACATTAAGAACAATGAAGCTTTCAGGAACAAGCTGGAAATTAGTCTTTCCTTCTTTAGCCCTAAAGAGATGTGCTGCTTCAGTTGGAACATGCAAGCAGGTAGAAGTCAGAACACATGCCATACTGACATACCCATCCTTTCTGCACACTTAGTCATCTGACTTGCATAAACATACATTAAGTACTTTCTACCTGTAACTGCTAAGCATGAATCAATTCTGTTCCTTCTTGTTTCAACAATAAAATGCCTTACTGTGACTCAGTTATATACACCCATGCAAATCCACCTATACGTTCATGAGCTAAGCAATTACAGAATTTCACAAAATGTTTTTCTACAGTAAGATAACTTAGAGAGAAACCTGAAAAGGCTATTTTTAAATAAATTTTTTGTCTAAAAACAGTTAACTTTAAAATAGCGGCATTTTTTGGCTTTGGGTATTCTGTCTCTCCAGAAGACTCAAAAATAATATGAAGGCCAAAAAAAAAGAATAAATTTAATACTCTTGCTTTCAGTCACATATTAATGTTACTGAAAGGCTATTTAAGAGAAAAAAAAGTAATGTTATTCTCTCTGAATATCAATCACAACAATAGTTGTTGTGTATCTGCAGATGAGGTTTTTTTTGTTTAGGTACTGGAAATTCACTAAAGCAAGCATGTTATCAATATTATTATTCCCCTAGTGGAAGACATCTTAATTATTTTAGCAGTGAGATATCAGTTCCATAAAGTTCCATAAAGGAGTTCCATATTAGTTCCACAAAGGAGAAGGATAGTCTATTTCATTTAGATGGACAAAAGGGTAACCACAAAAACAGAAAGAGAAAGGGACTGCACTGCTTCACCAGGATAATAACCCAGAAGCTCCAGAATATTGGATTCAAGGCCTAAAGATCTAAATGTTTCACATTATAAAACTACAGAACATCAAAGACTTTCAAAAGCTTAGTTAGAAAGTTAGGTAAAAGGTCAGTTAGAAAAAAGAGTATTTTGCTCCTAGAGTACTACAATTAAGAAAAAGAGTGAGTAGGCAATTTTCTGGAAACCAATTGGCAACTTCCAAAACACACTTATCCTGAGCATCTTTTGGAATTGTTCTGACAGAGGGCATAAAAGCCATCTTCTGTTGGTAACAGCCCAGACCATCATGAATTCAGAATGCTTTCTGAGCCACTCTTCTATCAGCAAGTACAGCAAATCTAATAAAACCAAGGCTTTAAACCAGTCTTGACAATGGAGAGTGGCAATGAAATTCTCAAGTATGGCATTTGTAAAGACTGAAGAAATCCACATTATTATTTCCTCAGAAAATATGTGGGAGCAGAACTCTCACTGCCTACATCAGAGCTTCTCCTGTAACACTTCTTGTAGGAGACAACACCTTCTATAGTAAGTTTTCCTGAAGGAGCCTGAAGAAGAAAAGTTTTGTCATAGTCACATACACTGCTGAAGTGTCTGCGTAGGGAAAACAAAACTGATTGAGTCAGGCAAAATAAATATTTTAACTAAAACTTTCATTTAACTATCACTTTTTATAATCTTTCTCTGCATGTTTTATCATTTTACGTAACATTCACTGCCATGGACATAGAGAATCACCAAATTAGCTCTCATGTAAGTGGACACACCAAAGTAGCACTGTTATCAATTCACAGCAAAATTTGAGAAATTACAGTTGTACCTTGTCTTCAGACGGACAGAGATACAAATACTGGAATGTGGCAGTAATATTTTTAGAGAATCTTGGCCCAAAAACATCTTTGTCCGTTCCAAACTGGTGACGAGACTGACGAACAATAGAGTCAATAACGTACAATCCAGGGACTTTATATTCCGGTTTGCACTGAAAACATAAAAATATTTTTCCGTTAGGCAGTTATATTAAGGTAACATGCATTCCCTTAGATCCTTACACAAAAATCTATACTTCATATACGTGGGTAGGAAAAAAGAAATTATTTGTTTTATGTCAATTTCTCTTAGTGCTTTATTTTATAGAAATGGAAAAGAAAGGATTAAAACATGCTTTCACATTTGGGAAAGAGCAAATATACCTGGACAGCTTGAAGCAGCCTTTACCTTCTCAACTACTGTTTTTAAAGTACCTTTAGCTTGACAACGTATGAATGCAACAAGTCTACTACATCACAGTACAGACTGTCACAACTCTGGTATCAAGCTACCTCACACTCAACTACTTCCAAACATTCTCCAGAACTTAATACAAAGTCCTTCTCTTTGGAGGTCTCTGAAGGACTTTGAAGGAAAACAAGTATTTTTTCCTGTTTGCTCAGAGGAACTTACGTCAGACAGCCTGACAGTTTGGTTTTAGTGAGTATTACATTCTACGCTTGTTTTACATGCTTAGGCAAGCATGAAAGCTGTATTTTATGAAAATACGTATTATCTTAGCCACTGAAAATTAATTTGAAGTTCAGGACCTCCAGTTTCCTCTCCACTTGATAGGTAGAGGCGGAAGGGGGAATTTCACAAATTTTTTTCTCCCCTATTGAAAACTAAAATGCTATTATACAGATGAAAAGATACTAAAATGTATAAAATCCTAACAAAACACAATTTCCTCCCACAACCCCTGAATAACAAAAGACTTTTTGGTTATTTACCAGCATTATTAATAATATCTAGTAACAGATACAGACAATATCAGTACATTGTTTTTTAATTTTTACCTTTTTGATAAACTTCTCTACAATCTGGACAACATGCTTGTAGAGCTGGAAAATAAATACATACATTAACTTATCATCTACTCAACAGTGGCACATCATTTTAGAAGTATTTTAACTCTTTTAGTTTGCTACCATTTAGGAAGGACTACAACATATTGCAGTCACATTCTAAAAAGAAGCATGTCACCAAGATAAGTTAAGCAGAGAGAAAAAGATTTCATGGGTAGAACAGACAGAAATAAGCCCTCCTTTCTGTCAGAAGTGTGTCAGTGTGTACACAAGACATACTGTTTCTAGAGTATTAGTGAGAGCTTTCTGGATTTACTTTCTATGCAAGTCCACTACGTTTTAATATGCTAAGGTGTAGTTGCATCCTGCAACACTTAAAATTTTATTACATAGAAATCACAACACTCAAGTGGGTGTAACATTAAAAAGCAGTGATTTAAAAAAAAATAAATAATCAAGCTGGCATTATGCCACTAGTCTGACACCGAGAGATGATATTCATCACTCGTTTCTAGGTAACATTCTTAACGCCAGCTAGAATAAAACATCCATGGAGCTAGGACTGGAAAATCCAGAGATGCACTGACTTAGAAGTAAAATAACAAAACATTGCTACTATTATGGTTTCATGTTTGCTCTATTGTACTTTACCTTAATAGCTTTAATGGCAGCTTTTGTGATAAGAATCATTTTTGCTCGGGAAATAGGAGGTTTCATCTCCATCAGTGAAAAGAGCTAAACAGAGAAATAAATATTAAAAATGTATTCTGAAGTTCAAGCAGTTAACCAAAACCACAACATTTCAGACAACGGATTGATTACTGACATTGCACACTATGTATCACCACAATGCTGGCTGGCCCACAAAACACAGAGACTAAGAGGCAGATCTTTTCTAGGCAATGTTCAAAGCTATCTTCCTTGAGAACTAACCCATATTCCCTAACTTACGATATAGGCACTGCTAACTTATGGTATGGGAGGTTGCTATTTCACAAAACCAATATACAACATAAATAACTGCAGCCTGATTCAAATTAGCCTGAGTATCTGCTTACCAAATAGAAATATTAGGATGGCCCTGTAGTAGCTAAACTGACGCAGTCCTAGAATCTTAAAATAATGTGCATAAAAGTGTGACAACTTTCATCCATCAAGGCAATCAAATCAATACTAAGTTTTCACATTATCCCACTATATACAGGCACTGCAAGTGTCTTTAATGGAGATGTTCACCATTTCGCCTGCTATGACCATACCACATTATTATTATGTACTAACTGCTTTGGAGAATCCTCTGCACACTCTCCATTCTCCATATCAATATGAATTCTCCATACTGATGTCACCCAGTGGAAAAGTTAATTCCTCACAAAAAAAGTTTTTAGAAGTTACTAATCTTTATATATGACAGTTTGAAGCATTCTGTGAACCCATCTTATAGAGTAATTCTGATCTTCTTTCTATAAACATAGCCCAGGCACGCTGTTTCAAATCATATCAGAAGTTTAAAAGAGTGCTATTCTGTCAGGACCATTAAGCACAAAAAGGGATTCTGCAGTGCTAGATTTAAATACTCTTTGTTGTGTTGGGTTTTTGTTTGGTTTTGTGGTTTTGGGAGTGTTTTTTTTAGGTCTGAATTCACAGAAAGCCTATTCTATATTCAAAAGATGTAGGATACAGGTAGGATGTTCAGCTCTTCAAATCTGAAAGTGTGACTCTAAACAAAAAAACCCTCAAACTTCCTTTTCACAAACAGTATCACCATGACTTACATCTCACATGTGAGGACATTTATACAAAACACTTTCAGAAAGTCTTGAACCTAGGCATTCAGAAAAGACAAGACTCTGTCTTCCAGTATTGATCACAACTCTGAAAACAAGTATTAGCTTCAAATTTCAGAAACCGAGATGAACTGAAACTTGCATACAGAACTGTTGGAGCTGATGAAACATCTGTGAAGGGCAAAACACAGAAAACTGGGGGAAGAGGGATGAATCTTCCTCAGGAGTCCAGCACCACCTGAACAGCATAATGTTCTTTGCTGTACAGGAAGTACTTTGCTTCCTGTAAGAGCCTTTTAAGAGAAGAGGGAAATAAGGAATTTGGGGAGGTTTATTTTTAAGTAAGAGTTTTACAGTCTGGCACTCGGAAGTATGCATGAACACACACCAGAAGATGCCAAACTCCAATGCACATTTCACCACTTTCCAGACCACTCTGCCTACTCTGGATCTACAGTGAATTCTATATGCTCCACAAGCTGCTGCTGTAATTTCACATTGTAAAATAACCAGTTGCAAAAACTACACCGTATGCTACACTGTTTTTATGGCATACTGTGTGCACTTCTGTTCTACTAGTCATTAGACTGGGAAGCATAATCCACATTGGCTCTTCTCCAATATTCCTTCCCATCTTCCTACCAGAAAGAGAAGCCAGGACATCCCAGCACTACTTTGTAATTCCTCCTTCTATATCTCAGCCCATGGCTAGGTGCCCTGCTTCATTAAATGGTTTTCTGTTCTTCCCATAAACGTAACTTCCTATACATAAACGGTGGCTTACTAAAGGTAGAATCATTATATTGCCATGATTTTCACCCTGAAATATTCCTCACAAATCACTGAAAAATGGTTTTGCATTACATGATTTGATTTTGCTCTTCACAATAAAGAAAAAATACAGCCCTTGAACACTAGCCAAAAATGTAATCAATTACTTGCCACAAAGCAAAAATAAGAGAATAAAGTATCTTCATTTGACACAGTAATGGAAAGTAGTATGTCATTTAAAATTTATCTCTTATTTTTCTATTAATTTAAAGTTCCATGATATTTGTGAAGTGACCAACTTACACAGATTTATCCACTGTGTCAGTTAAGGAAAAAAACAACGCAGAAGATAAAAAAAATTGGCCAAATATTTAAAGGCAAGTAAAGTGATAACGAGACTTTCAGCAATACAAAATGAAAGCATTACACTAATAAATACCCTCTTGCCTACTCTGAGTTTTACTTTCTTAATCAATTCCTATATGTAAGAAGAAAAAATTGTTCTTCAAGACAGTGGTAGCCAGATACCTTTTTCAACACCAAGTCAAGACCATGACTTTTCACTACTCATCTCCATAAAAGTCAAGTTCTAGTACCAGAATGCTTGATTTTTTAAAGCCATTCAAGCTGTAAGACATACTTCAGCTAACATCCCTGATGTGTCTGTAAGTTTACTTTTTTTTAAAAAAAAAAAAAAAGCTTAGTTTCAATTTCTAATTAAATTTCTTTAGAATAAGGGCAGAGTCTTGATTAACAATGTAGTGCTATTATTAAAACTCAGGAAAACCCATTTTAAGAGATAATGAAAGAAAAAAAAAAATTTCCAAAACTCAACATCCACAAACCAACCACCAGAAGGTTTGAAAAATGAGATGAAGAAAAAAGAAGCCAACATTAAGAGAGGCATATCATATTCTTTACACACCAAGAAGCAAGTGGCCCTCCAGAAAAAGGAGCCAGTCCTGTATAACAAGAACAAAGAAGCCAGTATGAAAGCAGCACTTCAGGGTTCATATTTAAGGAACATAACCAGAGAGAATCAGGAAACTGGGAGAGCTCATAGCAGGGCAGAAGATGACAATAAGCAAGTGGGAGCAAAAAATAAAATGAAGTGTCTTAAAGGTATCCCAAGAATGATGTTGCAGATGGAGGAAGAAANAAAGGAGGAAAAAAAAAAAAAAATAAAAAATCCAGGAGAAAGAAACTGCCAGAGGGCAGGAAGAAGGGAAATCAGCTAGATGCACTTAAGTAGCCAGAGAGGACGCAATAAAGAATATGGTAGCTTGGAGAAGTCATTAATTAAAGGACATGAGAAGCTGAAACTTAGGCTAATAAAGCAGGAATAAACAAGAACTTTGGAAAAACAGGACTGAGCAGATCACTGTAAATTGTTCCTTAGCTGCTACAGACAGCACTCTGGGCAACACCAACAAAAACATGGTGAAAGCGATGAGGTCAGTACACAGATAATTCCAACTCACAATGAACTACAGCTGAAACATGCATCAAACTGAGATGCAAATATTTTTATATATTAATATATATGCACATACACATACATAGATACACATATGTGTGTGCATATATATATATGTATGTAATCTGCCTTCTCTTCACATCCCCCATCACTTTCTCTTGGAATAGCACATCAAATTTTGTTGCCTTTTAAAATTTTCATACGATTTTACAATACCAAATAACTATTTTTAAACTGTTTTCTGTTTAATTTTCAATATCATAGTTACACATGTCAAAAATAATGTTTTAAAGATGGGTAAATCTAAAATTTAACAACCTTACTAGTTCCTTGTGGATTTTCACCGTTAGAAGGGGAAACCGCTAAGTAAGATGCCCATGTACTTTACATTTGTGTAAGTTCAATTAGACTTGTAGCTTCTTTCATACACATTTCCCAAACCAATATATGGGAAAAAATCCTATTTTCAGAGGACCGTCCTTCCGATAATAGATCTAATTCCTCAAAGGACACCAAGACCAGCTCAAGAAACAACCTAGATGCAAAAACTTACATATTATTTAAAAAATAAATGTGATGGATGTAACAAAGGCAACAGTAATTTGCAGCTCGAGAGTATTTCCGGTGTACTACCTCACAATGGGAGCCTGTCCCTGGAATGCTCTGCCCTGTAGAGCTTGACCTGCTAGAAACAACTTACTGATGCTACTGACCGTAACTGGATGTTTGGAGAAAAAAAAAAACATCTAGTCATCCCCTACTTTTTTTCCCCACGTAGTGACACTGCTGGCTAGAGAAACAAAGCAGGAGTTTAGCTCTGCCTCTATTTCTACTGCCCACTGCCTCTAACCCATTCATTTGGCACTGAAAACCACCCAGGGTAATCACCCCATTCACTGGGATTGGGGGTATCACAGGGGGAGAGACAGACAGCAGGGGAAAAGAAATGGAGAGAAACTTTTTTTTATAATGTAAGAACTAATTAATCCAAGGACTATTTAAGACTATCTTTATTGAGTTTTGATAATTTCAAGCATTTAAGAAAAAATATCTCCTGCTGTCTGCACAGATTCTTCCATACACAAGGCAAAACTAATGTAGAAATACTAGTAGAAAGGCTTAGCCACAAAATGTTATCAAAAATCATTAAGGCAAAGTTTGTAAGAAAAACTCTCCTATTTCAGTTACAATAGTCTCACCTGTTGAAAGTAGTATGAAAAAAACCACACTATTGTTTTATACAAGCTCTACCTCAGGATACAATTTAATTTTAGAATTTCCAAACATTTCTGGAACCTCCCTCCCTATGTTTCAAAGTCTGTGCACGGTAGCTGCACGTTGGCCTCAAGCTGCACCAGGGGAGGTTTAGACTGGGTATCAGTAAGAAGTTCTTTACTGAAAGAGTGGTTAGGCACTGGAACAGGCTGCCCAGGGAAGTGGTGGAGTCACCATCCCTGGAGGGGTTCAAAAAATGGGCAGACGGGGCGCTTCAAGACATAGTCTACGAGTTAGGGAGATGTTGGACAAATGTTGGACTAGAATAACCCAGAGGTCTTTTCCAACCTAAATGATTCTACGATTCCATTCTATGTTTTTAAAAGGAATCATTTCTTTGTTGCTCCTTATCAACCCATGTACTGCAAAAAAACGGAGGTGTTAACCTACTAAACTCAAGCTAATACAAAATATTGATTCAAGGGTATTTCTGGAATAAGATATCTAAAAAGCCAAGAACCAAAAAGGCAGAAACACCACTAGCTCATTTTCAGGCTAATAAATGCAATTAAATAACAAAAGATGAGTCACTTATTAAACCAGAGCAGAGAGCAAAAGGGAGGCTAACCATATCACCTGCTATTTAAAGAGCAAGACAGTAACTTTTCCAAATTAAAATTCAATGTAAAGTACAGAAGTACTATAGAAAATACGTGGCAGGAGTGAACACAGAAGGTTTTCCAACTCAAATGGTAGAACCTGGTCCAGTTCAGAAGCCCTAGGTGAGGTGTACTAGGAGGCATGGGTAAGGGGAGAAGGAACAGGACGATGGCCTTTAGTTTTCAGTCTTTCAAGCAGCAACTCATTAACTTCTGCCACTCTACAATATCCTTTGAGGGTCTACTGTACACAGAAACCTGAGAACTACCAGTTTTTGAAGTAAAGGGAGGAATCACTATTTTCAAATTCACCCATAGCCTTACCTCATAATCCTAAAAAGACAGCATGCCTGGGCACAGCAAGTCTTCAGAACAAGAGCGAGCTGAAATGTAGGAATACTATCAGCTTCACTTTGTTACTGAATTCATTAAAAGAAAAGCAAAACCAGATAGTGATGTGTGCAGGCCAGTAAAGAAGGAATAGAGGTGCCAAGGAAAAACCATAGGAGACATGGCCAGAGAAAAAAGGCAGCTCACCCACTTCCCAAACTGGAAACTACCGGGAAAGATGTGAGACAGTGTCAATCCAGTGAGACTTATCCCATTGGCACAGAAGGAAAAATACCAGGCTTACATCCTTTGGGGTGCCTTGATGTCTCTTGATGTACGATCTAAAGTCTGTTTATCTGTTTCAAGTATGAGATAACATAGTGGGAGGGTAAAAATACCTTTTAAGACTTGAACTGACTTCCCTGGCTTTGCTCTCTTGATGAAGTTTCTTTGCCATAAAAAGGTCTCTTTATTTACAAATAAAAGAGGTATGGCTCAGTTTTATATACTTAGTAAATAAAACCCATAGTAAAGAAGCAGCACAGATAGGAGCATGATCTACTGAAAGAAACAGTGATTAGTGGATATCAAACACTCAGGTCATTGTTACAATACTCTCATTAAATCTTCCCTTCTTCAACTTTCACAGAGCAGTCTAACTCGCCCTCAATGATTTAATCAAGTCTATGTGATCAAGAACATTTCTCTAAGCAGGCTCCATACACATATATGACGCAGTCAGTACTCTGTACATTCATTATTTTTTGGAATGTATTTTATTTATGTGTTTAGAAACCACTCGATACAGCCAAACTACAAGTCACTTAGAGACATATAATTGTAGTTGTTCACGTGCCTACAGAAAAAGAAGACAAAGGAAGACGTGACTAATAAGCACAGATACTGTACTTTTTTGTTAACAGAACACCACTACTATTAATGCATGACCAGATCTTGAGAAAGTCAGATGGTTTAAAAAATATACCCAGGTCCAAAGAAAATCCGTTAGCCACATATATTTTCCTTCTCCTATAAAACTCATTGCTTCCTTTCCTCTTGAGGTCCCCATTCTTCCTTGAGCCACCAAGAAAAGGAGATAATATCTACTAAACTTCTGTTGCTAAGCTGTGTCTCAGAGGGTCAATGCAAGTTTGAAATTCTTGACCATCGGCTGTGAAGCATACCAAGTATTAGGTGCTGCTGAAGGCAAGAGATGACCATAAAATTCATGGCTGTCAGGCTACATTCTTTGGAAAATAAAAGTGAGATTTAAATTTGACCAGATATGAACTCTGGGCAATGAAAAGAAATAGTACTTCATCAACTAAGCTATTTCTGTGGCCTAGAAAGACCATTCACAAATTCTGAATCACTGGGGAGAAACACCTTTACAAAAGACACTCATACAAAAACGACATAGAAGTACACAGAAGCGAATTTCAGTTTCCACACAAATGTTTTTGAAACTTATCTGCCTCTTAGGATCAGTGCTCTGCTCCTAAGTCCAGCATGTCTCCTGAAAGGCTGTCCATCTCATTTCTTCTCTTACCAAGAATCTCTACTAGAACGCCACAGCTTTCAATATTCCTGGAAACGCTTCAGTCCAGAAGCAACAGAGAGCCCTTTCAGGATCACAGCGACAATGACCCTTCAATTACCATGAATACAGTCATAAAAGCAACAAAGCAATTTCCATCCCAAAAGAGCTGCACACTGCTTCTGCAGTAACTTGTCTCAGTTTTTAAAAGGGACTAAATTCACTCTGGAACTCTAGTAGTGCTCTCTTATATTTCTCTCCCTCTACCCCATCCAAACAGCATTTGAACTCTTGCTTAAGCACTCTCCCAGCACAGGAGGGAGGCAGCACTGACTTAAAAATGCAGTCTGCTGCACCTACTGGAATACGGGAATCATTTTGGGCAGCTACAACAGGTAGCAGCTTTCACTATTTTCTTAAAGAGACAAAGGGTGCCAAAACATACAAATGACTCCGTTAATCTTTTCTCCAACCACAGACAGTGGTAGTTGTGTCCTTGCTGCTTTGCCATATAACAGAGGGAATCTGACTGGGGCTCACGAGTTCCAGTAACTGTTGAAGAACCACTGCAAAGGATATCCTGCTAACCTCTATTTATAGGACCTGGGGAGGGGAAGAAAAGGGAGCAACAGATTGTAGTAGAACATACAACTTGAGGTCTTACCATTAGCATAAGATAAGAATACTAGATCAAAACTACAATTCTGCAGTTCACTGAATACGGATAGATAATACGGAAGAAAGCTGCAGCTCTAACTTTAAAGACAGAGCCCACAAAATACCTATCCTGGTTGGGATTCAGGCATGCTTAAGTGGGATATTGGTGCTTTCAGTGGTACCGATTAACTATTACCAACCTGAGACACGCCATTAAGTGAATATATTGCATTGCTCAATACAAATATAAGATTACAAAATAGGAAACTTGACTTTATTCTACTTCCAGCAGTAAGACTGTGAAGAAAGCTCTATTTCTAACTTGTATAACTAGTAAATTATCCCTCAAGTTTTTCAGATTAAAGAAAAGGAAACACATATCCCCTGAATTAAAACACGACAAGGATTAAAACCTTTATAAACCATGGTGGATGTGTGGGTTTGCTCTGGCTGCGTTTTTTTAAGAAAAATGTTTACTTGTTTTCTTAAAACATAACAAAGTTTTGCAACATTATGAAGCTACCTTTTGTGATTTACTTACACCATGCCACTAAATTAACACAACATATACACCTAATAGTACATGAATTCTAACTATTCTCCCAGGATACAGTTGGAACTAATTTCCTCAGGGAAAATACGCTGTAATACACAACTGTTGAATCCCACCTATTCAGTTGGTAATACCTCCTCCGAGTACAGCTGGATAAAAATAAAGCGGTGAGTGTGTTTGGTCAATACAAAAAATGTGCTTGTTCCTGTAGAAAGATGAGAATTTTTAAGAGGCACATTTACCGGCAAACTTGAATTCAAAATATAGGTACAAAGAACAGGACTAAGGGAATGGGCTACACAATCGAACACGATCGAATTACACAACCCGTGTAAGTTACCACCCATTGCCAGAGCCAAACTAATTGACTCTAAGTGTTCTTTCCTAGCTCACCACAATTGCTAAGTGCAACGTGCTAACTGAAATCTCTATATTTAAGTTTTACCTCACAATTCAGATGGGCGGTTAAGATCACATACTCATCACGATTAGCTGACAGGCAGAAACTTGTTACTACACTGCAACAAAATCCTAGAACCAGAAGCCTGTAACCCAAAAGGCTGAACTTCCGAGTAGAACTGGAACCTAAGTCGGCCAAAACTACTAATGGTTTCTACTGGACTGGGTGAACAGCATCAGTCAAAAGAGAATGGTTCAAATTACATAAATAAAAGTGCTGCTGGTGTTTTTCTCTTCCTCCTTAATTTTGTCTAGGAAGAGGATATCAGCCTAATAGAGGTTGATTAGAGGATGCCTAATATATAGCCATGATTTGAACTTGGACCTCCCATCATTCAAGAAATTGCTGTAATCACCAAACGCACCTCAAAAAATCCCAAATGATCGTATCACCTGAAGCAGTAAGTGGCATCTCCTCCTTCACGTAAGACTGGCAAAGAGCTGACAGCTGTCACCTCCACAGAAGAAGAGAAGCTGGAAGCACATCACCTCTAGCATACATGGGCAGCCCAGCACAAAATTCATGGCTGCTGCAGTTAAAAGTTGCCATTATAAAAGCACAATTCTCTGTCTACAATGGTATTGTACAGCCAGCAAGTTCAGGAATTTTTGACCTACAGGGTATTCTGTAGATATCCCGATCTTCCCTGCTGAAGCTATTCCACTCTCAACAAAATAATTATTCAGTGAACAGAGACTGGTACCTCTGTAGTCCCCACAACGTCTATGCATTTATAAGACAGTCTTACAGACAAAATGAGTTCTCACACACTCACTAGCCTGCGCTATTCCCACCATGCTGTGAATAACGCTGAGACCTTTTGTAAAACAGCTCTTTCACTTTCTCTGCTTTCACTGAGAGTCCAGAAATGCAACAATATCTGACTATAAATCTTACCCTCCTCAAAAAAAGTTTGAGATGTTACACACTTTATTTTAGTATATATTGTTTTGCATGCACAGCTTTAGGCAACACATGCTGTAAGTTAAGAGAACAGTTTAAGAACTGGACTTCATGTTCTTAGCTAATACCATAAACACACCTTCTGAGAACAGGACCGTAATTACACAAACCCTGATTTTATTAACATGCTAGATTTACAGGTAAGTAGCCCAATGGAACTAGTCATATGTACAAACGACCGAAGAACAGGAATTTTAGCAAGTATGATTTTCTTCCCCGTAACTGACTTTCAAACAAAATCCAGTGTTTTACCACCTTTCAGCAGCCATCCATCAGAATTTCACTCAATATTTCTAATTGTATCAAATGAAAGCATCACACTTTTTCTGCATCTGAGAGAACATATGAAATAAAACATGCCCATTTCTAAAACAGAGATTAGTCACAGAATCCCAAGAAACCACTCTAAGTCACACATACTTTCACCACAAAAGCAGCAAAAGAATTGTTTTTTATTGTTTGAGAAACACTAAGCACTGTCTGTACAATTAAGTTTTATCAGGTAGCAACATGTTGAAATGAACCAAGTGGAAGCAATCATCTGCTAGAACTTTTGTTTATATTTAGGGAGGTAAGAGTCTTTCTGGTCTCTGTTTACATGAAAATTGAAAGTGCTATGTGCCTACCACTCTATTTTAATGTATTTGGAAAGGCTGCTTTGTACCCTTCCATACTACTGGTTTGAAACAGCACGATACACCCATAATATGGACAAATAAATAAAAATAAAATCATTAGCAGGAGGTGCATGTTATCTACTTTTCACTTTGTACTTCTGTGTTAAGGATGCGTAGATTTTAAGTTTATGTGTGTATGTATGACAAGCAGTTCCAGAGAGTGAACTTTACACAGCATGACTTCATCACATGAGAGCAGTCTGCCATTTTTCCCGTTTCTGTTCAGCAAACATGCACAGCAACCTAACCTTCAGAACATGTTAAACATTCTGGAATAGGTTCTGGCTTGGCTTTACCTGATTATCTACAATAAGAATACGCAGGTTCTACAGCCTATATAGGATCTGCAAAAGTCAAATGGTCAAACCGACGCACGAGTATCATCTAATTTAAGAATCGTTAAGTCATGTGTCAAAAACTTTTAAAGTAGAGGCTGGAGTATATAGTTACATAATATGTAGAAAAAAACCACGGTCCGTTTTGTGTCCAATTGGCTAAGGAATCAAAAGAAATCATGAGAAGAAGACAGGGACCTTCTGTGTAGCATGAAAGGAGACCGAACACCTTTACGCTTTCCAGCCTACCTACCGTGTCCCTAGTGTTGGGTCGATCCCTTAGTCCCATCCTCGAGCGCCCTTTCTATACAGAAACAAGCCCCCTCGCCGTTTTCCCTCTCTCTATTCAGCCTCCAGCCTATCCTGCTCGCCGCCTGTTCACATGGCAGGTCTCTCGCCAAACCACTACGAGGAAATAAAACTACCTCGCGCCC
Organism: Eurystomus gularis; assembly: GCA_013400335.1. Taxonomy (NCBI): domain Eukaryota; kingdom Metazoa; phylum Chordata; class Aves; order Coraciiformes; family Coraciidae; genus Eurystomus; species Eurystomus gularis. The sequence continues at coordinate 467,459 of VZZY01006155.1, read as the reverse complement.
CGAAACGCGGCTTCCCTCTCCTTAACGACGCGCACGCAGCGGGAACGCCTTGTAACTGGGATCCGGGCTCGGACGCTCTCCAGTGGGGTGACGAGGAAACGGGGGGGGGTGCCCAAAGATCCCCTCAGCACCGCCCCCCCC
>VZZY01006155.1:438771-466493 GCA_013400335.1 Eurystomus gularis | reverse complement strand
GGGGGAAGCATGTGTGTGAGGCAGGGTGCGTGTCTGAGCCGTGGAGCTGGGAGGAGCAAGGCTGAAAGCGGCTCCCGCTTCCCTGTTCACACTTAAATTGCTGTTGTGGGTTTCTTTTTTAAGCCCCTTGAATGGTGTTTCGCAGGTGGCACTGGGCACGCACTAAACCCGACTCTGGCTTATGGCAAAGGACCGGTACTGGAGTGTGTTTGGTACCTAGTGTGACCAATACTGTCACGGTGGAAGAAACTGCTGCTTCCTTAATGATGAAAACAGCAAAACGAAAAAGCTGTTCTCAAAGTCAAGTGTTTTGCACCGGTGGAGAAGATAGTTAATCAGTGACTGCATTCACGCTAAGAATAGGAGCTAATGTTCATGAGAAAACTGCATGTATGCTGCAGAGTGTAGTTTCAAGGACGTTAGCTGGCTATTGGCATCTGTTAAACACGTTTGTCAAGTACTATAATGTCATGTGCAATGTGTTGGTATTAGTGTCAAGTCATAGCGCTTTGAAGTTTACAGTGTTGTGTGATACTGTATGTTCAAAATGTTGCTTAACTTAAAATTTCGCTGTTTAGTCTGGCACATCGGTAAGGGAGAAAATTGGCTTAATATTTTGTGGTTTGCTATTAAACTGTTCTGGTGTTCGAGTTGTTAATCAAATGCCGATTACTTTCAGGAGTTATCAATATATGGCTGTCCAGCAATTAGCCCTCTTTAAAAGCAAGTATTTTGAAAGTCAAAGGAATTTGACAGAGTAACAAGACCTCCTATTCTATTCAGATTATGAAGTGCATAAGGAGGCATTTGTGTACAGTTATATGTCTGATATTCAGAGGATTTTTTTAAATAACTAGGTTCTAGTACAAATGCAAAGCTCCCAGATGTCATGAATTTCTATAGGTTGATCTTTTATCAGAAAAAAAAAATTCTAGCTTTCACAGTTCTTTTTTTAAAGAAAGCTACTATGCTACAGAAGGTGGGGGAGGGGGTGGGATGGGGACATAATAATGCCCATCTGATGTCAGTGTCTTTGCTTTTTATGATTTTTGCCAGTTTCAACATGGTAAATTCCTGTCGCTGTCCAAAAATTCATAAAAGGTAGCTGGTTCTGCTACCTGAAAAGTAAGAATAGCAAAGGTAGAACTGGAGTATGTGGTGAGAGGTTGAAAAAATGCAAATTATCTCTATCCGGTTCTTGCATCAGCTAAAAAGCTTTCTGAGAAGTGATAATGGTTTCTTTGAGGGCTCTAGGTTTAGGGAGAGAGAATGAGTTTAAATGATCTTCCTGCATTGGTGATTAATTTTCAGGTTTGAAACTTAGGTGTTAAATGGTGACAGCTGTTTCTGTAATGTTAAGTACCTGACATTATGTTCCTTTCAGTATACACTTGATAATACAAAAGCAGCTCTCCCAACACACTCTCAGCAGCCCTTACAGAAAAACAAATCCTTCCCATAACAGGAAGGCCTGCCAGTGGTTCTGCAAATTCACGTTAAATTTGGGAGTTCTTTTGCTTATTAAAACTTTGTAAGTTTTTTATGTTATATATTTGCCTTTCAGAGAGTGTCACTACAGGTTTTAGACGTGACCCCTCTGAAAACTGAGTGTTAAATACTTTCAGTTTTTCTCATTGCTCTTTATGTATTAAGTATTGTTTTATTATTAATATTTTTTAAATTCTACTTTTGTAGCATGTTTGTAATCGGACCTTGTGCATAACTGGATTTTTTTGTAACCTGCTGGGCAGGAAAAATAACGTAAGTGTACCCCAGTGTGTTTCAGAATCGTCCAGTACAAGCGCTGCTTGCTGCAGCACCTCGGTGCCCGATGGGTTACCTGTGTTAGCGCTTGCTTGGCTGTGCTAAGCTCAGTACCTATTCACCTGCCAAGCTGAAGTCTAGTGTGTCTGTGCTATGATATGGTCTTGCTTCCACCTGCACTAAAGCACCTTGCACCTGCACTAAAGACAAATCCTTAGAGTATGTAGAATTATCCCTGGCATCTTTTCTTTATAAAAAACTAAATTCTGGTTCCTTAGGGGCTGAATGCTAGGATTTTGGTGTGGGAAAGGGTGGAGGAGGTTAATTACTGCACCTTTAGGCTTGAGCCTAGGTTTTACTAGGCTATGGCTTTGCTATTCAAAGCAGATCTGCTTCCCCAAGATGATACGCTGAGCAATTTTGAAGTAAAATTTGTGATTGCTTGTATTGTATCATGACTACCTAAAGAGAGAGGAGACAATCAGATCACTTCTTTATGAACAGCGTGTTCTTTTCGTTATACTCTTTTCAATATGAGATTTGCTGGTACTTGAGCTCACAGCAGGTGTATTATTTTTTTTATTTTTTTATTTCTTAATTTTTTTTTTAAGTAGCTTTTATAACATTAGGTATTACATAAATGCATGGTATACAATGCCCAGCATTGTGTTATGTATTTGCACGGTATAAAGGATGGTCTTTGCCTCAAAGACCATGCAGTCTAGTTTGGCAAATCACAGAAACACACAGAATTGCCTAGATTGGAAAAGACTTTTAAGATCATCAAGTCCAATCATTAACATAACACTGACAGTCCTCAACTAAACCATATCCCTAAGAACTACATCTACATGTCTTTTAAGTACCTCCAGGGATGGGGACTCCACCACTGCCCTGGACAGCCTGTTCCAATGCCTGACAACCCTTTCAGTAAATAAACTCTTCCCAATATCCAATCTAAACTTCCCTTGGCACAACTTGAGGCTATTTCCTCTTGTCTTATCAAGAAAAATGACACTCTTATGGAGCATTTAGAATAATTCTTGTCCATGTAACATGTATTTTTAAATATTTTTCCATATTATTCCATATGCTTTATGCTTAACAGTTTTGACTTGTGTTGGTGCATGGGTTTAGCCTGTCCAGCCTGCTTACTTTTGTTTCTGACAGATGGGCAATAAATGGGCACAACAATGTATGGAAATTACTGTTGAGAACAAATTATGGTTACTTGATGTAATGATTCTTTTTGTCTTTGTACCAGCTGATGAAATACATGTGCAAGTCGTACTCAAGTTCGTTGAAACCTGAGGTGTTTTTTAATTCAATGTAGTCTTTGTCATTTTATACATAATGAAATACAAGTTTAACTAAATTTCAGTTAGCTTAAGCATTTAAGCATAATATGTCTGTCACTTTCTTGCACTAACATTGTCTTGATCTTTGAAGACATTAAGAATCCTAAATCTTGCTCAGTCTCCTAAATCATTATTAGCATTGTGCATCATTATTGACAAAGAAAATGATTGAAAACAAGCATCCATAAAAATGTCATATTCCTTGTTCTTTGTTTACCTGTGACAGCCTATCAGGGTTTCTCTGACTCATTCAATAAGGATTAGTTATAATTTGCACATTGTCATTCTCTAATTTACTGGTGTAATTTAACTTATGGGGCAACTTTGTTTTACTAGAATTTCCTGGAATCCTGTGTTCTGTAAAAGCAAAACTGGTTTTCCTGCAATGTTTAATATGTTGCTGTGGCTTTGTATTCTTTATTAAAATAATACTGAATGTTTACAATTATTTGTAAGCAATAGCAATGTGATTGGCACTCTGAGCAGCTCTACCGCACATCACAGGAAGGGGTTTACTTATTGTTCTCTAAATGTTGGCTTCAAATACAGGCCACACTAAAATCATCCCTGGAATCAATAGGTCTGAGGAAAGACTTTGTCTTCCCTTCGCTGTACTCTGGCAGGATTAAATTTGTGGGCCTGGCACTGTGGTTCTGTACTTGAGAGTTAAGCTGATGCTTACGGATGCTGAGCTGTTCCTTCACTCTTTGTAAACTCAAGTATGACTGACAGGCAGACCTTAGTGGAACTGTGCTTGGAACGCCTTTTGGAAACTTCACAGGACTAGGAGGTTTTTGCCTGCCTGCTTAGTGGAGCATAACAGTGTGCAGAAGCTTTGGAGAGATGTAGCTTTCAATCTTGCTGTCCACTGTAAGTACATGGATACAGTTTAAGGTCCTGGATTCTACTCTAGAAAACCTTGTGAAGTTTAACAGCTGGTCACCTTAGAGGTTGTCTCTCTCTTCCTTTGCACTGCTGGAGTGATGTGAAGCAACCAAAGTAAAGCAAGGTGATTCTGCAGGCAGCCTTCTGATGCAGACAGCTGGACGTGATGATACTCCAGTTGTGTATCTACATCTGCTGATCTACATATATGTAGATATAGATCACATATATAGATATAGATGATCTACATCTATAGATCTACATCTACTGATGATACTAAAGATACTCTAGCTGTGGGGCTTTCTCTTGTATTCTCAATGAATGCCAAGATTTCAACCTGGGGTAAAATACTTTTCTGGCCGGGGGTTAGTTTTAAACTACTTATTGAGGCAAGTTGGAGAAGGATGAACTTACGGACTTTGTCCATTGTGAACACTTAGATTTTCATGCTCTGCCATAATGTTATTACTGTAGACCTGGCTTTAGTGTTAAAAACATACTTTTTTTTTTTCTTCTTTCTTTCTACTGCTGCTGAGGCAATATGTAAAACTGCTGTTGATGGATATCTAACCACTGAGGGTGTAGCTTTTCTTTATCTGATGCTTAGTGTAACTATTTCAGTATTTTGCAGACAGGAGGAAGCCTCTACCTTTAACAAAATATCTTGGATAACCATATGGAAATGGGACTGCCCACTAATCCCGTGCCTTGAGTGGGTCTTGAATATTACCCAACTATGTGCAGAGATTCCAAATCATAAAGCAAGGTAACAACAAGGAGCTCAACTTTGTAAGTTTTCTGTGCAACTGCTTATTAAGTGAATGGAGATTCTGCACTTGAAAGCTTATGGGGTAGAACGTTTTGTTGATAGAAGACAAGCTGCCATTTAGGGTTTCTGTGCAATTGAGACTTGCTTTTGCCAGTAAACACACAAGACTTCCCACTTTGCTCCTTCATAGTTATCTTGACAATCTCTTCTGGTCTGAGGTGGAGGCTGTCAGGAGTATGAGACTAGACACGGTTTTATTGTAGGTGCAGGACTGAAGGCCGAAGTGTGTCAGAAATTACTTCCTTCTCTGGAAATACTGTGGTACTGCTGTTCCTGCTGTCCATCAGAGGCACAGAGACTGCTGAGAGCTAACAGCCATTAAATAAAGACTAATTACTTTGAGAAAATCAGTGTTTAACTGTGGCTTAAGAGATGATGTGAACATGGAATTTAGGACACAGAGCAAGGAAACAGATACAGAAATACATATTCTATGTGATGGTTAATTGTCTAGCACATTATGGGGATATAAGAACAATTGTAATAAATGTGTCCACGTTGTCACATTAAAATTAATTATTCAGTGCTTTAGAAAACCTGTACGATAGGAAGCTAGTTGTTCTTTTTTAAAATCAGGAATCATGAATGACATATTTTCAGTGAATCATTTATTTGAAAAAAAGCCTGCAATTCTAAGGCAGCCACCATTCTGAGTCGATTACCATTGCCTTACGCACGCCTAGAAATGAAAAATTTAGATATGTCAAACTGTTCACCACTTGTACAATCTCTGTCTTTCTGATAAATTTGTAGTCCTAGTTCTTTGCTCCCTTTATCATTAGGTATTTTAAAGCAAAGTATTTAATCTTGGATTTGATGAAATTTTACTTTGAACGGTTTTTCCTACCCCCTCCATAAGTAGGTAAGAAGGAACAAAAAAACCTGCCCATGTCCAACTGGATAGGAATTGTTTCTTGTTTTCTGTATTTTCTTCTTTATTTAGAAGAAGAAAAATCAGATGACACAGTCAACAGAAGCAGAAAACACTGTCTTTATGAAACCAGCTTTCAGCTTACCGTTTCTTATGAGCAAAGCCTGGGAACGTTCGCCTGTTGCAGCACTGCTATCTATTTTGCAAGATTGGCTCTAGGATCCAAGAGGATCAAACCTTGATGTTCTTATTTAAGTTCTGTGCTTCTGAATTTCACTGAGATACAGCTCCCCCAGGTTTCAGTAGGTTTTGGTGATAGTTACTGCAAGCCTCAGTTCCTTTGCTCTGTACTTTGTACTCCATTCCTTTACTCTGTACTTAACCTCCTCCTGGCATCAGCAGGTCAGAAGCACTGGGGGCTTTGTCCTGCATGATTATCACAAAACCCATTAAGCTCACTTTAGGTCTCAGGGTTTGTGTCAAACATCTTGCACAGAAACAATAAATAGCCTTCTATTGTTCCTTTTAGCCTCTCTCCTTCTCTCCCCATACTATCTAGGCAAAAGGGGTTCTGGATTTTAAAGTGGTTTGGTTTTGTATCATGTTTGCAGCATATTGTATAATCTGTGTTTACAGTAACCCATTCTGTTGAACCTATGTTCAAGTGCCTTTATATTGTCTATGTCAGGCATTCAAAAAAACATGTTCAGTCCTTTTGCCTCCCCCATAATGAGTGAGACTTAAAAATCACCAAGAACAGCAGATGTGGTTTGTAATTATTTGCTTTCTAGCTTTTTGGAATTGGCTTTTTTTTTGGTGTTTCTTCCTCACACTGAGAAATTTGGATTTTTTTTTTTTTAACATCAAGATGTTCATGTAGTCATCGTGTAGTCACTACTTCAGAAGATGGGATTTCAAGGCAGATAAGTGTCATGGGATGCAAGAAAATCCTGGGTGCTAGAAGTGATACTTGATTTACCATAGGATGTGCCAAAGTATTTAAGAAGGAACATGTAACTAAGCTTTTAAGTGTTTTTGGTTTTGCAATATACTGGCAAAAATTTCTAGTCAGCTTATACTTGCAAGAGCAGGAAGAAATCCTACGCAAGAGACAACAATTCTTAGGCTTAAGTTTATAAAATGTTGTAATATGTAGGCATCTCAGTCTTCATGGGAGAGGCATGGACAGATTGCTGGGATTCACTTGATTCAGGCACATTTTTTAAATAGCAGTCTGTGCCACTGCTGCAGCCCAGTAACAGTTCCGGAGTGACAAATGTCAAGTTCTCTGATATTATCTTGAAGTGCCCTAAGAGAGATTTGAACGCGTTTCCTCCTTACTGTTGAGAAGTACCTGTGGCACAGTCCTCATTTGTGGCATCTGTTTAGCTTTTCAGGTTTCAGCATGTTGATCTTGGGAAGACAGGATAAGGAGAACTTTCTAGGCCACAAGCTGCAGCAGTTGGGAGGCAAATGACCATTATCTGATTAAGATGCACCTAAAACCAGAGCTTTGTGTCTGTCCTTGCCCACTCTACCAACATCAGAAGGATGTTTGCAAATGTGATGACTCTGAACTTTAGGAGGAAGCTTCCACCTTTCAGATGAAATTTCTTCACATTAAATCTGTAGGCACTTGTTCTTTGTCCACTCCTGTCTCTAGAGCAAGTAATTCTTCAGGGACTTTGCTCTTTGGTGAAAAAACAGGTTTTAAATCTACTTCTCTTACAGTCCCTGTTGTAGCCAGGAGATGGCACTTATGTACGCACTAAGGAGTAAATGAAGCTGATGTATCTTTGCTGAAACTCGAATGGCAGTACATATCTTGGGCAAATGATAACTCACAGGATAAAAGATCACTTTGATCTTGAGGCACATGAGGGTCACAGATTCAAGAACAAAGTCCAGGAACTTCTTACTCCATACCAACTTCTTATTTCCTTACATAGTAATAAGGATCTGATATGCCTCTGAATTCAGAAGGCAACCATCAAACAAAAATTCTGTATGGTTCGGGGTTGTTTTTTTTATTTTTTTAGTTATTTTTAAGGAGAATAATATCAAAGCAGTTTCCAACACTCTTTCTGAGTAACAGAAAACAAACTGTTCACTGAGATTTTGTGCTCCTTGTTAAGGCGTGGTCTAAAGATGATTTTCCACTGAAATAGCTTTATCACCTATGTTTTTTCATACTTCTACTTGCCCTTCCTCTCCAAATTCTGCTATTTGTATCCTTCATGGAGACTGAGTTATACTGTTCTACAGCATAACTAACTTCTCATACCCATTTGTCATAAGCCCTTCCAGCATGGACCTTTTTATCCCAGTATAACTTTGTCAAACGTCAGGGACGTCTTATTAAAAAAAATACAGCACTTTTCTGCAGCCAAGTTCAAAGGGGTGGAGCTCTGAACTTGCATGTAAGATACTATGTGGGGAGGATATAAAGTGGCTGCAATTCATCTAAGCAGCTTCCCAAGGCTGTCGCCATATTTTTGTGCAGATCATGGGGCCCATCTAAATTGGAGCAGAAACAAGAGTGGTTTGTCTGGGCTGCTGTGCGTGGCGGGGAAGTGCTGCCTAAAATCCCTGGACTTGTGCCTGTGGCACTCACAAGGTTGGGATCCAGCCTCCCTTTAGCCCTGTTCTTCAAATAAACTTTTTATTAGGGTCTGCCCGGGATTTGATGACACCAGTGATCAGTTCACACCAACAGCCACAGCCACTGACCCTTTATGATCTTCTCTGTCTTTTGCCTGCTGTTGCCCACAGCCTTCTTCCCACTTTTATCACCAATTTATTTTCAGAATTTACTTCCAGACCTTTTGCTTTGCTCTCTCTAAAAGCAGTAGGTATTGTAGAGGGGAGTGCCAGCTTGCATCCAAACTTCCCTGGCCCGTGAGTCCTGTTTCAGTCAGAAAACCGAATGTGATAACAACTTGAAAACATGTTTCATTTGTGTTTTCATCAGATGTCTCTTGGTGAGAAAATCATATTTATATATAAATATACACACACACATGCATATTGCACCATGGCCCCTAACAACCAGATTATTTTCTACATTGCATGCAGAAGGATTCTTGCAGAGGATGGTTCATCCCTTGGCTCTGGTGGTAGTTGTTGTTATTCAAGAGCAAATTAAGACCTATCAAACCCCAGCCCAATCTTTTGAAGATCTACATCTAAGGGCTAAGCCCCTAAGCAATCCAAAGGGCTCCTGGGCCTTGTGAAGTCTGAAAACTGCAATCAACAGTCTGGGAAGGGAAAGCAGGAAAATACCTCTGGTGTTGATTGTATGCCAGGTCAAATAGTTGACCACTGGCAGGAGATAAAAGGCTATGAGCTGTGAAAGGAGGAAGGACTGCAAGGATCACTAAGGATGGGCTGGCTGGCTGCATCTGAACTGGCCTCAGGGAGGCTGCAGTGTAAGTGTTGGAGTCCTGGCTTGCTCGTGGTCCAGAATAGGGTCTTAGCTGGAATGAGGCACAGTTGTTATCCAGACTGAAGGCTTTCATTTATTTTTTTTCTGTGTGGAAACCAGGTCTCAGTAATTCTTTGGCTGAATGGCTGCAGGTGCTTGGCAGTGAGACGCAAGCCTTCTGCTGCTGTTTTGTACTGTCTGACTGCATGGGTCATAGGCTTCAATCAGCTCTTGGCAGCGTGAGCATACCTGCTACTAAATGCACGTGTAACACCATGCTGCCTTTGACCATGGACTGTTAGCTGAGCTGTTACATGCTTCATTTGCAAAACTCACAGGAGTTTTCTGGCAAAGTAGAAATACAGTCATTCCAAATATAAATAATTAGCAAAATAGACCCTGCCAAGATAAACGTTACTCTGCATGTATGAATCTTCCTCTGCTTAAAAAGAGAAAACAAGTTACGTGATGGTGCATTGTTTCATGTGCTGTTTTCAAAAACAGGAGTACTATGTAGGGAGGGATGATGTAAGAACCTGAGTTGCATCTGACTAAGATCTGGACATAAGGTACTGTGAGAGTTGGGAGACCTGGCTTCTTTTTGTAGCCATCCTACAGTATTGTGTTGCTGCTTAGCCACTTGGCCGTGGCACCCCCTCTGTCAGATGTGGGTGATGGTGCCTCTCAGGAGAAATCATGGCTCACATTGAGGTCCTGGATAGATTAGCATTTATGAAGCAAGTAAAGGACTTTATGTAGTCCATTTGCAAAATAAGAGGACATGAAACATCAACACATATAAGCTGGTATTTGACTTTGCTTAATATGTCATGAGATATGTTTACATTTCATCGGGTAGAGAAAAACAGCCTCTGAACCCATTAACTGAAATTAAGTCTATCAAAATAGCAATATACTCTTGAGGTGGAATTTTCAGCTAATTGCATAGACTCCTACAAAGCATATGTAGGTTGTTTTAACTTAGTGAAAAAAAAATTCCTGCTCAGTGCATGTGAAGTTAGCACTCACTCATGCTGGGTGCTCGTCAATCAGGTCTGCAGATGGAAGCCCTGTATTTTTCTGCAGAAGAGCAGTAGACTGGTGTCAGCGTAAATTCCTTCCACTGTGTCCCATAGCACACCTAGGTGTCCTGCCACTGTGGCTGAGAAGGAAATTCAACCTATGTAATTTGATGGGACAGCCAGAGGGTTCTAGTTAGGGAGGTGGTTTTTTTGGTTGCTGAAGCTCTTGAAGTAGTTGAAGAGCACTCTTGAAATCCTACTGTGAATGTAAAGTAATTCTTGGTTACTTTGTTGAGGTACTACAGGCAGCCATCCCAGGCCTGAGCAGTAGCACATTAAGCTCTCAAGCATGATAAAGCCTGCAGGGTGCTGGAAACGCTGAAGGATGTCATTCTGCTGCGTTTGCTGTTCACAGGGATGGCAAACTTCACTTTGGAGGGCAGTCTCAAAGCTCTTGTGAAAAAGGAACAGAAACTTAGAAATGCAAAAGCATTTCCCAAAACCACCAAAGCACTGAGAAAACTGTCCCACTGAAGTCCACAGGAACTAGATGGCCAAGTGATGGTCGGTGTTTGTTTCCAAGTTTGTGTATGGGGAGGCAATACAGATGTCTAGGGGAGCAGCCTTTGACAGATGTCCCAGTGCCACTCCACCTGGTAATATTACCATGTGCAGCATGGAAATGGGAGAACAGCTGCAGTGTACCTCCATCGGCCTCCTGGCTGGCAGCCCAACTTGTCCCATGGTTGTGAGTGCACGTGGTGTTTAGCCCTAAACCTTCCTGCATCTCATAGAAGCAGAGAAGTTGTTTAGGTTTTTCAATATTTTAATCTTTAATTTCCTGTTAAGAGCAGCGTTCCTCTATTTTGTCCCGTTCCTCTGCAGACTCATTATATATTTGTACTATCTTGCCTTCTGAGAGCTTGCCTTGGCTCTATAGTCTGACAATATTTGGGTTTCTGCACTCACTCTGCTGTTGCTATGCGACCAACCACCACCAGCAATTTGCATGACCCTTTCTTTGGATGATATTAATATGCAGGAATTAATGCCGGCTGTACTTGGTGATTTGACCATTTGCGACCAACCTTCTCTTCCTTGCTTACCTCTTGCCTCTGGTATCGCTTGAAATGAGTTAATGTGTGTTGTTTAGTACTGGCTAGCATGTAAGTATTGAATATTGACAGAAACTGGGCATGAATGCCATGAGGTCGTGCTTGCTTAGTGAAAACATGAAAACACTCAAGGACAGAAAGCAAGAGTGTGGCTAAAGCTTTGTGTGATGAACCCATATACACAACTGAAAGTTAGAAGGCCACATAAAAAAAAAAAATCTATGGGACGCTAGATGGGCAAATCAAACACTTATGAAATCTAAGTATGTTTTTGTGGCGTGTGAGGTAACCTTTCTGGGGAAAGGCTAAACTCTCCGGCCATCCTTTTGGTGGTGGCATAATCCTCAAGGTGGATTTTCAGAGGCAGAAGTAGCACTTAGGCAGTTGGATTCCTATTGACTGTCAATGGCAATTTAGTACCTGCCTTTAAAAAGTTTCCAGAGGGAGTTTTTTGTTTGATTTTCTGTTGGTTGAGCTGGGTTTTTTCCCAAACCAGAACAGTGTTGTTAGAAAGCGCTGGCTGGCATTGTAGTGACAGGCACCGCTGAGTGTCCCATGGGCCAGCTCTCTTCCCTCCCCGGCACTGCCACACATCTCCTTGAGCAAAGCTTTTTGGGTGGCATTTCCAGGTGGGCTTGAGCTTATGGCATCTTTCTTTCAGGCCATTCTCAATATGCTTTGTACTTTCATTTGTACTGTAGAGTATGGCTGTGGGGTTTCTGTAAGGAGCAGTTTTAACATATTAGCTGAAGTGAAGTATTTATTTGAGATCAGTGCATTGTTTTCTGTTGCCATATAATTTAAGTGGGTATATAAATAGAAGGGTAATATGTAAAACATGTTATCCTAAAGTTAAACCAGAATAAATTGGTAGCTCTATCTTTAATTTTAATATATTTGCAAGGCTTCTACTGGTAAGTTAGCTGCAGCCACAGTGCCTTCATTAACATGATCCTTGTCCTGCACGTGTGTATGCATCTGTTTAATTTTACTAATGTTTACATGCCTAGGGATTTGTGTGTGATGAGAAACATACATTGCAAAGATATTTTATGATATATTCATTACTTTATTCTGTTTCCCTTCAATTAATCTAGATCCACAAATATGAAATATGTTGTAAAAATATAAGTAAGTTTATAGTATATAGGAAAAATATCTTATAAGCATACAGGTATAGTTGGAAAAATATGTTGAGTACACGTAGTTCTAAAGAAGACTTTTATTTCAATATTTTACTTGAATGTAGTGATTGAGACATACTTCAGAATTAATTATTTCTGGCATTTTGGAAAGAGTCTTAGAACTGTTTTCTATTTTTGAGATTACACTATTTGGAAATCAACCAACTGGAAATGAGATACGTTTGGCATGTATGGTGAAGATATGTGCATTATGCTTTGAATGACCATGAAGTTTTTTAGCATTTTATTTAGAATACTAAGAAAACAAAGCTCATGTAATTATGCTTTTGGTACACATTTATCTGTTTTTCAGAAATATGGCTTCAAGCTGTCACAGGATGACATAGTTATATTTGTTGTTATTGCTTAACTGATTGGGTAAAGCCTTGGCTGTTGAGAGTCAAAACTTTTAAGTCCCCAAGTAATAAACCCTATATATAAAAATCATCCTGTTACATCAATAGGGTTGCTTCTAAAAATAAACTTTGGTAAGAATGGACTTATTTTGAATACTATATTTTAAATATATTTATGTATGGCTTTGATCCACTTAAAACTACTTATTCTATTTGTTTGAAGATAAAGATCTATTTTTCTCATCTGTCTTATTTCTTATCCTGTATTATTGTATTTTAGGAGACAGACTAAAGGAGTACTTATAACTGTAAGTGAATGAGAATGCTGCAGTGCACTTCATAACTAGGTATTTCATTATAATCTTCTTGCTACATAATCTTCGCTGTCTGTCAGTCAGTTGATTGATTTTTCATACCCACTTTGACTGTCTGGCACAGTAAAACACTGCTATTTATGTGAGGGGCTTGCAGGATTATTGGCATCAGAAGCAAGCTGGTGATGAGAAGTATGGCTGGACACACAATCACACTCACTTTTCCTGCTCCATCTCTGGTCCTTCAGAGACCAGCAAGCAGCTGGAAGCACCCTGGGTCCTGCAGTTGAACATCCCTGCAAAATCAAGCTTGTTACTGATGGCAATATTGTAGTGGCAAATGCAATATTTTGTGCCAAATTCTATACACACTCAGAAGCTCAGCACCTTTGTAATGAGTAAATCAAGATTTTCTGCGTTTGACTGTGTACCTAATCACTAGGTATTTAAATATATCCCTGGATTCATCACATAAACACAACTTTGTCCAATTTTGTCCTTCACCCTTCCATGTTTTTCAGATTCTTCTCATCTCTCTGTAAGTCTGCTTCTCTCTGCCTTTGCATTTCCTAATGACAAGCTTGTGACTAGTCCTTCAATCATCTTCCACAACAAGTGAAGCTGGGTTTGTCAGGAGATGAAATATTTTATTAGATGAATGGATATAGTTGGAAAAAACTGCAAACAAGCTAGTGAAATCTGATCAAACTGTATCAGATGATTTAATAAGTTCTCCCTATAAATGAGGCTTTGCTTCACCTCTCCACTCACCCTCTTCAAACAACAAAACTTTCTCTCAATTCTCCCTAGAGAATCTGATTCTGTTCATTACAAAAGAATAATTCTAGTTTATGGTTCATAAAGCCAGATGGGCTACTGCGATGCTCTAGCCCGCCTTCCTGTTTGACACACAGCATCAGGCTTCTTCCTGTTTGAAATACAATGTCTTTTAGAAAAACATCTGATTTTGATTTAAAGAATTCCAAAGAGGGAGACTTTGCCATAATGCCTTGCTGGGTTGCTGTGGTGGTTAATTACCCTCACTGTTAAAAATGTGTGTCTTATTTTATAGCTTGAATTTGTCTAGATTCAGCTTCCAAGCCCTGGATCTCATTATAGCTTTGTGAGCCTGTGTTTATACTTAGACATACACACTATGAGCAATCATTCTCTCCCTTTGCTAGGCTTAAAAGGACCAAGCTCTTCCTCTGTAAAATGTGTTATTTAGGTCTCTCATAGGTTTTTTTTCTGAATTTTCTTCAGTTTACCAATCTACTTCTTGACTTGTGGAGAACAGAACCGGGTGCAGTTTTCCAGATGGGGTTACAGGAGTGCAGAATACTCTGATCATTTAGCAGCTTTTTTCTTTACTCCTTCTTTGTATACATATTGATGGGCCATGTTTTAAATGGATTAAGATGTTATATTTGATGGGCAGAAATACCAACCCAATGCCTCATTCACACTATCTGCTTGAGGGTAGGGAGGCTCTGCAGAGCGATCTAGACAGACTAGATCAATGGGCGAAGACCAGTTGTATGAGCTTCAATAAGGCCAAATGTCGGGTTCTGCACTTTGGCTATAACAATCCCTGGCAATGCTACAGGCTTGGGCATCAGTGGCTGAGAAGCTGATCAGCAGAGAGGGACCTGGGGTGTTGACTGATAGCCAGCTGAACATGAGCCAGCAGTGTGCCCAGGTGGCAGAGAAGGCCAATGGCACCCTGGCCTGTATCAGGAATAGCGTGGCCAGCAGGAGTAGAGAGGTGATTGTCCCCCTGTACTCAGCACTGGTGAGGCCGCATCTTGATTACTGTGTTAAGTTTTGGGCCCCTCACCACAAGAAGGACATTGAGGCACTAGAGCGTGTCCAAAGAAGGGCAACAAAGCTGGTGAAGGGTCTAGAGCACATCTTACAAGGAGCGGCTGAGGGAACTGGGGTTGTTTAGCCTAGAGAAAAGGAGGCTCAGGGGAGACCTTATCACTCTCTACAACTCCCTGAAAGGAGGTTGTAGAGAGGTGAGGATCGGTCTGTTCAACCAAGTAACAAGTGATAGAACAAGAGGATATGGCCTCAAGTTGCACCAAGGGAAGTTTAGATTGGATATTAGGAAGAGTTTGTTTACTGAAAGGGTTGTCAGGCATTGGAACAGGTTGCCCAAGGCAGTGGTGGAGTCCCAGTCCCTGGTGGTATTTAAAAGACGTGTAGACGTGGTTCTTAGGGATATGGTTTGGTTGAGGACTTGTTAGTGTTAAGTTAATGATTGGTCTTTTCCAATCTAGGCAATTCTGTGATTATCTCTTTTGGCCATTTAAGAGCTGACATGGAGTAGTAGGGTCTGAAAGTGATACCAAAGCCAAAGTTTTCATGAGTAATTCCCCTTCCCTGCCAAACCTTTCACAATACTTAGCATTCATCAGCCAGGTGGATAAAGCAGTGCTGATTCAAGGGAGAAAGTATGTGTTTGCCATAGGAGCAGGTGCAGAAATGAATAACTACTGGGCTTTATAATAATCAGCCTGATGTCCTGACATAGTCAACCACATCTTTGAGTGATGCTGTAATCATGTAAATATACAAACTCAGAACTGTTATTTTATCTGTAATGTTTTTTCGCCATTTCTCTAGAAAGTCTACCAGTAAAAAATGCAAAACCTTTATTTGGTCTGCACACTAACTGGCTTCCAGTTTTCCATTGGAGGACTTACAAGGATGTGTTGACTGTAACCTCTCTGCAGAAAATTTGTAAACAGCACTTTCTACACCCAAAATGGATTTGATTATTCCATACATATTTAGGGCATAATTTGTAAAAATTCCCTACTGGAACTAGTCTGATTTTATTAAACAAGAGTGTTCATTTGAGCATGGATTTTTTACCTACGGAAAAAAATGTTTGAGAGATCACATATGCTTAGGGCTAGATTAAATGACCTGTACAAGACTAATCTAAAAAAAGCCAAGAACCAGAGGGAAAAGACAAAAAGAGCTAAGATATCTTTTTCTAGCCAGCTTCATGATTTTTGGAGGTGTGAGTAATAATTTTTAGATGCTCAGATTAGCGTTACTGAATGAGGGCCTCCTTAGCACTGGCTCTGCATGTGAGCTAGCTGATAAATCAGATAGAAGTGCAAAAGCCAACCCTCCCAGTGGTGTTGGGAGGCTGGTTTTAGTCTGCACCTTCAGGATCTTCACGTGGAGAGAAGACTGGAGCCAAACAAAACCCTCTCCAAAACTGTTAACCTCAGTACACTTGAGGTTTGGGAGTTCAGGACTGCAGCAGGAGTGCCTGTGAAGGTGGTTTGGACATCCCGTGTCTGGTAGTGGAGCCAGCTGACTGTTGTTGAGGAGTTTGAAAAGATGCATTTGGTAGTGGTGGTACCACATCTAAGACGTCTAGGATGCTTTATCCAGAATCCCAAGTTGCAGCAAGGGAGCACTGCACAGCTGCTGAGCACCATGTCCTGCTGAACTGCCTGCAGTTACAACTACCAGAAAGGCCACTGTTGAAGAAACTGCTGGTTTCTGCTGAGCTTGGTAGTCTGCCAGCCTCTTTAATGGTCTGTGCAACTTTCCTTCTGGTAACACTGGCCAGCTCCTATCCTCTCTCTCCCTAACCACTCAATGCAAATCCTCCCCTGGCATCAGCAGGACCAGAGCCTAAGTGGCCACAGCAGCAGCCGAAGTTGGAGCTGGGCACAAGAGACCCATCCCTGTACTGAGGACACCAGTGAGAGAAAGGGCAAGAAAATCTCATGGAAGACATTAATTCACCAACACCTTTTCTTTTTCCTGTTGAGAGGCAGGACCTGGGAGTCCTGGTGGATAACCAGTTAGCCATGAGCCAGCAATGTGCCCTTGTGGCCAAGAAGGCCAATGGTATCTTGGACTGCATTACGAAGAGTGGGGCCAGCAGGTCAAGGGAGGTTCTCCTCCCTCTCTACTCAGCCCTAGTAAGGCTACATCTCACTACTAATTGGATTACTGGGTCCAGTTCTGGACTATTCAGTTCAAGAGAGATGAGGAACTACTGGAGAAAGTCCAACAAAGGGCTGCAAAGATGATCAGGGGACAGGATCATCTCCCTTACAAGGAAAAGTGGAGAGACCTGGGTCTGTTTAGCCTGGAGAAGAGAAGACTGAGAAGGGCTCTTACCAATGCTCCTACACATCTAAAGAGTGAGTGTCAAGGTGGAGCCAGACTGTTTTCAGTGGTGCGCAGCAATGGGACAAGGGGCAACAGGCACAAACTGGAACACAGGGAGCTCCATCTGAACACAGGGAAAACTTCTTTACTTTGAGGGTGACAGAGCCCCGGAACAGGCTGCTCAGAGAGTTTGTGGAGTCTCCTTCTCTGGAGATATTCAAAACCCACCTGTGCAGCCTGCTTTAGCTGAACCTGCTATAGCAGGGGAGCTGGAGTAGGTGATCTCCAGAGGTCTCTTGCAACCCCTACCCCTGTGATTGTGTGTGAAAATTAGAGACAGGGGCAAATCTTCTAAACCATCAGTTGTCTCAGAGATCCTACTGGTTTGTGTTTTTTAATCCAACATCATAGCAGACTTGGTCTAATACTTCAGAGACTGAAAAATAGCAAGCAAGAAAAAATAATCTGAGGAGAACCTGAAAACAAGTGGGAGCAAACATCCCTTTGAGTATGCAGCAAGCATTGTTCATATTGGCTGGTTTTGGCCAAGTTCCCTGGGAGGGAGTTGGGGGTGGCTTCTGGAGATGCTGCTGCTTGCTGCCACGGCGTGGCAGTGTCAGACGCCCAAGCCAGAAACTAGGAGTTGAGGGTGATGTGTAGCTGTGTGGAAAGCGAACTGTGTAACATTGAGAGATTTGTCTGTGGACTGAAACACAGTTGGGATGCAAGTGAAATTTGGAATGAAGGCTTTGCACAGTGCATCCCCATGCTCCTGGAGGAAAAAACAAAACAATATGGTTAACCAAAAAAAAAAAAATTAATACTGCAGGAAACTTTCAGGTAATTTATGAAATAATTACACAAGATTATTGTGTATGAGCTACACTATCCAGGGAGAGGTTCCTTATGAAATACAGTCCCTGCATACTGTGTTTGTTTCCAGGCATTGGTTCCTGTGTTGATTCTGATGCTGTGAATCCAAGATCACCAGTGTGGACCAGTGAAACAGCGTAGCTTGGACTGCAGCTGCCTGAGGAATTTCCTCTTCTCCTCCTCTAAGTGCTATCTTGACAGATGAGACCAGCCAGAGAACTTTTGCTGACACACCCTGAATTTGAACATCTGGAGAGTGTAAGCTCTGCTTTCTTTGTGAAACATCCTCAGCTGAGGACTTTACTTCTCCCAGTGGCCTAGCAGAGCCAACGTCCATTGACCTTTAGGGCACAATGTAAGGCCCATCTGTTTTCTCAAATCTTTTGCCTGAGGGTCTGGCAGGGAGGCTCCTGGTTAACTTCTCCTGTGGGAGTGTGTGCGAGATGAACAGTGGCCAGCCTGGTATGTATCTGGTTTTTTTAAACAATGTATATGTGTCCAGACTTTTACAGGGAAATTAAAATCATTTTACCTTACAGGCATTTTACAATAAATAAATCTATTGAAATAAATAAACCCCTCAGATTTTGGTAACTGGGCTAAGAGGGTTCTTCATGCTTGAGCAAGGAAGTGATGTCTCCCAGGCCATCTGTTCTTGATCCTGCAAAGAGAGTGTATCACAGCTACCTCCACAACAACAGACTGGCACATACTATACGCTCAGGATTAAACCACCACTGAATCATTAAACAGAAAAAGCCCACGTGACAGAGAGTCCTTACACTAAAAGAATTTCAAGGTAACAAAGTTAATGTATCTTTTATCTTTTGATGTTGTTGTTGTTCAGTCCAGTTAGTCCTCCTTTTAAACATGCAAAGGGAAAAACTGCAAGCCTGGCATCAAGCTGAGATACCTGTTGATTGAAATACCTATGGACTAAATGGAGAGTGGTAAACAAGTACTAATTAAACTCATGGAGACTTTTGCCATAGATATAAATGCTGGTGGGAGCCAGAAGATGTCAAAAACTTATTAGAAAGTTCCCTAGATCACAAAGAGATCATACTATATTCCAACCAAAAAGCTCTGACTCTGCATAATCAGCTGTTTCCACTCAAAATGGGATGTGTTCCTCCGAGCCATCCCTCCGTTTACCTATGCTCTGCACATGGCCACCTGCTTCCTCAGCAGCAGCATCACATCCTTCCTTACGTTGTTTCTGCCTCCACTGCTCATCCTCTACACCTGCTTCAGCCTTTCAGTGCTTGCAAAGCTCTAGAGGTAAGGATCAAAAGCCAAATCTTTGCCTTTTTACTTGCATATGCTATCCTATTGAAACATGAATCTCATAAATAAAGAAACTGGGAATTAGTCCCATACTTATTTTCATGTTTGCAGAATGCTGTGCACCCCTTTCTTTTTGCGAGTTAAAGAATAGTCCCATATAGATTTTTTTATGCTAATGGTGAATTGTTAGAGATTTCAGATACTGAGTCCCATTTAGGTAAAATCACACAAACAGGACTCATAATTTAAAATTTAATTCATTTATTATTAAGCTAATATCACTTTGGAAATGTTTCAGGGCTATGCCAGGTCCTGAATGTATGCCAAAGTATTTACCTGTTAAAAATCTTGCACTTCATAATTGGGTTTCCCAGCTCTGAATTTTTGATGCGGTTTCGATAGTTAGGGAAGCTGTGTCCAAAGACATGACTGCAGCAAGTTCACCATGATTTGCAAATGAGATTTACAGTAATCATGCAGTGAGTCTATCCATATGCAGAGGAAGACACTTGGAAAATTAATGGTTTCAGTTGCAAAGCACCAAGATGAATTTTCATAGCTTAGTACAGGACTGCATTCATTTCAGTATTTCTAATCTGCTTAAACATATAAGGGTTCCCAAATTCTAATTAACACTAAATATACTAACAAGATTTGTATTTCGAGCAGTTTTGTAATGGGATTTGTGTGCAACAGTCAGAATGGTGGCTGGCTGAACTTCTGTATGTTTTTTCCTTGCCACGTATGCCTTCGGGAAGATCTATCACTTTTATATTTTTCATCCGTGAAGTGTTCCCCAAGTTAACAGGCTACGTATCTAATATATTATGAGCCTACAGGAACCTGTTTATTGACAGTATGGAAAATGGTTGTTACTCTGCATCTATTAAGCACCCAGGAAGCCTGGGCCGGGGCTGAGGTGTGCAGAGCTGCCCTACGTCACATCCAGGTAACTCAAGCTGAAGGCAGCTGAACGCAAGCAGGTGTTCAGCACAGTACCACCGACTGCACCCTGCGTGTCCACTCCTGCTGCACACCTCTGTGCAGCAGTCTTCACATACCTCAAAGGAAGGAGCTCAGCTTGTCGGGTAGGAACTGGAAGGAACACAACTTACTTTGTCCCCTCATGCATCTGGTTGATAAGGATAGACATCTTGCTGCTCTTGTCCGTGGAGGAAAAGCCTGCAGCAGGGCTGAAGCAGAGCTAGCCAAGACAGTGAGTGGTTTGACTGAGCACTTTCAATCCTGTCCCTAAGTAGTCACCCTCTCGTCACCCTCTCACAGCCCATACGTATAGAGTACATACCTGCGGCAGTTTTGTGACAGTGTAATGTGTACTTTTACCACTGTAAAACTGCTTTCCAACAATTCATTCGGTCATAAAAGATAATTCCAAGCTTAAACAAAACATAGAAATGTTAATTCAGGAGTCAACTGCTGGTTTGTTCACATTTTAGCACGGATGTAAACGAGGTATTTGGAACATTTCTTGCAAGAAAGCATTTAAATAGCTGACCTTCTTTGACTGAAAAATCAGTGATCACTGGAGGTGCAAGCACAACACAGATGTGAGCTGATGGTGCTCAGCCTGCAGCAACAATGGGAAAACCACCAGTCCTATATTATACTCTGTGGTACTGGGATATTTTCTGATTTGTTGGCAAGAAAAAGGAGAAGAGTCAAGAGGTACAATCTTATGGCCTGAGGACATCCTGTTTCTGAATTTCTGTTGTGGCAGGTTACTTGCTTGAATCTTGTCTGGCATGACATTGGCAGGATTGTTTAGCATCAGCCGCTACTCGAATATAAAGCTTTATTTCAAATACATGCTCATCTTCATTCCCATTATGCATTTAAATCACTCTTAGAGCACAATAACAGCGTGACACCATGGAATGACACAAGAAGTCCACTAAAGGGGCTTTGTCAGCATTTGTAATATCTTACACCCTTTTCTCCATGACACGCTAATTCTAGAGATTCACAAAAGTCTGATTTCCATTTCTTTACATGTTATCCATCATTGATACCTAAAGGCTTTTGAAAGTACAAAGTACTTCACATAGGCATAATTATATAAAACTCTTGTGTTCTCTCATATGTAAATGAAACAAATTCAGAATCTTCAATTTTATGACAGCCTGCACTACAAGCAGGGTTTCATGGCAGTTTAATTTAAATTCAAAAATTTTACTCCTTAATTAATGACATGTGAAAAAGAATAACAACATCATACAGCAACCTCCTGCTATTTACTTTGATATTAAATTCAATTTGGTTTATGATACCTCCAAGTCATCACACGCTCTCGATTTGTATATTGGCTGCAGAGAACTACATTACAGAAGCTGCAGGGTGGAAAGCAAGCTGGAGATTTTGGTGGAAGCACAGGAAAAGTAGAGCTTTTGGTGCTTGAAGAGAGTAACAGAAAACCCCATTGCCAACATATTTCTGTAAAAGGCATCAAATAGTTTCAATGGTTACTTAGGTACTTTTGCAGATATATATATATTCTGAACATTTTTGAGGACAAAATTTGTTTATTTTTCAAATACAAGTTGTAAGCTTATGAAAGCTTAACCATAGAAGTTGTCTTCCTGCAACCATCAAAAAGTGAAATACATTCATTCCCCATGATTACAAGGCTACATAAATTTAGAAATGCCATTGTCACTGTCAGCTGAATGCTATCTGCAGTAACCATAAGTCATAACATCATCAGTTGATACTGGACATCACTGTCATACTGAAAGGATTGTCTTCTTCACTGCTATCCATGTTGGTATTCTTCACTTGTATCGATGTATAGGCGAGACAGGGCACCCTTGCTAAACCAGGTAAATCATCTGTTACTGTGAAAGTGCAAGTAAACTTAGGTTCTTGAACTCAGGGATTTAAACACTGTAAAGAACCATGTTTTATAAATTCTTTAAGAACAAATACATTCTTACTTCAAAAAATATAATAAACCCAACTGATTCAAATTAATATCCCTGTAATAGCTGAAACCCAAATATTATAAAACTAGACAGCTGTCAAAAAAAAAACCCCAAACAAAACAAAAAACACAGTTATTTTAAAGCAGAACAAAATACCAAAGAGAGCATAAGCAGTAACAGGATGACTTTCTTCTTTTAACCTAAGATATCAATCAGTGCTAAGTCAGAGTCTGTCTTACAACCTGGCTGAAGTCAGCAGTTAACCACCAACTTCAAAAGGCTTGGTGATGTGGGAGATGCATGGAACTTATCCACTTCTAATTTGACCGGAACGTAACTTACTCGCTCTCGTGCAGCATACTTACGGTTCACCTGCTTCTTCATTGACCATCATACCATTGAAAAGAGCTGAGGTTTCATAATTCCTTCATTTGTGGACCTTGGATCTCTGCAGAAGGATAAGCGAGAGCAATTAATGTGAATCACATAGGCAGGTGAGGTGTAAGGAGGATTCGAGCATCCCAGGCAACAGCCCCATGCTTCCGCGAGAAGTGCTTGGAAAGCTGCCACCACCAGCTGCACAACAAGAGGCAACAGCACAGTAAGGTGAAACGTTTCGCTGATGGGCTCCCAGGCTCACAAACATTTCCTTTGCAGTGCCATGTTCTGCCCCTGGACCAGCCTGTTCCAGTTCTGTCCCCAGCCACACCCCCCTTGGACATGGTACTGTAGCCTGGGGACTCAGCTGTAGCATTTGACCCCTTGAAGGATTCAGCCCAGGTAGACCTTGACACTGGGGGATTGGGCCCAAGGGCTTCAGTCTTCCTCATGGCTGCAAAGCTCCCAGTCTGCAAGCTGATAATGGGTTTTACTACAACATTTTAAAATGTTGAAGATGGCAAAGGACAATACTGTCAGGGTAACTCTGAATTTCTTTGCTTTCCTGGGTTTAAATCAAGCTCTAAATTATTTTTAGTAGCTTGTTATTACAGCTTTTGCAACCTGAAGACAGACTACTGCCTTTAATTCATTAGTAATTTCAACAGTTAATCAGAAAATGTCATTACCTAGAAAGACTGCAGCTCAAAATAAAGCACACTGGAGTTAAATTTAAATTAAAGCATGGACAGAAATGAATGCAGCCTTTGATCCCCTTTCCATCCAGACTGCACCCTGATGGGCACAGCTGGACAGGACAGAAATTGTGAGAAGGCAGCAGTCTCGCCTGTTTAAAAGGATACTGTCAACTCGTTAAGTCCTCAAGTTGAGTCAATTAAAAAAAAATATTCACTGGGTTCTTTCAGAGCTCTCCTAGCATTTGCTGCAATGGCCAGTTCTTGCCAGTTTTATTTTTACAAGAGGTTGATTTTCAGGTGTTTGACTGCAAAACATGCCGTTAACATCTGTTTAATCATCGCAGGGGCCAAAACCATGTTTCTGCTAGCTGAGTGCGAGCCGTGAGCCTAAACAAAGGCACATGCCTCTGTCTGTCTGAAAGCATACTCCGGGCAAGGGAAGGGTCTGGTTTGCTTTGCAGTGGGTGAAGTTCCCCCCCTCCCCAGGTGGCACCAGCAGGGAAGCAGACAATGAAGGCACATGGTCTCAGCTCACTCCTCCTATGCCAGTAAGGATTTACTGACGCTGATGGGACTCCCCTTTTTGGGCATCCATACTTAGAGATGCTGAGGCCAGCGCAGGGTGGTGGAGACGAGCTCTATAGCCAGGGAGCGGAGGATGCTGGCCTGTGCACGCTAAACATCTCTTGCTACGTAGCACATACTGCTACTTAAATGACGAGCTGGTCTCCTGCTGCTAATGCACGTGTTCTTTTACCTTACAGCTCTTCCCACCCGAGGGCACGCTGTTGCTGGTGGAACAGGGCTACACCTTTCCTCTGTGCTTCATCACTGCCTATAAAGATTAGCCAGAAACTGCATCCAGGCGTGTCTTCCAGCATTTTCTTGGGCAGCTGTGTTTCCTATTTCCTTGTTCCAGTTCCCTGCATAGGAGGCACTTGGGAATTCTTGCATTGTCTGTCTGAACCGTGTATTTGGTCCATTACACCAACAGCGATATAGCAAATATAGTTGCAAACCCTCTTAGCATAGTCATATATTTAAATAATATAGAGTATAGCCTCTCCACAACTGGAAAACACTATGTGCATTTTATTATTCCAATGTAGCTCTCTGCAGTACAGTGTTTTTGTTTGGTTTGGGATATTTTTTTTTTCCCCATACAACAATATTGTTAGAAACCTGTCATATATCATGCTGACAAGAGAAATCTGTGACGTAGAGCCAGGCTCACCACTGAATGGTCTCACCTTGCCACTGTCCTGACCTGTGCAAAGACTGGGTCACCTTCCCTGCAAACACAGGGATGTTCCTGGCACCTTCCCGCTTCCAGCTTTTATTTAGGAAACATCAATAAAAGCTCGCTCTTGGACCATTCAGATTGGTTGGGAGCCAGATTTATCCATCCCAGTTGATGCAGGAGGGTGAGAAATTTCTGATAACAGGGGTAATTTGTTTGAGGAGACACCAGCATGGCACAGTGTGGTGCAAGGTTGCTTGCACTGTCTCACTGGGCACTTCCACTCACATTTCTTTGGTGGCCAGGTCAGTGGAGGAGTTGCCTTAAACTTCCTGGCACTTTTACAAGTGCCACCTCACCAACACCATTTATAGCATGGCAGCACAAGCACGCTGCCACAGCATCGCACCATGGGGGAGAGCGGGGCCAGGACCAGTTCTGCTGTTAGGGTCATGTCACGTCTAAGCGTGTTCCAGCTATGAGGAGCACAACTTCAGCACAGCAGCGATTGGTTCAGGTGGCATGTCATCGTCTGGTCTCCCTACACCTTTCCACAGGGGACCAAACTGCTCCAGGGATAGTGATACATCAGAGGACACAAAGACTTTTGGTTTAGATGGCTGTGTACTGTAATAATTGCAAATGTATCCAGCGCATGGGATGAGTGTGTATTTTAAAACCAAAATATTATTTATTGGCTTTGGAGCTTTCCCTTCTCTGATTTCTGCCTCCTGGGACAGTGCTGGATTTCTGTTTTCTTTGAAATTTCATCTGAAAACATATATTTCATTGAGCATGGTGGTGTGGAGCCAGTTCCAGGGTTCTCTGCCATGGAACCACACTGTATCTAGCCACCAGGAATACATTTTGGAGGGGCCAGTAAAAGTTTTAGGGAATTTGAAGTCAGATGGTGGAAGGTGGCCAGCTGAGCTCCAGAAATCTGTGATGCGAGTTAGCTTCCCTAGTTCCCCTTCCCCATATTCCGCCTTGCAGTGAGGGCCTTCATCCCACACAGCTATCAGCCACCACCTCCATGCAGCATGGGCACCCACTCCCTCCGTCTCCTTTTGTTCTCTTCCCAGCAGACTACACACTTTCTTACCCCTGCAAGGAAAAAGAAGAATAAGGACTGCTCCTAAGTGTGGGAGGAGACCAGCATGACTCCTGACACAGCTGGACCAAGAGCTGACAAAGAGCGTTGGGGCTTGATGCTGCATGGTGGGTAGAGAAGGTTCATACCCTCCTTAGCTGCACCTCGACCAACCCCAGCCATGGGGTCATCAGGAGGTGGCAGGGCTCAGCGCCTCAGGCAGCAATGCCTCATCCCACACAGGCAACCCGCAGCTCCTCCAGCCTCCCTGGGCAGCTGCCCGCCTTCTGCCTAAAGCCAGACTTGGGTATGTTTTAACCTGATTAACTATGATTAACTATGGCTTGGGAAGCCCGGACCGACACGGGGCAGACTACAAATTGCTACCCATTATGACTGGCACAGTAAAATTATGACGTTGCTCAGCTCTAGCTTAAAATAGGAAGTTTTACTAAAGCACTGATGTCAAGGAAAGGTGGTGTGGAAGGAGCACATGGGTCACCAACACCCATACCAGCCAAAATCCGATTAGCGATGCAGCTAGACTGCTCCAGCAGAAGGGACCAGAGGGGTATGGTTCTCCTAGTGAAGTGATGGAAGTGGAGCCGACACAGGAGCAAAGGCTAATGGACAAGCAGCGTGGGGTAAAATTGGCTTGACATTTTTCAGGAGTAAGAGAAGAGCTTAAAAAGCGGTGGCAAGGGAGAGCTGTGCCAGCCAGCCCTCTGGTGGGAAAAACAGCTTCACATGGGGCGGGAGTGTGATTGCAGCAAAGCTCTAAGCTGGTTTTTATCAGGTACAACTGCATCTTTACGGGAGGTTTTGCTGACATAGCTTGCATCTGCGAGGGTGCGCGTGATTTTTTTTTTTCTTTTCAAAGTATTAACGCACGCAACTACACGGGCAAAACTCGAGAACGCGGATTAAGCTTAAAGACAAACAGAGGTCTTTGACTATTTCCTTGCTGATACCAGGCTAAAGATAGGCTTTAAGTTAAAAGTCCTCCATGCCACGAGGCACTTCAGTGAATTTCTTAGGTCGTCCACAGCATGAGCTGAGGGCTGCTGGATCGGAAACTCAAAGCAGGGTAGCTCTGCCAGCTCCATCTCATCTCCCAGCCCTTCTCTCCCTCTCCATGAGCCTCCTGTTTGCCAGGGCAGCCTCCAGCTAGGGAGAAGGGGGCTGGGCAGTGGAAATGGCAATAAACGGGTGTTTCTTCTCCCTCTCCACGAGGCAGGGAGGGAAAGGGCAGTCCTGTGGACACAGGATGCGGCCGATGGGTGCCCAGGTCGCCTCCTTTCTCCCGGGCCACCAAGCCCCGGAGAGCAGTTAGGGGATGCAGGCTGCGGGGGGGGGTGGGCGGTGCTCGGCCAGGAACCCCGCGCTGCAAAGCAGGAGGAAGAGGAGAGCAGAGGGCTGGGAGGCATAAGATGGAGAAGCGGGTGGTGAACGAGGCGAGGAGCGGGAGCGGAGCCCGCCGGAGAGGCGAGGGGGGGAGGGGGGCGGTCAGGACCGCGTCGCGATAGCACGTTTCACGACACGGGGGCGCGGAGGGCTCGGGCGTGCTCGGGAAAGCAGCACAAAGGGTACCCCCGGGCGGCAGCCAAACAGGCAGAGCCGCGGCGCTGCCCGAGAGCCGCGGTTCCAGAGAGGGATGCGCAGGGTGCCGGGCGAGGGGAGCGGAGCAGGGGCCAGCCGGGTTTGAAAGCACCCAGGCTGCCGGGCCCGGCCCACCTCTGCTCCCGCCGCCTGCCAGCGGCTTAAATCCCCGCACATCCCAACTGAATGAGCCCTCTCCCCCCCCCTCCAGCCCTCCCTCCCTCCGCCGGCCCCTCCCTCGCCCGGTGCCCTCCTCCCCGCTCGGCGCGGCAGCCTCACGCCCGCTGCCGGTGCGGGGCAGAGCCGCGGCGGGCGGGAGAAGGGGAGGCACCGGATCCAATGAGGGGCGG
>VZZY01006155.1:339984-438181 GCA_013400335.1 Eurystomus gularis | reverse complement strand
GATCTTGCTTTTTCTTTTGCTCGGAAATGTGTTTCTAATGGTGAGTCTTGCATTGCGGAGGAGCGGTCGCGGTGCGCAGCCCGGTCGCGACATATCGCCTGTAGGTACATGCAGGTACCTCTTCCTCATCGCAGCGCTGGGAGGTGCAGCGGGTGTCTGCGGGGGGCCCAGCTCGGCAGTTACAAGTTGTTGGTACCTCTGCGCGCCAGAAGGTACGAGGTGCGCCCTGGGTGTCTCTTTTTTTCCCCAGGGCGCGGGTAAGAAAAGCCCGCAGAGGGTCTCAGCTTTTTGTTTATTATCCAGAACCCCTCACTGGAGGCTGTTACCCATGGAATCATTTAGGTTGGAAAAGACCTCTAGGATCATCAAGTCCGACCAACAATCTGAATATATCACAGTGTTACAAAGGGTAGTAGGTGCCTGGCTGGGTGGTAAACAGAGCAAGATGAAGAGCTGTTGGGGCTATCTGACTTCTGCCTCTGCTTTAGCAGACCCTTACCAGAGGGCTGCCCAGAGCGGGACGCCTCATTGTTCCTGCAAGCTCCTTGGGCTGGTGGGCCTTAAGTGCAGTGTAATTTCCTCCAGCTCCAGCAGCACTGTAAGTGTGCTGCTGTTACGGTTGCATCTTAGTAGCTTGCATTCCCGCACTCTTGGATTTTATTCCTTTCTTTTTTTCATCCCAGTAAATTTGTCACGGAGTGCAATTTAGGATAGGGCTCTGAATTTCATCGTGAGAAAAATGGTAAGATTAGTTATTACTACCGTAGAGGAATGCAAAAAAAATTTTTTTTCTTGCTCTCTTCTGTTACCAAGCATGTGCTTCTCCTTGGTAACAGATACATCCAATGATCCTCCAGTTGATAAAAGGCACATGCACACACACGTCCTTCCCACCTCCACGTTTTTGGATTGCTACATTTATCTCAGTCTGTTAAGAGGGAAAAAAATAAAAAGACCCACCACACGCCCCTCTGTCTCAGCTCCTAGGCCTGTCTTGAATAACACACTGTGACAAAGTGACAAGTAGAAACTGTAGGAGAATCGCACTTCCTTTCTGCTGAGCTGCCATGTCCATCTTTGTGGACAGGCACGATGATCTCTGAGCTCCATCTGACCTGATCTCGTACCACGGGATCAAAGGAAGTTCTTGCTGTTGACTTCAGTGGGTGAAAGATCAGTTGCATAGTTTCAAATTGACTAATCAAAGGTCCGTCTTCCTAGAAAATCCACCTATTTAATTCCAGGTATTTATGGATAAGGAATTTGAGTTAATGGAGAGGAGATAAAAGTAATTAATGATGCACTTCAAGTGAGGTCTTAGCTCAGCGGGGTTCCTCCCTCTAACCTGAGGGGTGAGTGCTTTCCATCCCACGCGTGACCCCATCTGAGAATTTCACCCCAAGTCGAGAGCTGATGGACACTCAGCTCTTCTGGGCATATTCCTCTGCTGAGCTTTCACGTGGCCGCCAGCCAAAGGCAGCTGAAACGTGCCCAAACTGGCTCTGCCTCACAGCTGCTGGCAGCTCTGCCTACATGGAGCCCACCACGGTTGACTGAGCTCTGCCTGTGATATGAGGACGAGAAGAAAAACATCTGCTTACCCGGGCTCCTTTCTTCCAGAGTGCAAGGCTGTGCTGGGGAGGAGGCTGAGGCTGGCAGGGGTGGGAATGGGATTGGGCATGAAAGCACCAGGTGACCTGAGAGTGGGGACCAGCGGCAGCAGGTCGTGGACAGAGATTCTGCGGGAAGAGGACATTTTACATAAGAAAAAGTTTATCTCCATGGCAGAGTACTTCCACCAGAGCATTGTGATACATGAAGGGCCAGGTCCATTGGTTAATCTATATTTGTGCCTTCTGAGAAACCTTGGTGAACAGCAGACCAGGTGCTGGAGATTTAGGTATGACAGTGCCAGCATCTGAACCCAGATAACACTGACACTCAGCACAGACCTCCTCCTCCAGACATCACATGGTTAAAGTCAGGATGGAGTTAGTGGAGCTGAGGCATGGCACTTAGTAGCTGCATGTGACAGTTACCCTCTGTCATCTCTCCCCACCCACCTCCATCCATAAACTCGTCTTGTCTTGGGGGAAAATCCCCCAAGGGTGACACCATGCTCCTCCAGAGCCTGGAAGAGAAGATTGCTCCATAAGGTTGCTCCAGATGTTGTACCTCCTTCCATGGGGTGAGGCAGAAATTGGCCGTGTATAGTCTTCCAGTCCAGTCACTTTGAGAGGAAAAGTTAATCTGCAGGAGCGTATACTTAATACGCTCACAAGTGGAGTTCAGCAAAGCAAAATGTGGAAACAAAGCCGTCTCCCGTGGACAGCTCGCTGGATCACTGTAATTGCTGCATTTTTCTAAGCTGATGTTTTATGAGCCTGTTATTCCAGGATTAGAGCCTACATGTATTTTGAAAGCAAAAAAGAATTGATGTCTGATTTTTGTCTTGTAAAGATGTTGTTGAGCAAGGGCATTGCCCAATTTTCAAAAAAAATTGCCATAATAGTGTAAAGTAGGGGTCTTACTACTCATGTCTGGTAGCTGTTTTGGCAGAGCCCAGGCCCTTACGGTCACTGAAATATCTAATGTCAGTAAGGGGGGCCCAAACAGGTTTTGATTTGCAGCAGACTTTAGCAACTCCAGAGGAGTTAATGCGCATTATTGTTTCAGAAAATTGTGTGTTTAGAAACAAAATCTGTGGATTAATGAGTCCCCAGCTAGGCTCAGATCCATCGCACTGACACAATGCATTGTACAGAATCAAGGCAATGCGGAGCGGATGCCAAAAATCTGCCATTACCTCACCCTGAAATTGCTAGAAGCTAAAGAGGTCTTCAAGAGAGCATGAGATGTTATATACTTTGGGCCAAACGCTAGTTACTTTACCAGCTGCTTTGAGGACAGTTTGATGGACGATGCATTCTGAGTGACCCATGTGGGACATGGGAATTGGCAGCTCCTGCGAGCACCTAAGCACAAGAGGGTGAGTTAAGGTGAGATTCTTAAACCTTCCCTGTGAATGTCTTTAGCATGGGACTTCAAATCTATTACGGTACTTCTTGTGGTTCATGCTACCATGATGTCAGGCATGTATTATTTTCTGGGCTTGAAAAATGTTTGGTAGTGCCTGGTGCAATTAAGTGTATTTTAGCTGAGCGCAGGAGAATTTTGAACAGATTATTCTTTCCGTTGCTTTTGAATAAAATTATCGCAGCCTATAATCTGACATTTTTGGCTAAAAGGCTGATTTGTCAGATCAGCTCAGGCAGTCTTTATTGCTAATGCTAAGGAAACATAGTTCCTCCATGAAGAGCAAGCCAATTTAGCTTTAAATTGTGGCTCTGAAACCCCGCTGAGTTAGCTGTATTCAGATAACTTCGGGGGCCTGTGCGCAGTATACTCTCAGGTTGTTTCAAGCCTTCTGCTTGGGGCTCAGAAGGGTCAATTGCTGGGCAACGGGAATCAGGCAAAGACAGATAGCACAAGATAATGATTTTTTGCCTTTTTAGACAGCTGAGAATATGTTGCCATCACGGCAATGAGGGTGGCATGAGGCTCTGCCGGTAGACCAAATAGATGGTGTTATCTGCTGTGAATCCTGATTAAACGTCCGCATAACTCCATGTGATGTTGGGAGGTGATAATGTATTGCCAGTATATTGAGCCAAAGTTCTTATAAACAAACCTGAACCAAGACGACATTTAACTACTTTTAAGTGTAATCTTTAGCACTATGAAAAAGAGTCACTGAGGCAAATAGAATCATTTGATTTCTCATCCCCCAAAATAATTGTTTATAGTTTTCTTTAGTGCTATTGTTAAGCTCGGAAAAGGTACATTTTTAGTTACAGTTAGTCAAGCGGCTTTGTGCAACAATGCTGTTTAGTGGGAAGCAGCTGCTAAAAATACAGTTCACCAACTCCTTCTATGAAGGCAAAGCAATTAATATTACAAGTGGCCTTTTCACAGAAGGGTTCATGTTCAGAATGCAGTTCTGTATTAAAGAGGTAAAAATAAAAACTAAAAGTGTATTTGGGCACCCTGGAGGTGCTGGGGCGGGTAGGTAGGTGGGCTGAGCAGCCTCCCTGCTGAGAGCTGGAAATCCGTCTTTCCTCCCGGTGGGCACACCTCGAGGAAGGGAGGTGTTTCCGAAGGACGCCTGCACAGCCATCTCCTGCCAGCAGCACATAAGGCTGCGTGCCTTCTCCAAAATTATACACCGGCGTAGCAGGTGTGTTTCTGTGCAAACTTCGTGCCCAGCTGCCTTCTGAAACACTTTTTGGTGAACACAAGGGGGAGCGGTGCGGCTCACAGCCTTTTTAGTTGGTGTGGAGTGACTTGGGGTGGGGCTACCTGCCAAGGAGTCCATTTGGAATCACAGAATCACAGAGTGATAGGGGTTGGAAGGGACCTCTGGAGATCATCTTGTCCAACCCCCCTGCCAAAGCAAGTTGACCTAGAGCAGGTTACACAGCAACACGTCTGTCTAGGTGGGTTTTGAAAGTCTCCAGAGAAGGAGACTCCACAGCCTCTCTGGGCAGCCTGTTCCACTGCTCCATCACCTTCACAGTAAATAACTTTCTTCTGATGTTGAGGTGGACCTTCCTGTGTTCCAGTTTGTGCCCGTTGCCCCTCGTCCTATCACTGAGACGAGACTGGCCCCATCCTCTTGACACTCACCTTTCAGATATTTATAAACATTGGTAAGATCCCCTCTCAGCCTTCTCTTCTCCACGCTAAACAGACTCACGTCTCTCAGCCTTTCCTCATAAGACAGATGTTCCAGTCCCTGGATGCAGGTCCTGCAGGTTACATGACTGCTCTACATCAGCCAAGGCAGCTGTCTCCTAAAACACTTCCCACAGCTAGGCACAGGCTGTCAGTTTAAGCAGTGTTTACATGAGTGAAAGTATAGAGAAGTCTGTATGCAGTGGTATAAGTCCCTGGCCCTGCACCCCACCATCCCACTGCAGATCTCGCCATCCTCTTTCTTGGGTAGGATGGAGGAGGCAGTTCCCATCTCAGCCAGTCAGACCTCGTACTTGAAGCAAAGGCTGGAGCGACTCGTTTCACACAATTTGTCTTCTAGCAATGACTCAAGAGAATATGGGCAGGTAAATGCAGGGAAACGTAGACAAAAATTATGCCAGTTGACCAGAGCAAATGTTGTGATGCCATATACATGTCATGGTGTTAATTTTGCCTGGAGCAAATTCACTGTTTTCCTCTGTCTTCCACCACAGACTTCAGGGAATGGAGACTTGACTTGGTGGCCAAAGGTCTTTGAGTGTGTTGGCAAGTGAGATCTTGTGCTGTTAATGCCCTTAGTAACTGTGCCTCTCCCTGCGACATCACTGCTCTTCAGCAGGGAAACCAGCACTGGTGGGGGTATCCCATTGAGGGCTTATGTGCTGGGACTTAACATTGTCAACCCTGTCCATATCTCAAGATCCAGGGTTGCCCAAATAGTAGTACTGGCTTAAAACCTGGGAAATTTAGTATATGGTCATATATAGTTTAAGGATCTTTACCTTTATCTGATTTCTGAGTTTCGGGAGCTGTGAGTGTGTGTGAGAAGTCACTTTCACACCATCTTGCCAGCCAAATAGGCTAGGAAGTTATTTCGTTGCAAACAAAAGTTGGGTTTCTATGGTGGTCACTGGTCTTTCAGTTCAACCCTTTCCTTTTGTCTCCCCCAGATATTGTGAGGTTGTGCATAAAACTGTGAAACTCGAAATGTCTTCATTGCACTTAGTGGCTCAGAGGGTAAAGCCACAGGATCTTAATTTGAAATTTGATCTCTTATTTTATGTTCTTCCTCCAGTGATACTTGTGTATCGGTTTCCTAGATGCGTTTTGTCTCTTACTATAAGTATTTAATTAGTAGTTGTGTTCTTACCTGTTTCTCTACATATTTTAACATTTTATCTCTATAAAAATAACCCCAACTTGTTTTGAAAAGTGCTTACTGCACATCTGCACAGTGGCTTTCTCCCAGGATGCTGTTCGCTTTTATTTCCAGCTGACAACTGTTGCACCTGGATGATATGCCGCTCTTAATTATATGCACTGAGGGAATGAAATTAGGGTGTTTCTGCAGCCTGAATTTTGACGTTTCCTTGCTTCTAAGCACTTGCTTTCACAATGTTAACACTATTCTTTTCGTGGAGGTTTGTGTGTGTGCAGATGCATAATTTTTATTCAAGCTACTAAACATATGCTTTTGTTAACATACAATACTTAAGAAATTATTTTATATAAATTTATATAAATTATAAGGATAGTGTCATGGTTGCAATGGCATCAATGAGGGCTTGCCTGGAAGCAGGACTGGAAGGTTGGTTGCTGTATCAGCACAGGGTTCCCTGATACATCTCATGTAGTGTGCAAGAATTTGAGCATAAGGCAGAATAAAGCCAAACTGCTGATGTGCGCCTACCTGCTCAGTTTGTGGTACGATCACCTGGTTCATCTGGAGAATAACTAGTTGCATCAGGCACTTGTTATAAAGCCACACTCTTCCCTCTAGCCCTTTTCTATGTTGCGTAGCTGGTGTAAGCAGGAAGAGGCTTTAATAGGCAAGAGAGCCTGTTCATTAGTGCAGTCTGTCTTCCAGGAAGATTGCTTTAATATTTTTCAGCTGTAGCTTGCAACTTGTTCTGCAGTGAGCTGAATTGATGCCCATGTGGCAGTTGCTTATCCTCTTGAGATAATCTGCTTTCAAGTTTACATTCAGCACTTTTAAGGGCATCACTAAGAGTGCATGTCAGCAATGTGCCGCTTTTCATATAGACTGTTATAATTTTAGTGGCATATGCAATATTGAGGGAAGCCAAGTGTTTAGGTTGAATTGACACCAGGTGTAGTTCTTATGCGATGTTCACATCTGGATCCTTGTATTTGTTCTTGCAAGTTTTGTATTTTTAACAGATTTAATGATGCGTAAAGCTGTGTGCCTGTTTTTGTAGGCATGTGTTACCTATAAATGTCTTGGTAACTAAAACACGTTTTGCTTTCTACATCTTGCAGTTTGCCATATCTTCTTTTATACCGATAAGCTGGAGAACGCTACCGTAGCTTCATGCATTTCAGTGAATGTAACGCATTAGGCATCTTTGCCACTCTGCCCTCATGAGTTATTTGTTTGCCTGCAGTCAGGAAAATAGAGGTTATTAATGAGAAGCACTTACTCTTCACAAGGATATAACCTCAGAAGGAAAGCAGTCTTGAGAGGATGTGACAAACCTTCTGGCAGCTGAACTACAATAGTCTGTCTAAAACCCAAGCTGTTGTGTCTTATGAACAATAACAAAAAATGAGCTGAGAGTTTACATGCTGACTACGCTATTCTTCAAGGTTATGAAGAAGCATCTAAAACTGTCCAAAGCCAATGACTTGAGTAGATACCAGCTGGAAGAAGAATTAGTTGGATTGCTGTGTTGGTGCTCACCTAGCAGGATGGGATACAACCAAACCGAAGCAAATGAATACTGGCTGGATTCAGACCATCTTGAGTCCTCTTGCTATGAGGCCACACTTCATGGTACCTTGGCTCCGTATTGGCTTAGCTGTTATTTTCAGATAAGCTGAAGAGCCAAAACCCCAAATCTCTCTATTCTGTGGCTCTGTAAAACTGTGTTCTGCTGTGCTTCCCTGAAGCATTGTCTGGTGGCTGATCTTCTTGAGGGTACGAACTTAGTAGTGCCAGTGTTTTTGGTGAGCTTATGGAGATTGTGCTGATGAAGAGAACAGGGTAGGTTTTTCCAGTTAGCTTTACTGGAGTAAGACAGAAGCCACCATTACGAGCATGGCTCTGGGGCCTGCACTAGGACAGTGGTACCCACTTCTAAACTGTTAAGGTGAATCCCTGCAAAACCAGTGTGTTGATCTGCAATTGGGATCATTGCTTACAGGAAGCAGGATCAAGCCTCATCCTTGCGAAAAGAGTCTGGGAGGAGTTAACCACATTTCCCAAGGGAGACAACCTGCAAAAAGTAAGCAGAAGGCTGGTGCTGCCCCGAAAAAACTTTCCTTTTCTGTCAGTGCTTTGCTCCACTATTGCACTGCTGAGCTCTAGGTCCAACACCTTTAATGCTAGGCCCAACAGGGCTCTTCTCGTTTGCAGTGCAAGACCAGTGCTGCTAGTGCTACTGAGAAAAATCATTGCAACAAAGAGAACTAAAAAAAGAGAAGTTTTATATAATAAAGTTCCTTTGCTCTCTGCCTGTTGTGGAAGATTGTCATGGAAACATTTTTTTCAGAGAATAAATTTATTTTCTGTGAATAATGTCCACAGAGCTAAGGCAGAGAACACATTATTTATATGTAAAAACTGCATTGGAGACACCCTTTTTTTGGCTCCCAGCAGTTGTAAATGTTTTATCTACTGTGTTTTAAATCACTACAAAGGAGGGTATTACCTGGACCTCAAAAGCAGTGGCTCCTGGGTTTGTGATATTTGCTTTTTTTCTCTCCTTAAAGCCATAAAGCTATGTTGGCATTAAAGTGCTTTAAATCAGGGACACTGCATCTTCCGTAAGTCCAGTTATGCATTTGATCACTAAAATGTGAAACGAGTACTATTTAATATGGAACACTTTATGAGTCCATGATCGGGAAAATGGGAAGCGGCATGAGCAGCAAGGTTTCTCCTGTAGGGATCAGTGTTGGAGGAATGTCATTTGGTATTGCTCCTCTGCTTCTGCTTGCCCACACGTAACCTGAGATCTTCATCCATCTCACTGTGACAGAAGAACTTTTCGACATTAGGAAGGCAAGTTATGGTTTACCAGAAACAGCTGGATGGGATACGGTTTGCTTGTGACCGAGGCATCAACTGTGCCTTGCTGTGCCTCAGCTCTGACGGCTGCTTCTTGTCTTGACAGCCTATTAGGGCTGCGTCTGGGGGGAGAGGACCCCAGCTGCTGTTTCCCAGCAGTTGTCACACTGGTCTCGTCCATGAGGGGCTGTTAGTAGCCATCAGCTTCTGTTGAGAGGAAATAAGGGCCTTGCTGGTCTGAACGGGTTTTCCATCTGCCTCAGTGACTGCACATCAGGCTCCCCATCCGCTTCTGTGACAGGCTCTGAAAAATGTTTTCCCCGTTCGCTGATCATACTTCGAGCTCAAAAGAGTTTTCATATTAAGTGCTGGGCAGTGGTTCAGCATGTCTGTCTTGCCTTATGAACGGAGTTTAAAAAAAAAAACTTTTCTGAAAAACAGCTAATATTTAGAAAGTGATACTTGATGAATATTTTACATGTCAGTGGCAAGGCAAACCCAGCTGTCCCAGGCGTTCAGAGACACGCTTTGTCCTTGCAGGGGATGTCTCCGGCCCGGAGCCTGGTTTTGACAAGCTTGTAAGGATTTCTTTTGGAACCTTTTCAGTGCATCCTCATGTATCTCTGCGTCTGGCTTTCTGCCGCCACTACTTCCATCAGTCTCTGCGTAATCTCTCTTGACTTGTGTAGATATCTTTAGAGGCCAGAGAGGTAAAAATGTGCTCCTCTCCCTCCGGGCATGGAGTTATAGCTACCCCATTAATTACTTGACCAAGAGGGCAGTGAAGGGTCACTGGAATTGGTTTCTTTGCCAGAGGCGAGATAGATCCCCACCATGACCCACTCAAGACAAGCCATGCATTCCTTCTGTGGATGGGGCTGTTCTGTAGCCATGCAGTCATTCCTGCTTCCCAGACTGCTGGGCTGTGCTCTGGCCCTGTGGCATCCGTGTGTTGTACAAATTCTGCTGCTTTAGACATACAGCACCAAGGAAAAATGTAATTGGGGGGCAGGAGGGGGATTCTGTTCACAGTGGCTGGGTAGGGGCTGAATTATGACATCTTCCTTGCTTCAAAACCATCACCTGCTGGTCCCTGTGCTCCGAAGGTCTGGCCATTTCAGGTGGCAGGGGCTCTAGCAGATAAGAATATGTCTTTTGGTTGCTTGAAAAGGGAGTGAAGCAGAAGATGAGGGGCAAGGGGGCAGCTGGCTTTATGGAAACAATGGCACAGAAGCATGTTCAGGAGAGGATAACAATAGTTGCCCATGAAGTATGGCATGAAGCTGCTCATAAATATGACATGAAGTAAAGAGCATGTTGAAGAGTAATATAGCTGACAACGGCTCCCCTCCAGTGAAGCTGAGCTGCTCTGTGGAGACAGACCACATCATACAAGGCATTAGTCATGTCAAATGAGCAATTTCCTCTGCTCAGTTTCCTTCCTTTCTGACTGAAGTAAGAGGAAACGGAAAAGGGAGGAAAAGATGCAGAAATACTGAAGATGCCATATCATGTGGAAGGGCACTAAGCTAGAGCATGAGGAAGCCCTGAGGAGTCCATGTGCACAAACTTGCAATATTCACAGAATTCACAGAATGTGTTGGGTTGGAAGGGACCCCTAAAGGCCATCTAGTCCAACCCCCTACAATAAGCAGAGACATCTCTGATTAGGTCAGGTTGCTCAGAGCCCCATCAAGCTTGACCTTGAATAACTCCAGGGATGGGGCCTCCACCACCTCCCTGGGCAAGCTGTTCCAGTGCTCAACCACCCTTATATTAAAGAACTTCTTCCTAATGTCTAACCTAAATCTACCTTAAAACCGTTACCCCTTGTTCTGTCGCTACAGGCCCTCAAGAACAGATCTCCCCTTGCCTTCTTATAGGCCCCTTTCAGGTATTAGAAGGTCGCTGTAAGGTCCCCCCTGAGCCTTCTTTTCTCCGTGCTGAACAGCCCCAACTCTCTCAGTCTGTCTTCATAGGAGAGATGCTCCAGCCCTCTGATCATTTTTGTGGCTCTCCTCTGGAGACGCTCCAACAGGTCCATGTCCTTCTTGTGCTGGGGGCTCCAGAGCTGGACGCAGTACTCCAGGTGAGGCCTTGTTGAACCTCATGAGGTTTACCTGGGCCCACCTTTCCAGTCTGTCCAGGTCCCTCTGGAGGGCGTCCTGTCCCTCAGGCATATCAACTGCACCACCCAGCTTGGTGTCATCAGCAGACTTGCTGAGGGTGCACTCAATGCCATTGTCAATATCATCAACGAAGATATTAAACAACCCTTGTCCCAGTATGGACCCCTGAGGGACGCCACTTGTCACCTTTTTCCATGTGGACATTGAGCCATTGACTATTACTCTCTGGATGCAACCATCCAGGCAATTTCTTATCCACTGAACAGTCCACCCATTGAACCTGTATTTCTCCAGCTTTGAGAGAAGGTTGTTGTGGGGGACTGTGTCAAAGGCCTTGGAGAAGTCCAGACAGATGACATCCATAGCTCTTCCCTTGTCCACTTGTCAAGATATTCACAGCTGTAAAACTTTATTGTGGTCTGTCCTTGCTCTTAGCATAGCAGGAGCAACCCCATAGTACATCCTTACAAACACCAGTGCCTTGACACAGCAAAACTCCTACTACCCATGGAAACGCTAATTTGACTGTGCCGATTCAGTCAGCAGCAGAGCTGTGTGTGAGTTGGGCTGTCTGCAGCAGCATCAATATTTGCATGACTCCTCGTGACACTTCATGTCTTCTGCGCTGGGGAGCTCCAGCAAGGATGTCAAGAGACAGCTTGCAAAATTTGCTTTCCTTGATGTGACTGCTGACGGCTCCCAGAGCGTCTTGTCTAGGTCAGCCCCCATCCTTCTGTGTCATGCCTTGTCCCCTGCCACTCTCTGCAGGGACCAGAGACTCTTCGCATATGTACAGGCACTGCAGCCCAGAGGAATCACAGCAATCATATGATCTGACTTCATGTAGAAGACAAGCCCCAATATTCTCTTCAGGAGTATCTATATAAATGCTTT
Organism: Eurystomus gularis; assembly: GCA_013400335.1. Taxonomy (NCBI): domain Eukaryota; kingdom Metazoa; phylum Chordata; class Aves; order Coraciiformes; family Coraciidae; genus Eurystomus; species Eurystomus gularis. The sequence goes on along the minus strand of VZZY01006155.1, from coordinate 426,373 downwards.
GTTGAGCTATCTAATACTTCTAAGGGGGGGGAACTCAAGATCTACATCCATCTCTGTAAGATAAGATGTTTCTATCATTACTTCACCACACCTAAAAAAAGTGGATTGTGTTTATAGTCTGCATTTGTCCAATTTACCTTTTAGGAAGTCAATTTTTTATTTTATTAGATGAAAGAGCTTTCTGTTATCAGAAGTATTTTCCTCATGTAGGTACTTGCAGAAAATCATCAAGTCAGTTCTTAACATTCTCCTAATTAAATATTTTGAGCTTCAGTTACTTACTATGACAAACAGTTCTTGGACCTCAGACTGTTCCTGAAGCTCTTTTCAGAATTCTTTCCAATTTTTTAACATCATTTATTAATTACTGGCACCAGAACTGGATATAGTAATCTAATAATAGTCCCCAGTGCCTCAGACAGGTGTAATTAATACCTTTTCTTACTTTAACAAATACATCCTGCTTATGCTTCTAGGGATTATGTTTAAGTTGGCTGTGGCATCAAGATAGCTTATGTTCATTTACTTATCTAAAGTATCCCAAATCCTTTTCTGCATCACTGGATACTATCGTCTTTGAGTTGTAGGTAATGGTAAGATTTTCTTTTTATCCTCTGGCGATTTGATTCTTTCCACTCAAGCTGCCTTGAATCTGAAGTGTACGAGTTAGCGTACTCGGAACTACTTTCTTACTTAGAGGAGTTTCTATTTCTTTGGGGTCTGATTTCAAGTTTTCCTGACTGTGTCTAGTCTGCCAGCAGAGAGAGTGGCCTCCTGCCTACTGAGATATTTATCCTGTACTCGTCTCTACAGCAACTGGTTTTATGTATTGCTAAGCTCAAACTCTTGGCTTATGCTGTCAGAGACTCAGAAGAGAATACTTCAACAGAAGTGACTCCTCTCTGCCTTTTTTTCATTGCTGATTTTACTAATGTCAGAGCAAATACAAAAGACAAGCTATATATTCAACTGTCCTACAAAGAGCAGATACAAGAACTCTGAAAGACTGAACATGGCCATTCAAGTGTGAGGCAAAGAAGTGGTACTTCTTGTTTAACATAAAATCTCAGTACACCTCTAATTGTATGGCTACTGAGCAGCCTCTTCACAGTGCACATCATGCACATATTTAACTCAACCTCTGTCCCCCCCTATTCCATTCCTAGCAAGCATACAAGGCAGATACAAAAGGAATTAGATGACCGTCACTGCATGGTTGTCCTTTTCTATCCTTGATAAATAGGACAGGCCTTATTCTGGTGGAAGAGACTGCCTTTACATATTGCTGTGGGTTTGGGCAGTTGCTGACCTCCTTAAAGTGACTGGCTGAGCTGCAAGCAGAATGGTTAGCAAGCGGTTACCTTCTTGTGATACTTTCAGAAATGCTCTGCGGTTGTCTTTGAAAGCAGTTCTTGAAAGGTGAATAGGATGCTAACATTTGTTAGGGAACTGGGAAGTCAAGGAGGATAGCCAAATGGAGTCCCACCAGAAATGCCACCACGGTAGCCTCTTCAGATAGGTTCTCTGAATTGGGTGGTACGGGCTGCAAGGCAACTTGGCAAATGCCTGACGTCAAGCATGCTACTTTTATTACAGTTTCACTGTATTTAGTCCCATGGTGAAAGTTAAGTTTGTGTTTCTGTGATGGTGTCTAGACTCATCTGTGTCTGACAGTCCTAACAGAAGAGCTGTGGTTTCTTGTCCTGAGTGGGACATATGTGGTCCTTTCTGAAGGTATATAGTTTATTGATCTCTGGTATGCATTTGCTTGGATGATCCTCTTTTTCAATGTTTTATTTTTTAAGATAGTAAAATTTGCTAAATAAAAAAATTATTCCTTTGCTGTGCTGTAAAATTTGCTAAGCTGTAACAGCTAAAGGAAAGAATAAATGTTACCCAGTGAATGAAGTTGGCATTTTATAATCCTTGGATCCAGTTGTGAAGAGCTGGTTGGTTGCCCAAACTGAGATACCCCTTGAAGGGATTACTTTCAGGCCTGTGCTGACAACTGTGCAGGCTTCAAAGTTAGGGCTGTTTAATACGATTTGAATTGGCCACCCAAAATCACCAGCCGGTTCTGAAAACTAAGCTCGGTTTTTGTGGTGAGAACAGTGGTAAATACAAAGCAAGCTACAAGTGGTGCCAGACAGCTATCACTGAAAGGAAGGAAGAAAAGTAAATTAATTCCTTGCATGAGCCTTCTTGGTCACTTCAAAGAAGAGCTGGAGATGGGCTTGCACTAACAATGGCTGTAAAATATCTATGTGGTTTGGTTCTTCATCCCATTCTCCTGGCTAGACTTAAACCAGATAGTAAAGATGGTTGGGTTTAAGTGCAGAAGTCCAAGTCTCAGGCCTTCCCATTGGCTGTCCCCCCAGCTGGACCCTGTAGCCTGCATCTTTGAACTCCATCGGAATGGTCACGGTGCACTAGGCCTTCCAGGTCTGCCAGAAGTAGACTCTGGCAAAAAAAGGAGGGGGAAAAAAAAAGCAGGGGGGGGGGGGGTGCCTCCAGGAGCTGAATAGTCCCTCTGATAGTTGAAGTTGCTTCTTTTATGCTATGTTGGTCTCCTGGCCAAATCCCACAGTGCTTGCTGGATTCTTATTCAAACCAGTTTCTTTCCTCTCAATTCAGCTGAAGCTCCCTTTGGCAGAGGTCTACAGGAACTGCCTTCCTCTTATTTAAAGTCAGGGGAGAATTTGGAGAAAGGAACAATTTAAGTGGTTGGGTAAGTGGGGAAAACTCTTTAAAAAGTCCTCAAAATGTCATACCCTGATTTTGTAAGGTCACGTGCCATCTTCTGTTTGCTGTAAAGTTAAACACGTTATAACATTATTTGCCAAGGTGGGTCCATTACTATGAAATTTTTCTTCTAGTTGTTGCAAGCATCTGACATGAGTATTGTGCAAGACCTCTTGACTTTAACTCGGCAAACAGGCCATTGAGAAAACCCATTTTCTGGCAAACAAGAAGGCTTGCTGCCATAGAGGTACATCCTTCTGCCAAGAGACAGCCTGTGCAAAGACATCTGATGTGGCAAGCAAGAAACTGAAGCTGAACTCAGACCTGGGTTTCCCTGAGCACAGATGTACCATGTGACTTGAATCACTGCTGATCATATGGTTGTTACTTGGTTTTTATGCAGGTGGAATCATGATCTGTCTTAACTGATCAAAGCTTGAGATTCACCAGGGAAAGCTAGGTAGAGGGATAGCTGTTTTTACTTTAAAACCATGACTTGAATAAAGCTCTTTGCAGCTTGGGAAGGGGGAGAACAACCACCCAAAAACCAGAAATCCAATTCCCTTCCATCGTGTGTAGTTGAAAATGGGTTCTACAGCAGGCTTGGATCTGCCCTCCGTCCCTTCTTCCTCCCCCCCCTCCCCACCCCCCGCCCCTGAATATTATTATGGTGTTTTTGCTCAGCTTCATCCTGGTACCCGACATTTGGTTTCCCATCAGCAGTACACTGCAGGCATAGCATGCCTTGAATTTCTTATTGAAGCACAACAGAAGTTGAAAAATAAAAGTTTTCTAAGCAGACCACCAACACGGAGGAGCATTTATGAAGGGTTGATCCAAAGAAAAAAAATCTCTTGGTATGACTGAGCAGCAGTCTGACAAAACAACACTGCTGCAGAGCAGTGATCTAAGTAGAGCTTTGTGTGTCCACTGGGTAAGCAAACATCTTTCCTTCACTAACAAAAGCACTACTTCTTGACCTGTGATTTTTCCAAGTGTCACTGGTACAGCTGTAAATAGCCAGCAGTAGGGGATGGAGAGAAGATGACTATGACTTCTGCCTGCTGAGCACCTGGTGGTTCCTCCTGCCTGGCACAGCAAACCCATCGCTGGCTCCATGGGCTCGGTGTGCTGTCAGGGTATGGATCTGGCGAGCTGCCCAGTGCAAAATATCCCTCTTGTATGGACATATGGATTCTACTCTGGGGCATGCTTGGGATGCATGTGAACCACCTTCTGTGCTTTGTTGCAATTTCCTTTGTTGAGGTATGACTATTTACAAAGAGGATGCAAAATGTGTTTTCTCTGGATGCAGCAGTGATCTAGCACTGAAGCCCTGGCTCCCAGATTTCTCCAGGCAACAGGTCCTTTAAACTGTCTCTTCTTGCTTTTTCTCAAGGCCTTGCTGTGACTGCTTTTGTGCAGTTTGGTGCTAGTCAGCTCCACCCCCCACCCCTCTCTTGCAGATTCACAAACCCTCCTAAAACACTAGCTGGCAAAAATTCTCCTCCCATGTGTGTCAAATGCATGCCATTATTTGGGTGATGACACGTGCCTGTATTTGCTGATGGTGTTTTAGCTGTAAGCAATGTCACCATCTCCTCGAAGGATCTGTGTAGAAAAGCGGTGCTTGCACTTCCCCCTCACCTCCACTTCAGTATGCTTGAGCCCAGCCTGAACTATTTTAGTGCAACAATCCAGAGAAGCAGCAATTGCTCATATGATGTGTCACACCATAAACTTCAGGAAAGTAACTCATTCCAGCAGTGTAATTCTAGGACTCAGGAACCAAAAATATGGCCTATTACTCATCTTTATCTCTCATAACACAGAATAACCTAAACCGTTTGTTTATTTACACAGCGAAGGTTTAGCCAAAAGTGAAGTGTTGAATGTCAAGAGCCATTGTTGCTACACATTCAGAGTTAATTACTTGCTTTATCATTTATTTCTTTATTTCTGTGCCAATATTGGCCAAGAATTCAAGTCAGGAGATGGGCGTGATGCAGGGACAAAGAGCCCCTACTTGAAACTTGGGAGAGGAAAACTGAATGATTGGCATGTCTTGAGTAGGCTATGAAAGCTTGAATGTGTTTATTTTATGGTTATCTAACATCTAGAACATTTTCTCTACAGAATGCTTTTTCCTTCTGCATGAATGAAATCTTCAGGTATATGCACAGACACCTACACCGTACAGGAGGCTGTGTATATTAAATGCATCAGGGCACATTTGGTCTTCACTTACCTTGATCTAACTTTGGATGAACTCAAAATCAGGGATATTTAGCTATCTGAACCCTGGAGTAACAGAGTGCAGAGTTTGATCCCTAGATTTCCTCTATGCTTCAGAGTAAATTGTACATCTGAGGAAAATCCAAGAAACCCAAACAAGTGAAAAAAACCTATGGGAGCTCCGCCTGAAAGTGCTGACCCCTTTGCACAGCTCTTGTACCATGGGATGCATTTCATTTAGATAAGCAATGTGATCCTGCAAGAAAGCAAAAGCAAAAAGAATTCCAGTGCAAGGGAAAGGGCATTGACCAGGACGAGAGAGTAAGTGAAAGGAGTAGTAGTGAAGAAGACCCGGGAGCAACTAAGACGAATAAAAGCTAAAAGCTTATGGAGAACATCCGTATGAAAGTTGAAAGGCTTGTGTGTTTGGGTCAACTACAATTTCTTTTTTCTTTAGATACACAGAGATTTCTTTAAATACCCTGGCATTTGGATAGTCACTGAGGTGGATAGTGGGGGCATCTGAGATATTTCCAGGGTGCCCTGTGCTGCAGCGCAGACCTAGGAGAGTATGGAAGGTCCCACACATGTCTGTCCCAGAAGCAAGCAGTATCGCACTGAAGCTGGTTTCCTGCCTGGTGTGGGAGATGCAAGTCTGCCATAGCCTTACCTGGTGTTTTACTCTTCTCTTTCCCCTATGAAAAGCTGTTGCCAAAACAAAACTGTTGTTTCCACCTGTGTCAGCTCTGTCACCTCTGCTGGTGGATCTCTTGGACCCAATGGAAGTGGCCTTGAAGGGGTAAAGGTAGCTCTGAGTCAAGGGCGGATCTGAAAGCAGCCTTCTTGTCTGCTGGGATAGGTAGAGTGCCTAACCAAGTTATCTATCAAAATTGATGAGAAAATTTGCCCTTAAGGCAGAGAGGTAATTCTTTGTGACAGTGGAAAAGTCATCCAGTAGTCTCATAGTTGACTTTGTCTCCTAGGTTCAGGTGATTGTTACCATCTCCATAGCCATGTTGAGCCTGGGCAGCAGATGTGCGTATGTGTAGTAATGTGATTTTTTTGGTCAATGAATTGGGGATGGAATACTGATTTGGATAACAGATTACTGCTCCACACTGTTAATACGCCATGTTTTGTATCCTGCAGCTGTGGAAAATACTGTGGGGTTGTTTTCTAGTTTTTGCAGGGACTGTGTTGTGCTGCCAGCAAACAATCTGGCATCTCATGTTTCCATAACCCATAAATTTGTTTGTCCTCACCAGAATAACTTCTGTGGCTTGTTGCCTACATAATCCATGCAAACCTCTGTGCTCTCAGTTCTATCTCATTATATGGAAGAATGTACTAATTTAAGACTGTTTCCTTGGTGAATCACCTGAGGCTTTCAAAAATGGTGAAGTTAAGCTCCGATTTACCTGTTGTTTTATCTTATGACTAAATATCTGTAATGTGACTAGTAAGGAATGTAGCTTCCAGGCGTTTATGGTCCTAATGCTGCTCTGGGCTTCACCCAGGCAGCTGTCTCGTGTGTGGTGTTCGGCCTTATCTCTTCATCAACAATATTTCATCAGAATGAATGTATGTAGCTAATGTGCTCAGTGATACTGACTTCTGGCTTTTAGGACAGACTGTGAAGCCCCAACTCCTGTAGTTTTATTCTTCAATTCCTGTGCTGATAAAACTTGACTTTGATTCAAGACATTCGCGTCAAAGGGTATGGATCTATTTTTGTTGTCATATTTCCAGACCATATTTTTTGTGGCTTTTATTCTCTAAAGGAAAACCAAAATATTCACTAATTTAACCTTTCCTTCTCTTGCAGAAAAAATAAAGGTAGGGCTAGTCAGACTGGGAGCTGTCAGGCGCTTGATGTGTGCTTGGCACTTTCTCAAGCTAGGAAGGCAGCCAGATATGTTTTGAATAAGCTTGTCTCCCTGTTGCCGAAGCCCACCAGGCTGCAGTTCTTGTGGATTATTATAATGTAGCTGGCCATAGTTGGAAGTGAGTTTGCTGTGAGTAGTTAGTTCTTCAGCTGCGAGGAGGGATGTTGTCCTAGCTGGAGATGCAGGGAAGCCACTTGTGCTGTTGTCTGGGTGTTAAGGCTAGGGTAAATAAAACTCCGAGGTTTTCCCCACGTTTGTTATTCCTTCTCATTGTAGGAGTGGGGTCGTACAGGAGATCCTCCAAGGCCAAGTCAAGGCAGACAGCAAAGATGTGAATGCAGCATGTCTGTGCCTCCGCGAGGGCACGTGGCGTTTTATGTGTGTTTTGTTGGACCTGTATCCATGCAAACAAGACTCTTTCACATCATGTAAAATTCAGTGGCACACAGGACACCAAGCATTGTGTTTCTCCTGCTCTCGTCCTGACAAACAAGCAGCTGTCACTTCGATAACGATGGGTGAGCTGCACAGTCCGGGTGCGTGCAGTGAAGGACTTCCTTTGTTGCAGAGCTCTGAGGAAATGAGGAGCCTGGGAGGAGGATTTCGTGGTGCCTTTTGTTGCTCAGCCTGGCACAAGCTGTTAAATCTTTGTCTGGTGCAGATGACCTGGAAGTCTGCAGCAGCCAATCTAAATAAGAAATCTCAATAAATAAGTAAATGTCTATAAATTCAGGCCAGAAAAAGGCAAATACTTTTATTGCGGCTATTTAGTGAAGCCATTAAGACAATAAAAGGAACTAGATTCTTTAGGTGTAGAACAGAGCGATATCCTAGCCAGTCCCATCCTTTTGTTCCCATTTGGTATTCTGCACCAGCAATGAGAGTGAAAGCGCATGGATAGGCATTAGCATGTGCTGTGTTGTGGATTGTGGTGCAGAGTCTCCTTAGTTTTATTGTGTACTTTCATGATGGGCTTCAGCTGACTTGAACAGTTGTGAGCAGGCGTGCCACTGAGAACTTGAAAAAAAAAATGGCTTGCCTTTTGGGATTTTGCAGAGTTGCTCAGTTCTAGAAGTTACAAGGGGATTACCTTTCCTGTATGTTCTAAAAGAGAAAGAAAGAAACGTGCCAAGAGAATGGGATCAAAATTATTTTGGTTTTTATGGTATGATTTTATTTTGTTTAATCATGCAAAACTAACACTTGGCTATAGTCTTAAGAATCTTGTCATGGAAGCATATTATCTTAATTCATATATCCAAAGCCAGGAAAAGCCAAAAATGACACTGAAAACTTGTAAACACCAGTCTGCAGGCTTTCTGGGAAATTAGATAAAATAAATGCCCAGCATTAAGTGTGCTAAGTGTTTGGGCATGGTTAGTGAGATTGATTCCTCTCCTTTGTTACCTGTTTTGTTGCACTAACTTTTGTCTGTCATCATGTAAGGGAATAAGAAAAAAAATAGTCAGAGGGGTTAGAAAAACAGCTATTTATCTGACCTGGACAGTTGTGCCTGAAATGGTGGTGTATCAATTGAGACTGACATCTTTTTGGTTTTTAGTGGGTTTTTTAGTTTTGGGTTTTTTTATACAAGGCTAAAGCAACAAATCATCACTGTGACTGCTAATAACCCCCTCTCTTCTGTTTTTTCATTAGGTGGCAGTGAAAGTAATTGACAAGAAAAGAGCCAAAAAGGACACCTATGTCACCAAGAATCTGCGACGGGAAGGGCAGATCCAGCAAATGATCCGCCACCCGAATATTGCTCAGCTGCTGGATATACTGGAAACTGAAAACAGCTACTACCTTGTCATGGAGCTGTGCCCTGGTGGCAACTTGATGCACAAGATCTATGAGAAAAAAAGACTTGAGGAGCACGAAGCACGCAAATATATCCGTCAGCTTATCCTGGCAGTTGAACACCTTCACCGGGCAGGAGTCGTTCACAGGTAATCTTAAAAACCCTCTATGGTAAAATTTATCTCAGAGCCCTTAAGTGGTATTTTGGCATTTATTTGTATAGTAAAGAGACTGCCTTATAAAAACATATTCCTGACAGCTTCTTTGGCTAATCTTCATTATATTGTTTAGATGCTCATATTTTAGACATTAGAAAGTATCTGCAGAAAGCATTGGTGTGTAGCTTCAGATGAGCACACAGGAGCCACGTCCCTAAAGATAAGCCTGTGCTTTGCAAAAGTAGGGCTCTTTCCCTGCAAGTAGCACTACTTTGCCTCTTCAGAGCTCTGTATCAACATTAACTACTGAATTGTTTCACTATTTCTTTGAGAAGGGGATTGTGTCTGTTGTTTTACTGTGGAAATACAGTGGTATAGGGAGATGAACTGATTTGCCCAAAGCCTCACAGTGACATAGCTGGGACAAAGCCCAAATGGCAGCACAGAAGTCCCTTGCTTCGCTGTGTCACAGTATCATTCTGGTTGGAAAAGACCTTCAGGATCATCGAGTCCAACCACTACCCCAACACTGCCACATCCACCATCCAACCCTGTCCCCACATCTTCACATCCTCAAAATCTTACTTCTGCTTCTCTGCTTTTTCTGTTTGTTATATTACCTCAACAAACCTCACCAGCTTGAAGATGGTGAAGTACCGTGCAAAGTATGCAGCCATTCAGTTCTTCTCACAGTGTCTTCTCAGGAGAGATCCAGAGCTGTTGCAATGCATCACATTCTTTTTTTAGGACCGTCATTCAGTCACTGTATAGGGAGGGTGTGTATTTCCTTGCAGGAGTATGGTATGGAGTGAAGAGTTTACCTGGGCTTCATGGGAAATGGTGCAATATTATTAGAAAGAAGTCTGTGGAGGGTTGCTGAATAAGAAGTAGCTACATCTGCCTGAAGTCCCTGAGCAGCAACTGGTAGAGGCTGGGAGAGTGCAGGTGGAGGTATTACACGTGATTGCCTGTCCCTGTGCCTTTTTCCACTTATGTGCTCTTGGCTGCTATGGAGACAGGAGGATGGTAGGCTGGATGGACCTTTGGTCTAAGCCAGTATGTCTTCTCTTCTGTTCTTAGGTATATTTATAGGGTATTGTCAAAGAAGGAGGCACTGCTTTCTAAATTTGGGCCAACTGGTGTTAAGTCTGGACTCCCACATACTTCCCATATGATGCTGAGCAAGTTGTGTAGGCCACATCCTCTCAGGTTATGTAGGCACGTCATAGGAGCTAGGCACCTGAATACTTTTGAGGATCTGCGTCTTAATTTCCTTGGCTGCACTGACTCTGTAGAAGATGGAGAGCTGTTGTCTACACCCATCCACAGGGCTGCCATGCAGGCAGCTGGCAAACTGCCCGAAGGCAACTCACAGCCAGCTCCTCCAGCTGTGCCCAGCTGTGTGCTGAGCTGCCTACCACTGTGTAGTGCTGTTGGGTGCATCTGGCTTGGTAGAACTTCATGTGCTTTGAAAACTGCTTTTATTGTCTTTACACTCTCTCTGTGTTTTCTGTGATCCATTAGAGATAGGTGCTGCGCGCACATACAACCTCAGGTGTACTGAGGTCTTATCTCAAGCTAAAATTCTGTTACCACTGTAATATAAATATTTGAGCAGCCACCAGGTCTATTTTGCAGGTTCCCTATCAGCAGCTACACTGATGACCTCTTTAAATTATTAACCCCACCGGTTGGGGCATGAAAAAGGAAGAAGTCTACTTGTTGCTTTAAGGGATCAATTGATATCCGGTATGTACAGAGAGCGAGGAAGGAAAAAGGTCAAAGTTTCTGACATGAGCAGAGAAAAACCTGACAGGAACAGATGAACATGTTTAGCTTTTAACAGCAGTGTCGTGTTCAGCAGCAGCAGTTCCTCTGCCTTGAAAAATATACCCTCTGCATAGTGGCTGAAGCACTTTTGAGGGGTTGGTAGGCTTGGCTTTGGCTCCCTTCTTTTTCAGAAAGGATTCAAACCCACATTTTGTAGAAGAAAAACCCAAACTTGTTCACAAGCTACAAGCTAGAATCAACAGGGTACTGTGATGGGAAGAAGGCAAGGCTTTGGCGTCCAGAGAGAACGTGAGCCCAAGGAGCCTGAGTTCCCATACAGATGCTGCATGCTCACAGCAGTTTTGGCCCTCACCCCTTCCTTCTCTCTGCTGTCTCTGTGAAGATAAGCACAGATCACAGAGTCTGAACCGTGAGAGACCTTTGTGAGCAGAGGGAGGAAGAAGCCTTGGAAATACAGCCATGCTGTGCTGTATCTGACAGCAGAGCTCTGCCTGTCCAGCCCTGTTGTGTTGGGTTAATCCTTAGCCCAAAACCAGCATACTCCATCCATTCTACTTCTCAAGTCACAGCCTGGCACAGGGCTTGTTCTTGGGAGTCTTCCATCCGGGTAATGAGCAGGCCCAATTCTGCTTAAACAGATAAAATCTGACAGAATCACAGGCGCTATATCTGCAAGTATTTTCTCTAGCTTGACTTATTCTGCAAAGAAAGTGTGTAGGGCAGTGTAGAGATGCAGGAAGACCACTGGTGGTGAGATCCAGTTTTATTCTCCTGGTGGTCTGCAAGCAACAGAGGGAGAGAGAATAATAGTTACCCCAGGAGTTGTCCTTCAGTGTCCTCAGGCTTTTGACCTCAGCAGCTTCTGAAAACAGACTACTCAACTGGTGACTGAAGAGGGGAAAAAAATAGTGCAGAAGTCTGATTCACGCTCACCCTGGATGAAATGTCAATGTTCTGTTGTTATTGTTGTTATTTTTAAAGCAGGTAAAAATAACAGCACTTTCATCTATGTGGTGATCTGTGGGTGTTTGCATTCACTGCATGGGAAACAAAACACAGCATCCTAGGCCAGAAAGCAGTCTACTGTTTGACTCTCCCCAAATGCTTTCATCCCATTGAATGAAGCAGGATGTTGAAAAGTGTTCATTGTCTATTTTATTACAAAAAATCATTGTGTTTGTCTGCACGACTCAGGGAATAATACAAGTTACTTACCCTCTTCTATAACTCAGGATGAATTAAAGCCAGGTGAAATAGTTGCATGAAATTTACTTGCATTATTTGATGAATATTTACTCGGTAAGCTTCATGAGTTACAATCAGGTCTTGGCATAGCAGAAGAGCATTCTGATCTTTGGGCAAGAGCTGGGACCCAGAACTCAATGGAAATGCTTCTGTTAAGTGGCACGGATGTGTAAACAGCCTGAAATTAAAAAAACATCCAGAAACCTTTTATTTAGAGAGTTTAAAAAAAACCCGAAGCCTCATGTTTGACTGTATAGTTATAAATATTTCATCTACTACCATGGCTGAAGACTGCAAGTTTCTAAGTGCAGAGCTACATCTTTGGTGAGGGGTGTCCAGGGTTTATAACTCCTTGGCCACTCACTGAAAAAAGAAATGACGCTGTTCTAAATATAATTTCATGTAATCATTTGTGTTTCGTTCCCTCTATCAGAAGAGCTGGTTGGTTGCTAAAAATATGCTTGCAGCAAGCTCAGCTGTGAATCAGGTAGGAATATTTATCTTTCCCTCTGACAGAGGAAAACAAACCCAAATGGCAGTATCTGGTGAAGCTTTCTCTTTTCAAAGGGTGTTTACGTAGCCCTTCATGCTGTCAAAAAGCAAGATGAACAAAAAGCCCCTTGGGAGTGTAAGGACAACAGAGACAATGAAGTGAAAGCCTTGGTGCTTGCCACTGCATCCCACAGGAAATTCTCAACAACCCTTTTAAAGTAATTTTAACAAAATTCAATCCCATTCAGTGCAATTACTGTCAGGATGTCAAAGAAAAGAATTTAATAATGTGTTGGTAGCAAAGATAGCTCTCTGTATTCCCCCTTTTTCTGTCTTCACAGAAGCATATTCATACCTTCCACTGCCATTTTGTAATTAAAAGCAGATCAGGAGTTTGAAAGACACAAAAAAATACCTGTAGTTTTGCGCCGAGTTTATGTATTTTGCTATGATCTCTTTCCGTAGCAGAGTAAGGTGGTGCCATATGATCCAGTTGCTCACAGTGCTACAGGACTCCTGCCTTGGTACACGCTACTTTCACGTGTTGGCTTTGATAACTTCCATCCTATTAATTTTAAGTGCCAGTATCTGGCTGCTGATACAGTATTTATGACAGATCTTGCACTACAGAACAAAGTCTCTTTTTGAAGTGCAAAGCTGGTTTGTCTTTCTATTTTATGTCAGATTTCAAAATTACCTTTGGGCATTCTCTCTTGGAGTACTCTGCTGTAAACAAACCAAATATTGTTTCAGTGAAGACAATAGACTGAATTCCTCTTTTACAGAGGCAAACCCATTAAATTCAGTGACATTGTCATTGATAGAAGAATCAGGCTCAATAAATAATACTTTGATAACAAAGCCTTTGAAATCTATATTGATGTGGTGATGAATAGAAATCTCTGCAGCCTTTCCAGCTCACCTCTAGCTCTTGCATGGGGCTAGAAAGTGGGCTTGTGGGGTGGTAGTTAAGGAGTGATTTTTTTGTGGTGCTGTTCTGATTAAAAATAAGATGTAGGAGACAGCAGCCAACCACCGCTGCTTTGCAGCTGCTTGCTGGTAAAACCTTCTCATCTCTCTTCCCCCAGACAAGAAATAAAGTGTGAAATGCAAAAACTTCAGTTTTGCTGTCTGATGTCTGCAAAGGCACTGAACAAGCTTCTTTCAAAAGCTGACAGCTGAAGCCTGGGGTAGCTTGCTCAGCGAAACAGGCTCGTGTTGCCTGGTAGAGTCACTGGCTGGAGTTGGGCTTTCCAAAGTAGTCTGCGAAGCTCTGGCCAAAGCCAGAGAAGCATCAGCCCCATCAACAGCAGAGCAAACTCCTAAACAAATGATGCCATGAAGAAGGTGCATTTTCAAATATGGGGAATGCTGCCTGTATGCTGCTAGCTTCAAAAGCTGACAAGGCATAAATATATGCTGATTCTCCACATTGTGGTAATGCAGCTTGGTCTTTCTTGAGTGTCTTCGTTGTTCATGGATTTGACTAACTTGTACCATAGTTAGACACTCTCAGCATCATTAAAGTAGCCCCTCAGGAAAAGGTAAAATGTTTTTGTTGCTTTAGTATTCAGTCATGGAGGGTAAAGTTTTTCAGTGATGAATGCCGAAAATTTGCTTAAGGGAAAGAAAAAGTAATCCTTTAGTACTATTTTTTGAGGAGCTGCAACAGTAAGGAAGAAGATCAGATCTACTTCGAGGAGGAAAACTAGAGGTCTGCAGCAACTACATTTCTTCTGCCCACCTCAACCCCACTCAGCGTGGCACACGCTACTGGCATAAGGGAGTGCTTGCCCAGCCCTTCCGGTCACGAAGCAGCTGTGTCTAGCTCTAGGAACCCACCAAGAAGTGCAAGCCACTTGCAAAACAACGAGCACCTTTGAGTTTGCAGGGACCAGTATATGTGTACCTGATGTTCAATGCTCTGGGTCTTCCTGCTGACTTCAGCAAGGACTTCAATGGCCATGTGTGTCACAGCTGGTAACTCCCATTCTCTTTTGCAGTACGCAGGTATTTAAAACATGCTAAAAACTCCACTGTCTAAAATAAATAAGGTGGTATGCTTTTATTTGTTAAACCATTTATAATACAGTGCATGAAATTCAGAGTTCCCTAACACTTTTGGGTGCAGTGGTGCTACTTTTCCCATTGCAATGAATTAATGTAAACATTCAATCAAAGCAGCAGCTCAATTAAGCCTCTCTTTGTAAAAAATAATTGAAGTTTGAATCAGTCAGAACTGACATAATAAAGCATTTAGGAATTTCAGGCAAATTGGTCCTGTCTGCAGGTGAACCTAAGGCAGAATCTGGTGCATTTTTAAAATCACCTAAAGCATTCACTGAACAACCCTTCTGTCCTGACAGCCATGGATCTTGTCCAAACACATAGGCTCTATTTGCACTTCTGCTGTTCTGGCTGTGGGTACCTGCCTTCTCTGTGCCCTACTGCCAGCCTGCTGCAGGGGATCAGGCTGCCCAGGTGTCCTGCCTGGTGCCCACTCAATGGTCTACATCTGTGTAGCAGCAGTTCTCCAACTGTGGCTTGGTCTAGGGATTTTTTGTTTGGTTTCATATGGCTTTTGCTTCACATTTCTAAGGCTGGTTCATTTGGAATCTTCTTGCTAGGTTGTATCAAGAAGTAAAAGCCTGTTGTCCTAGCTCCCAGTGTCACATCAAAAAAGTGTGCTTTGATATTGACATGGGTCAACAAAAATGTGGTGCATATGGACTGTTAGATCACTTACCACTTAATATCAGATCGGCTGAGAGTTGACATATGGGTAAACATCTTTAATTCACCAGGTCTGATTGCACTCTATACTGAGCCTATATTTAAATCTTTTATTTTTTTCCTCTGAGTTTCAAATGCCCTGTAATATTTACCTTTACTTTTATTTTTTTAACCTAGAATCCTTTTAAGTACCTTTTCTCATGTTTATGTTTAACCCTACTGTCACTCATTTGTTATTCTAATTGCCTGTGTGTCTTTTCTCCTCAGCTTACAGGTTTCATCTTTCTGTTCCCTTGCCTTTATTATTCAAGTCTTATCTCTTCTTAGCTAATGTTTAATATACTCAGAGCTTCCCAGTAGTCTTTCTCCTTGCTTTGAGACATTGTATTGAGCATTGCAGTGTATGACCTGAAGTTCTATGTGCTTCTGTTGATTTCATTTAGCTTTGTTTTGTTTTGTTTGTTTTTTTCTTTTTTCCTCTTTCCCATACTGTTTTTTTGGCAGTCTCGCCTGTTAAATTCCTGGCCCCAATATCTTTCTAAAGGCTAACCAGACTGTCTGTGAAAAACTCCACCTGCAAGCAATAAAGATGTGAGATGTGAAGGAATAAGCCATTCTTTGGCAGTAGAAGGAAGCGGAAGTGAGTTGATCCAGATCCATCTGGCAGGGCACGTCCTCCTTGTATCAAGTTATTTCTCAGTGGCAGCAGTTGCCCTGCTTGGAGGACTCAGGGCGGTGGTCTGCAGCAGCACGTGGAGTCTCCCACACGTGAGGAGCAGGATGCTATGGATGCCAGCTGGGCTCATGGGGTACATGGTCCAGAGACAGTGCTTGCCCTTGGAGCAGGAGCAGGGGTGGACCTTGGTCAAAACACAGCCAAATGTGGTTACATCTGTACTGTGGTATTTGAAATTAGCTGTCACTTCTAACATGGCTGGTTTCCTCAAGGTAGCACACTGAGTTATTGCCTCCTGTTTCTCAGGCTGGTGCTTTATTGACTGAGTTATGTTGCTTCTTGAAAGGCTGGTGCAGAAAACGCTACCACTCCTTTAGAAGTGTTCGGCTGGACACTGTAGGAAGGACTGGATATTGCCTCTGAATACCTCAAATTTGCAAAATACCCTCCTTCAGTAGTTTTAGGTAGTATTGCCCCTATTTCTTTTCACACATGAAGCAAGGAAAATCTCCAAGAAGTGCTCACTGGGGTGTAGAAACATCTGTTTGGAGAAGGCCCCTGTAGTCGTATTGATGAAGTGAGTGACATCCTACTTGCAAGTACTCTTCTGCTTCAGGTTTATTTGAAGCACAGCATGGGCATAAAATTAAATGGAGAGGAACGTTTCTAAAAAGGCTTGGAGTTGGGCACAGTTATTTTTCTTTCCCAGATCCTTTCTGGTGGAAGTACTTTGGTTTGGTTGGTTTACTTGTCTTATTTTATTAAGCCTTATATCTTCTTCTGTAATAGAAGCATCCTTCATTACTCCCTTTGCCTTACAAAGGCAAAATACCATGGATGTCACTGGCTTCCCATAATTATAGCTGATGGCTATATTATCCAGATTTTTCCAAAGTGTGCTGGGAGACACATCACTGCCTGTCTGAGCTGTTGATATCCCAGCATGCTGATTGTTAGAAATATTTTATGTCTGGATGGGGGAAAAATTCTTGTGATAAAGACACAGCTGACTGCTAGAAGTCATGAACAAGTTGTGTAGCAACCTAAATGATTTTTCGTATTATACTTAATGCTCAAGAGATTTTGGGGTGGTTGTGTGTGTGTGTGTGTGTGATCTCTGGGATATTTTTCTTCAGTTGAACACGGCTTAGGAAAGTGCAGCCACATTCTTAAGTGATAAAATGGCACATGTAAAGTGAAAAGTGTGCTGATGTATATATCAGAAGAAGGGTTGGTCATCTTGTAGAAGGAGACTGCTTTCATTTTATCCTCCCCTAAAAATGGTCCAGGCCCTGATCTGTGCAGTGGCTCTGTGGGGTTGGGCAGGGTGACATGGTGGAGAAAGCACTAATGTGGCACTCAGAAAACCTTTGTGTCTGCTCTTGGCTTTGTTAATAGCTTTCTGGATAGCATTGGGCAGGTCACTTCAATCTCCCAGCCTCAGTTTTCACCTCTGGGGTATGGAAGTATCAGTGCTAATGCTGACCACCTCTATAAGGAGTTTGGATGCTTCATCCTCAGGGAATGTTGATTCTGGTCTCCCTTGTGGACAATAGCAGAGGACAGACGTTTGACGCCTCAGATCTCTGCAGAAGAAAGTTTATTCTTCAACTGTAGCCAATGAAGAGCCTTTGATTGTGAAGAGTAGTGAGAAAGTGACCCGCAGCTCCAAAAACATATATTTGAAATGTTTCCAGTGTATAAGATTTCTGAAAATCTTTAAGTATGTGAGAAATTTTAAGAACCTGATGAATTACAGGATGTTTATAAATGACAAATGTTTATCAAGTCATTTTGTGCCTGAAGAATTATGTGTGTATGTGAAAGCACTGGTAATGTTGGAGAGGAAGACAGTGCATGGGGCTTTCCGTTTTGAACGTGGAACTGTGCTGCTTTCATTATACACATTTTTAGGTATGAATCTTGTAAATACAGTGATGGGAAGCTGCTTCATTATTTTGGAGGCTCACTCAAAATATTTTATTTCTTTCAGAGACTTGAAGATAGAAAATCTGTTGCTAGATGAAGACAACAATATCAAGCTTATTGGTATGAAACCAGTTTGGCAATTCCAGTAATTAAAATTGGTAGTTTTATAAAGAGAGTTTTTGAAACTTCATAATCCTTCATGTGACAACTGCTAATGTTGCTGCAGAGAGGAACTGAGAGTATAGATAGCAATCAAGCTGTTCCTGACAGCATCTTGTGAAAAAAAATGTTCCAAATAATTCATCTTTAACTGGGTATGGGAATAATCCTACATCTTGTAACCAAGAGCTTTCATATTCAAAATGGGAACTTTGTAAAGAATTAACATCACAGAAGTAACGTATTTTATTATCTTGATAATTTCATATTTACTGAGGATTGGATTCTGCCCCCATATGCATATGCTTCCACTGAAGTCAGTGGGAGTTGCACACATTTTTAGCATCTGGCAAATTTTGGTCCTATATTTATATTCATTAAATTTGCTTCCAGCACCCAATATGAAATTAGTTTAGAGGGCTGTTAAAAAATAAAAAAGATCAATGGTAGAGTCTTGATTGTATTCCGGTATCAGTTGTACACAGCACTCAATTCATTCAAGTTGCGCAGGCATTTTAGATTAATCATTGGTGGGTATAGTCTCTCACTGCCTTTGCATAACTCCCATTAATGTTAATGTCAGCGTTGAAAAGAAAATATTCCCTTCATAAAGTAAACCCCAAACATCTGTTTATATTTATCTTCATGCCTACGCTTTTGCCAACAGCAATGTCTGTGGTTGCAGACTTAAAAACTCGACTGCCTTTCTTTCTTCAAAAGGTTTAATGATCTCAAAAGTGATGAAAAACACTTAACATTTGAATCAAATGGACACTCACTGTAATGTATAAAGTACACGCATCTCCAAACAAACAAGAGGAGGATGGTTAATGAAATCTGGAATATTCGAAATTTCCTTAGGGAATTCAGTCTTTGGAAATGTTACCCCAACTTTTAGTCATTACTCTGTAGCGAATCAACCAACTCTAGGAAAATAATAGCAAAAGAGTGCTCTGCATTACCTCAGCTACGGGTCAAGAGGATACTGACGTGTTACCATGAATCATTCATCAGTAATGATGGATACCACCCATTATCTTGATTTAGCAGATAAGTGAGACCAGATGGTTTGCAACAGTGCTATATGAACATTTGATAGATTTAAAGAATTTCTATAACTTCTCTGTTATTGGGTGTTTAATTATGCAACAGTGTGTGAACTTGACATCCAAACCCAGACCTAATCAGATGATACATGTAGAATGAATACTCACATGCCAAAAAATGACTTCAGAACTGTTCTACAGTTTCATTTGCTTTGGTTGCATAGAAAGGTCTCCTTACAGTGGGTGGTGTAGGAAGAATAGAGAAAAGAGACAGTTTGATCTTCCGTAACCTCGCTCACATTGAAATAAATTGTCCTCAAGTCTGCAGCCTGATGTTTTGAGGAAAGCAGATTGTACATGGTATGTATTTTAAAACAAAGCAATTACATCCCACCATCCAACTGGGTATGTTGCAGAAAAATAAAGGTTGCTTTATTAGTAATAATTTTGCTGTAAGTAAAAACAGACTGAGCTGTGATATTAAATCTGTATTTTGCTAGCAACGCTGGTGATCTCTGCTTGTTCACCCTGAAGAAGCAGTGCCTCCATTCTTCATGCTCTGCCTGCTGTGCTTGCAGGGAAAGCTGGAGCAGGGGCTGCTGAAACCAGCCTTATGTCCCTGGGCAACCTCTCCTCACCAACACCTCTTTTCAAGGTAGTGCTTGAGCTGCTGCACAGCTTTCCGTTGCCACTAGGGTTTCCTAGGACAAGGAAAATTTTCTGGCACCCATCTGTGGCTGATGGAATAGACCAGATAATTTATAGACCTCTTCCTCCTCCCCACCTGTTCTTTCACTCAGCTCATTCAGCGCTTAGTACAACTTTTTATGTAGTCTGTCTTTCTAGAAATCCGATGGATCAGTGGTGCCATCACATAGTCCTGCCCAGGCAGGTTCTTCAGGAGTCAAAAACATTTTTTGAGGAATTATATGCTGCTTTTCATGCTGGGGAGAAGAGACTTTAAGCTACAAAACCAGCTCACAATAACTGCTTTAGGATGGGAGCTTCATCTCCATGTCTCATGCAACAGCAAACATACTAGTACCTAACAAAAGTGTTGTTCTTGTAATAACTGTGAAATGAAGAAAGCCCACAGTAAAGGAAAAAGAAAAGGTGAAATTAAGATTAAAAATGTACCAGGAAGTGACATTGAAAGTCCCTGCTTGTTCATGCATTTCACTAAGAACTGAATCCCTTGAGTCTCTTTCTTCACCTGGCTGCTTAATGGCACCTTGCTTATGTTGCTCTTTTTAGCTATGTGACGAGGTAGTTTATATGTTCTTAGACAGTATTATCAGAAAAATTCCCTCTGTTGTGTTAAGTGGACTTAGCTGTCAGGTCTCAAATCTAAGAACATTGGGATTGGAAACACTGGAAAGAATTCATTTCTATTCATCTACCAGCCCAAGGTGGTAGGTGCCCGATAAAGATGCTGTGAAAAGCTACTCATGGGCCATGCAAAGTCCTTGGCGTCCAGCTCAAGGACCTATGGCACCTAAAAGGATCCTGCCAATATGGAGCTCTCCTGAGGTTTATGGAGCTTTGCTGGTTAAACTTCTCCATGATCTTGGTGCTAAGGCTTCTGTTATTTAATGACTCTTTCCCTATTCCAACTGTCATAGCTTCAGAGATAGCCATATATCCATAGCTTAATGTTGATTTTCTGGAGGCGTTAAAGAGTAGTAGTGTAATGCGATACTTGATAGTACAAACAGTGGGGGTGGTGGAGCTTCCATGTCATAATATTTACTTTGGAAAACCAAGAGTGGCCTTTGATCTGAGTTCTGTAATTAGCTCGCCTTATTGAAAGGAAGCCCAAGACAGAGGCAGGAATGGCAGTGAAATTCGGTGCTGGTGGTAATACTGTTCTTATCAAGATCAGCAGTGCATCCGTAAAAAAGATCACACTGCGATCACAATGTGCTGCCACAGTGTTAATAAAAAATCTCCCATTTGTTTTGCAGTAAAATCCCTGTCCCTGATATGCAGGTTTGCACGCATTCTGCATTTCAACAGGCAGTAGGAAGAAAAAGAGCATACCAGCCTAGATTAAATGAATGATCTGAAAAAGGTGAATAAGTTTATAGTTTAAGCAAATAAGATAATGAAAACCTCCACTGGAGTGTACCTCCATTGATAATGATAAAGGGAGGCTGATTTACACCATCTCAGAATGTAGCCCTTATATACTTTGATTGTAAAACATTATATTACAGTCAAGTAATTTTGAGGTAGTATGACACAGTAGGGTAAAGACTATGAATAATACTGTGTGGAGATACTACTTTTAGGAGTTTTAAAAAGTATTTTACAGTTGACATAACTCATCTCAGGCTACAGCTAATAAATACGTTAATTAATTACATGGATCCTCGAAAGTATTTGTATAAGCCCTAGGGATAATACATCTCTAGCAGAGATGATTAAGCAATGTCCAGAGACAATTGTTTTCCATCAGAGGCCAGGGAATTGTCTTGATCCTCCCTTCAGTTTTGATGATGTTCTCCAGCAAAACCCCTTTGAGCCTCTTTAGATGTTAAATATGGTGATTCTTGTCTCTCTTGCACTTGGCTCGCTCTCAGAGATGCAGCCAGTCAAGTGGAAAGCCGTGTGCAGTCATTTGGGCACTCCAGCTGACATAATCATCTTTATAATGCATTTTTTGTAAGCAGTATTATTTTTTCATCTGGTTTTGTAAGGGAGTGAGGCTTATGTATCCACCCTGTCAAGGTGCTTCTAATACCCTGAGGAACTCCTGTCTGATTTGAGCCAAATTTAGTGTGGGGTAAAAGCTAAAGGACAGGCCATTACTTCAAGTCTTATGCAAATAAGTAGGCAGATAAGGGATGGAGACCCAAATTAATGACTCTCAGAAGAGACAGATTGCATGGGCTCAACAGTTGCCTGCTACATTTAACCTGCAAGATGTGATGCTTTTAGCCCAGCCAGGCAGTGGGTAATGCACCCAGAAAGCTGCTGGTTTTTGAGACATGGATGGAAGACACAAGCGTATAGGAAGAGCAGGCAGCAGTCTGCTTCTCCTGACAGCCTCGTTTTTGGATAAGACAGTTTTTACTTTAAACATGCATGCATTCTGGGAATTTTTAAGAAGACTGGATCAAAAAAAGGAAAGGAACAAAACAGGTGTCAGCGTTCTTAATAGCAGTATTTTTGCCGTTGCAGCTGTCATCAATAACAAGTTATTAATAAATGTGAACATCTTTGATTGTGACCTCCCTAGATCCTCTTCTCCTTGATATGTTGCTCTGCAGCAAAGGCTGTTCTCTTCTCCCAGCATGTCAGCTTTGCCCATGTCATCATCCCCCTTGCAAGCTTGTCTTGTTCTTTCCCCTTATCATGTCAAGTTGTTTGACTTCACTTTCAAGACTGTCTCCAACCTCTCACCTTCCCATGTTGTCTCTCAGGTTGTGGTTTTGTAATTGCTTTCTCCCAAGCCAAGCATGGGCTATCACTAGACAGGGTGGGCTTAGGCATTGCCCCCAGCTGCTCCTGCCACTGGTGTGACTGTCTGCCTTTCATTGCTTTGTGGTTTTAATTTTAAGACCCCTTCTGAAACCCAACTCATCTTGTAGCCATACCAGCAGTGGAGCAGACGAGGGAGATTGCAGGAACACCCATCTCGGCACCAGCCTGGGCTTGGGTTGGCTGAGAGCACTTGGGAAACTGCAGTCTCCTTCGGTGCGGGGAGGCTGCCTCTTGTCTCCGATCAGCTTGTGGAGCCAGCCTTTGCCAGTCCCTTGTTATTGCCAGCAAAAGTGTCAGATACACTCAGGGGCCAGAAATTCAGTAATTCAAGGCAGAAGCTGAGGAGGGGAGAGCCAAATCAACACATTCCTCTTCTTGCTCCAAGATGTCCCTGTGTTATTTCAGAGCTGAAATGCTGACTCTGAGACCCTGTGCATTTGTGCATTGCCACAGTAGTCCCAGAAAGCAGCACACGCACCCCCACCCCGCCTGACATCTGACGGCTCATTTACACAATTTAAAGGAAAACATTGAAGAATTCCCACTTAAACTTGGCCTCTGTGGAACACACTCCAGCAGTATGGAATCCATGACAGCCCAGGGTAGCTTTCTGCCCCATACACATCAGGGGAGCCTGGGACAAGCTAATCTCCAGTTGTTGCCTAGTGGAATGTAATTGCTTTGTGTATGAAATTCATAACTGTGCATGTTCCAAGACTTTTTAGTGGTTTTGGAAATTTCTTGTTACTTAGCACCTCAGAGAAATTATATAAAATTTTTGTATGTGGATGATATTTTTCTTCAGCAGTTCATTGCTTAGCTTTTGGAAAAAAATGTGATTTTTTTTTTTTCCTTGTGTTCTAGCATGGTTTTAATGTATCTCTGTCTTTCATAACTCTGTCTCTGTGTCTTTCACAGACTTTGGATTGAGCAACTGTGCAGGCATCTTGGGTTATTCTGATCCATTCAGCACCCAGTGTGGGAGCCCAGCATATGCGGCCCCTGAACTTCTGGCAAGGAAAAAATATGGGCCCAAAATAGACGTTTGGTCCATGTGAGTTACTTCTCTGGCTTATAATTGTTATTACTGTGATTATTACCCATTGCTCAAATGAGAAATGTTATTCATGAATTTGCCTATTCTGAGAAAAAAAATCTGTTTAATTAGATGACTGTGCACTAAATTGTGCAGATATCTTATTTAAAAATAGATGTTTCCATACTGGTATATAGATTGCTAGAACATATAGCATGGAGAGATTGCAGTAAAGCACAACTGTTGATCAGTGATGTTCAGGCATAGTAGAAGACATGTCTCTGGCACAAGAGGGCAAGCAGCTTTTTTAGTTTTCCCCAAAGGATCGTCAAACATTCATGTGAGCTCCACATGGTCACGTCTGACCAGAAATGTGAAATTGAGTCAGGGCATCACTTTGAAAGCACAGTCATTAAAGGGAAGATAAAAATGACCAGAAGACTTGTGAGCCTTTGTGAGCTTACTAGTATTCAGGCAAAATAATAGACAGAAATCCTCAGTGCCAGAGGTAGAGGAAGCCAGAAAGATTTTTTGAAGTCAATTAATTTATCTGCAGTACTGTTTTAGATGTGCAACTCCCACTACCAAGTGTTGGTTATCCTTGTCAATCCTGGAGAGAAATTAGCTGAAGTCAGTTGATTTTTAGCTTTTCCTTTAGTATCAATAGATTTTCCCTCATCAAGTAGGGATAATAACATTCAAGTAAATTTCAATGAAACAGCAGAATTAGGTTGAAGCATTTGGAACACTTGGAAAATCTAGAGTACGGTGTAAGTACTGCTAGGGCTAAGAAAGTTTGGCCATAGTTTATATATGAGACTAGGAGCTGGGTCTAATTCATCTTGTAGTTTGATCCAGTGCATACCCTATTGCTCCTCAAGGCCCTTTAGAACTTCCCCTGCTGAAGCCTGATTTGCAGCCTGTCCTCTGAGGAGACCTACAGCTAATTCATTGTGTGGCTGCTGAATTTCTCATTCCAGCAGTGAGCTGTCCATCCACATCAAGGTTGAGAATACTAGCCCTGGGGAACACAGGCAAACAGAGCACAGTCATTTGTGTAAACCATTTAAACTTACCCAGTTACAATGTTCTACTCTTTTTTTTTTTAATAACAAAAAGAAGATAAGGTTAACTCCTACCCTTCCTCACAGATGAAAAAATGGTGTCTGTGATCACAGTTTGTGACAGCACACCAGTTTAGTTTCTTTCTGCTCGCATGCATGTATTCAGCAGACTTGGGAAGCCAGTTCCCAAAAGGGAGGAATTCCACTTCAATTTAAACCCCTTTTAAGAGGAAAAAGAACAAGAACGCCTAACACACTTTTCATCGCTGACTTTGCTGGGCATAAACAAGCAGTAAGTTTTCTGCTCTGAAAAATGTAATTGTTCACACCTGATCTTGGGCTGCACCAGAGGCCATGAAGGTCACCTTCAGGTGCTGAACCGGGACCTGTGGTGTCCCCATTGGTGCAGGCAGTCATCCCACACTCAGAGCAGCACCAGGACAAGGCCTGCAAAAGCAGCATGTTTATGCAGCCTGAGGAGAGACTTAACTGTGGTGTGGCATTTAGCCGAGTTGCCTAAGAGCTGGGCTTGGTTCTGCAGCTCTCAGCTTGTGTCCTACACATTGTATGAGCCCCCCATGAGCAAACCTCCGGGAATTCTTGTCCAAATTGTTATGTGCAACAGAAGAGAGAGCGCTTTTTTGGGTGTTTTTTAATAGTTGTCAGACATTAAAGATTAAGTATAGTGACTAAAACCTAAGTTTTCATTTTCCCTTGTTCCTGATCATTTTGGTTTCTTTTGCCCTATGGTTTCTTTCAGTGGGGTGAACATGTATGCGATGTTGACTGGAACATTACCTTTTACTGTGGAGCCCTTCAGCTTGAGAGCTTTATACCAGAAAATGGTGGACAAAGAAATGAACCCTTTTCCCACTCAGCTCTCTACAGGTAATCAAAGGGGTGTGCTGGGACCTGTTCAGATCCAGTTGGTCAGAAGCATTGCATTGAATTCTGGATTGTCGGTTGCGCTACTGACAGGGCACGCTAATTGTGAAAAATGCTCTTTTTTTCATTTCAGCCTCCCAAAGATCTGCAGGAGTTGCTGTAGTGTAGCTCCTTTTGCTTGGAGTTCTCTATGTAAGCTGGAGAAGTGCCAAGTTGTTCTGAATATGAGAGAAGAACAAACCTGTGAAATAGCTTTTGTAGAGTGGTTGGTCAGGTTTGCACATTCACATGATTTTTGCACAGGATATGGATGCATGAACACATTATTTTGGAATAACAGATTGCTGGGCATTATCATGACTAGGGTTGAACGATAAGCTACCTTGAATGACCTCCTCACATTTATTATGGAATGACAGACACATAGAAGGTTATTTTGGGACGGTGACCTGTAATAACGTTTGTATGTCCACAAAATGCAAAATTGTTGATGTATTAGTATTAAAAATATTAATTCCTGCTTCAAAGCCATGTCACTAGGCAACGGAATCATTTTTCAGGTTATAGCAAGACCATTGTCAGCATTTGGAACCAACTCCGTTTTGTGATTGGGTTTTATTTTTGTATGCTAAATTTGTTGTTCATAGAGAGCTTCTGTTCTCCTTATCTGGCAGCCTGTTTACAAGGGATATTCAATAAAATTAAAAGATTTCAAATAGAGAAAGGGTAACAGAGCATACATCTTCACTCAGTACACTACGGATGGCAACCATTGTTATGGGGGTATAAGAAAAAGCCCTTGGAAGTTGTGTCACAGGATGAATCCTCCAAGTACAGATTTACCTGCATTCAAAAGAAGTAGGTAGTTAAGAGTTTTCACACACAGGTTATCCATGGATCAAGCAGAGTATGTTGTTCCTTGTTCACTCAGCATCTGTATGAAGTACACTTTTCCTGTCAGCAGTTCATATTGCTGGCATGTTGTAAAGTGGTAGGTTTACAAGTGAGCTGGGATGCTGCAAGTCTTGACATCTGTTTGACGCAATTAGAGTGTTTGGTATTTCCATTCTGGAGACTTCCCGTTAGGATTCAGTTGCACAAAATAGCAGTTTTAATGTTCTAGCACATGCCCTAAAGCCCCACTGAGTAAAATAAAAGACAGATTATACTGACTGCTTCGTGCTGTACTGACCTAGATGCCAAATCCTGTATCAGTTGCGGAGTTACTCTTGATTTCAGGGACTTGCATATCATAGCAAACATTATCCAAGTTTGGCAAAATACTTACCAAACTTACCTCCCAGTGTGAGGCTTTTACCAATAAAGAGCAGTTACGTGATGGCTGTATAGTGTCTTTGAACCAATGTACTGTTTCCCCAGCATTGATTTCTTTCAGTTGTCTTTAAGTGAGAGATTTCACTGGGACAACTCATGTGGTAAAGGCTGAATCACCCACAAAAACCCTGTAGAAGACAGCAGAAAAGATACTATTACCTTTCACAGGTTTCATGTTACCGTTTCATTCATCCTGCCATTTTGTGGTGGAGATCAGATTTTCTCAGAAATATATCTCTATAGCATTCGTAGCTCACTGACGCTGTGGTCTCCAAAGAAAATGGTATTTTGTTTATCCTGTGAAAACTATAACAGTTTGAACTTTCAGAGATGATGGCAAATTAATAGAATAGTTTAAGCGTGTTAACATTTACTCAGTGTGAATGAAGGTATGCATCGGTTCTTGATCTAAGTCAGTGGCCTTGTGCATTCACTGACATGACAAACTGATTTAAGATTATATTTGTTCTTGCTACGGTTTGGCTTTGGGTCAGTAGGTAGAAACTCTGCTTCTCTGCTCTGCGAATTTTTATGTATGTTAACTTCTTAGGTTTATGGATCCTTTAATCAGGTTTTCTTTTTCTGTAAATTCACATGTAGAGTAGAGATTTTTTGTAGGAATCTGTTTTTCTTGTTCAGTACGATGTCTTTCAATATTTAATTTCACACTTACTGAACACACAGTCCTATTGTAAAAGTAGGCAGTCTTATCACTAAGCAAGTGTATATTTTGTGTTAGGTAAAATATTGGGTGACCTTGAGCACCCAAAGTAACTGCAGAGCAACAGAGAAAATCTGGAGTTGGTGTTTGAGTTTCCCATTTAAGAAACTGTTTTTCATTAAGCTTCTTAAACAGCGCAGCTATCTGATTATTCATTTTAGGTGAGCAGAGTTCAGTTGCTTTGGAAGTTGGTATTCACCTTGCACATTCCTTTTTTTCCTCAATTTATTGCTTCTGTATGCTTACTGTCTTTCTTCTGAAACAGAGAAATGAAGCGGAGATGAGAAGAAAAGCCATCGTCTATCCATGTGTGTAGTTTGGAGGAAAGATTTTATTAGGTGGAGCTTACTCATGGCTTGTGAAATGACCTCATTGCATTTTCTCTGGCTGGTTTTGTAAGCAATGCCTGTATACCTTAATTATAACCAGGCACACGGGTGAACAATACACTAAGTTGATTTCATTCATGACAAGGAACATGAAGACCGCAGAGGTCCTGTAATCTCCATCTGGAGCATGCTCTGTTTCTGGTCATCACTGAGCTTGATACGCTCAGGAAGTTAAGAAAAAACCATAGTTTCTCATGATGCTGGTGTCTTTTTTTTCAAAAGAGCAAAGTTTGCCCCAAAATTAAACCATGGGAACAAAATGCCACCAAGTGCAGGTCACCAGCTAATCAGATTAGTGCTGTCCTCGAGCTTGTCGTGAACAAGGCCTCATGTAATTAGGCCCTGACAGGGTGGTTCACAGCGCCCTTTGTTCGCCAGCCTACTTGGTGCAGCAGGAAAAATGGCTTCAGACACAGTGGGTCCAAAAATCGATTGGGCAGCCTTGTGTTTACTCCCTGGGGGACTAAGTTTGCTGTCCCACAGCTGCACGGCTAGCTGGAAAAGGCTTCCCTCCTCCTTGTACCATCTGACAGTTCAAATTAGCCAGGGCACTGTTACTCATGTCCTCCTTGTTGCCTGGGTCTGGCCGGCCACGGAGCCTCCCAGGGGGAATCTTCTCTCCAGAACTAGTTTTTCCCAATCTGGATCTGTTGATCTCTGTGGTGCTTCACAAGTTTCATTTAATTAGTCTGCCTTTTGTTAAGGGGGTTGAAAAAAAGGTGTGTGTGTGGGGGATTTATAAGGAGACATTAGCTGATGTAAGAAGCAAAGGTGGTGGTGATGTAGGGGTAGGGTGGTGGTTTGGAGAGGGGTTATTTATTTTGCTCTGAACCCATGAGATGCATGTGGTTTCTCACACAGAGATGGAGGCAGTACTGAGGAGAAAGAGAAGATGAAATCAAAGAACAAGGGGCTTGTTGTTTGCCTTAATGGGGGGATTCGACACCCTAGAGGCATGGCAGGGAAGCTTTCAGGGCACACAGAGAGCAGCCGTAGCATCAGCTTCTAGCAGACTTATGAACTTGGTTGTAGGCTTTTCCTGCTACTTCCATAATATTGCTGTTATAGGAAAAAATGTTGGGCAAGATTTAAGTAAAGTATCTCATATAAATCAGTGATTTGTGAAGAGAGATCTTAGAAAAAACCCAGCTGTTATCTGTTGACAGTAGGCCTGCGTTGAAACATATAGCCTCTCAGGGCCCTCTCCAGCTGATACTTGATTTTTGCAGGATGTTGAACGCCGAGGTTACCCAAGCTGTTACACGTTGGCACCTGTTGGGTCTAACCCTGATTTATTTGAGGAGAAACCCTCCCTTCCTTGTCCACCACCCTGTCCTGGTGTGTCAGCCCAGCCATCCTATCCTGTGCTGCAGGTAGGAGGTGTTTTGGGTGGGCTTGGGGAGAAAAAAGTGCTCAAGAGGACAGCCAGGCAGTCACGGAGAAAGGGAAGAGTCTCAGAGAGGAGAACCTGTGAAGGGCAGCGGCGCTGTGTCTCAGTTAACATCTATGCCCTTTTCAGATGAGGTCATTGTGACCTCACCAGCAGGTCTATTATTCTCCTTAAATTGCACATGGGAACAGGGATCACAGGGGTTTCACTGTATTGCTGGTGGATAAGACATGTGGTTGCTCTTCTTCAGAGTAGGAGATGGTGTGGTGCTGAGTGAGTGTGCTGTGGTGGTGAGACCAAACATCTGTAAAGCCAAATGGAAAGGCTAGCTCATAATTTTGCAGTTTTGTAGCACCGAGGTGTTAGCACATCCAGCTTGATCCGCTTTGTAACACAAGCCTTTAAGGGGTTTGGTTTGCTTGAGCTGAGCCAAAGTAGCTCTGTTGACAGATCTGTACTGCAGCTTACCCAGAAGACACATCCCAGAGGACACCATCCCATGCCTCAGTGGTCCTGTGCTGCGACTGCCCAGGGCATCTGTGCTAGTAAGGAGACAAGCAGACACGACATTCTTGGGAGAGTGTAGAAAAGAAACTGCAGCTCTGCTGTGGAAGAAGGTAGAAAAATGCCCCAAAGGTCTCATCCATCTGACCTGGAGAAAACTGCTGCAGCCATCACTTCTGCCTCTTGCTTGTCATTGGCTTCATCCAGGACTTATTTGGCATCATCCCACTTGACTGTGTCGCCTCTACAAAATCATTCTGATCTTGATTCTCCCAGAAATGGGTTTCTTTATCTTTTGTGCAGGGAATTGTAGAGGACATCATTAACTCTTTAGTATCTTGTATCACTGAATCTAGCCTTGATAATTTGAGGAATAAAGACCAGACCTAATTAAAATAGAGTTTTACTTTCAGCTCAGATAAGCACTTCTTATGAGTCTTTAAGCAAATAATTTGATTTCATTGCTCCTAACCATATAAGAAGCACATGAGTTAAACATATCAGAAAAGTATTCTTGAGGGTTTTTGCAATAAACTCCCAAGGTATGGTTGAATGTTACTGTAAGTCGAAGGTTCAGTGAAAACAGAATGAAGCCCATTAATTTTACTGTACTCTTTTTTAATTTGGCTAAAACCTCCTGCAACTGATTGTAGGTTGGATGGAAGCCAGGAAAGAATTTGTCCTTGTAGTGTCAAAGGGGGCCCAATTCTCCATGCCTTCCCTCCCAGCTCTGTATCTGTCCCCTTTACTCACTCCCCGTCTGTCTCCTTCTGCCTTAAACATTGATTGAGTGATTTGTCTCTGCTCCAGCCTCTTGTCCTCATACAAAAACTAAGTTTTGGCTAACCTGCTTGGAAACTTCAAAAAAGCTCTGAAACAAAAGGTGCTTTTTCTCCTCTCCTTTATGACTGTCTAAATCATTGTGACTATAAATCATTGTTTATTTTACTTACTAATCCCTTATCAGTTTTTCCTTTTTCTCAGGGACATCAGAGCATACTGTAAGGAAAACATTCCTTTTTAGTATAATCTTGGTCAGGCTACACACTTGTAGTAACTCAACAACTGTGTTAAGTCATAAAGCAGATGACATTGCTGTTGTTTTTTTTTCTTGATTTCTTCACAGGGGCCATAAACTTTCTACGATCTCTACTAGAGCCAGATCCTGCAAAGAGACCAAACATCCAGCAGGCACTTGCAAATCGATGGCTTAATGAGAATTACCCTGGAAGAGCACCACCTAATGTCACATATCCAAACAGGTACTGTGCGAAAGAGTGGAGAAAGCTTGACAGGATGTATATACATTATTTATAGAATCATAGAATCATAGAATGGTTTGAGTTGGAAGGGACCTTTCAAAGTAATCTAGTCCAACTTCCCTGCAGTCAGCAGGGACATAAAATGTGAACAACTCTGGTGTTTCAGTTCCATTCGTGTCACAACATCCCAGTGCATTTTCTGGGATTGCTTTTGTGACTCCATTTCTAAAAGCTGTTGGGATTGGCCATTCAATATGTGTTGCCTGAAATGGTCAAAACCCATACCTTAAATTAGAAGCTGGCGTACAATGCAGTATTTGTAGGGTGGTCTGGGATGTAAGTCATATGATTAATTGGCTCCAGACCTTGGGATGGGTATGTGTAACAGGCAGTTTTGATCTTCTTGTTTGTCAGCAAAAGCCAAGCAACTTTTCCAGTAGAGGCTATGACGATTTGTGATACATATGTGAGGCTCTGTGGACTAGGTGCATATGCAAACTATGGTGTGAAAGGTCAGAGTTAAAGAATCTTACTTGGCTGGTTGTTCATCTCGAATACCTGTGCTGAACATACGACTAAATGCAAACAGAGAACAAATCTCATGGCCAGTCAAACATTCATCTAGGGAAGGAGAAGAAGAAAGAAAGATACTTGTGGTCCATTTTGGTTAGAAATAGTCTTGCTTGACTTTGAACATTTGCAGTGTAGAGTTGACACACGAGTCAGCCACCCTGGGCTCTTGTTACAGGCAGTGGAGAGCAATAAGGGCACTTTTAACAGAATGATTCATCTGACTTCTTTTTGATTCTGTGATAGGATGACTTTGTGCCCAGGAGATCCGAGTTCCTCTCCAGTGACTGTAAATGGAGCTTCAGGCAACTCATTTAGAAATACATGTCTATATTTGATCAGATAAAACCTTCTTCTATCCAAGCCCTCCAGCTGTGTTTCATATGCAACCTAGTAGCTGCAGAGGATTCATTGTAGGAGTTACTAGCTTGCAGGCCAAGAACCTAAGTAACACTGAGGCAAAGACAGCAATGTAAAGCCTATTTTGGTGCTTAAAATTTGATAGTGCCCAAAATTTGTGTCCTAGCTTGCTGAGAGTCCCTAAGTGAAGATCCTAACTTCCCCACTACAGTTTAATCAGTTGCTAGATACCAGATGTGGCATATGACTAGGGGCATAATGACTTAGTTTTGTCTGATCATGTGAACCACTGCCCTCCACCCAAAAATGCTTTGGTGTTCACCAACCAGGCCATGTCTTTGTATTGGTGCCTTGAAAGACTTGGTCCCATAGGCATGCTCAAGCCATGCATACATCCAGCCTTCAGCATTCATCCATGGTCACAGCTTTACTGAGAAGACTGCCTCCCACCCATTTTCCTCTCTGCTCCACCACTAGCCAGGTGAAGAGGGTGTTTTTCAGAGCTGTGGTCCAACAGCTCTGTGGGTCTCAGAGGCACCTGCAGCACCCCTCTCTTACTGCTGAAGCAGGTGACAAGTGCTGTCATGGCTTGATCATGCTGAGACCCAGGCACAAGAAATCAGTTTGAGCCCTGAATCTTGAGACAGCCTTTAGGAATTTTTGGAGACCTTTCCCTTTGATTTTGCTGTTGGCTGCCCTGTGGGTCACAGCCTGCATGGTCCAGGCTCCTACCTGAGTCACCTCCCTTTTACCTCTGCATTGACAGGGAACGAAGGTGCCCTAATTTAGCGGCAAGGATTTCCCTTCCAGAGGAGGTGTCTTAACTTTCAAGTACTGTATCATAGAGAATCACTGTTCTTTGGCCTGAGGAGAATAACAGGTCTTCCACTCTCAAAATATGGTTGGATAGATGTTGAGCAGCTTGCATGCCTGGAGGCATCACTAGAGCCATCCAGTGAAATGGGGAGGGCAAATGTGAGGCCAGATGCCTGCAATTCCCAGACTTCTGTGAACAGCGTATATAGGTGGCCCCTACAATCAGTTATTTTACGAGGAATAAGAATGGGCAGACCCATTTTCTTGACATTACTGCCCCAAAATTAAGGGCAGTTGAGTTAATTTGTGTAGTATGCTGTCCAACAAAAGGAAATCTGAGTGGTGCATTGGGCTGCACAGAAGTATGCTACATATGAACATTGTATGGTAAAGAACGGAAAAAAAAGTGAAAACTGAATGAGTTGTTAAGCTAATGAAATCACTGTCATAATGAATCTAATCAATCTACTAAATGTGGCATCTGTTAAGTGAATGTAAGTGTAACTGAGAGCTGTATGGGTAATTTAACTCCCTTGCTATGTGTGCGTTGTCTGCAGAAAAGAGTAAAGAAGACAGAAACAGGGCTTGAATGTGCTTTCATAGTTCTTTTGCATTTGTAGGGACGTTTTCATGCCTCTATTTTTTAATCCCTCGCTTGCAGTTACCAGGCTTTAGTCAGGTTGTGGTGGAAGCATCCCTTTCTAGAGTTGGCTCCTTGGTGCAGTTAGGTAGGTGACTTATGAAAGAGCCCAGCCTCTGTTAGAATAGCTGTGCAATGCTTTTTATTTACAGAGTGCCCGTTAATCATTCCCTCCTGAAGGCAAGAGAATCAAATGGAAGAACAGAAGAAAATGCAGTGCCAAACTGTAGACAGGGCATATGATGGCTCATGCATATATAGTTTATATAGTGATGATAATAATCCTTGGTCTGAAAACAAAAGAAAAGCAGATACTACTTTTACCTGAACCCAAATTTTATGTGAAGCTGTAAAGGATAAAAGCCATACAGATTCTTTCTTTCACTTCATTTTTTGAGTACTATTTCTTTAGTTCAATTAGTTGATGTCCCAAGCTTGACCTACCTAGACTTTGTCATAGGTATTTTCCCATTTATAGGGAAAATACTTTCTAGAGTTTGAAATACTTAGAGACATGGCCTGTCTCCTTTTGAGCATACCTTAGAAAGTACCCCTAGAGTCAGCTTCGACAGAGCTTCTCTCAAGTTATTTTAGTATGCAGATGTGGGTGAGATGTGTTGAAATAGTTCTGAAAAATCCACTACTGAATTTGGAAGAAACCACTTCTTCTCTTAATCAACACAAGCAAGAAGCTGTGTTAAATTCTTGCAATGCTCTTCTACCAGTTTGAGGGTAGCACCCATTGTTCCCAAGACAGGAACACAGTAGGAAAGGGGAAAGCATGGAGATAAGGTGGAAGAACAGCAGAAACTGCATTTTCAGGAGAGTATTCTCCCAGGCTTTTTATAAGCTTGCTTTTATTAAATAAATTCCCCAAAGGCAAGCAAAAATTTCCCATTTCGCTGAGCACTTCAAGTAGAAATTGCTTGAGTTTCTTTAGCTGTCCAGATGCTTTAATGTGCGGTGGCCAAGATAAGTTTTGCTTTTGAACTTAAAAAAAGCCCAACCCCAAGCATTCCTTAGCTGCAGAACAAATGTTAATAAGCACACTGAATAAAGGAAAAGAGTTATTTGAGATTTTCCAGACTGTGTTTTACATCTTGTCTAAGTCCTCTGTGTCAGACCCAGACGGCTGTCCGGGCATTCCTCACATCACAGGTGCAGAGGACAGGGGGGCAGCAGGGCAGGAGTGGGAAAGGTGAAGAATGGTCCTTTTGAAGGGGGAAGGCAGGTTGTAAAAAAGCCCACAAACTAAGCTCCCCTAAGTTGCCTTAGCCAGATAATAGGCCTGATATTAGGAGCAAGGAATATCCTTCAGAAACCAAATGAAACCCAGCACTTCTTTGGAGATGGATGGGAGTTGACGGGTACATCTGGGAAGCTGGCCAGCGCATTTAGAGGTCTAAATAGGAGCAGGGTTCTTTGGAAAATCTGGTTTTAACTTAGCCTGAGAAGATGCTTTGCCATTTCTACAAGGCTGTTGTACTCCATTTCTCGCCTTGGCTGAGTCTGTTATAGATTTCATAGAAAGCACATATATAAACATGTCTTGTACTTCTGCTTTTAAAAGACATGAGTATAGCAGCAGTTTTACCGTGTTGAGAGCTGCTGTAATAACTGTCCCTGTACATCCCCTTTCTCCGACATGGAATTCCCTGGCTACTTTGGGCACGAACATTGTGCAACACATAAGGGGTGAAGCTGAATGCAGTCGTGTACGACGACAAGGAAAGGATCATTTCAGAAAGCCAAATGTAGCTTGTCCTTCTCCTTCAAAACCAGCGGGATAATCTTGATGGTCTGCACTGGTAAGATATAGGGTTAACCATTAACAGTGTCCTGAGCATCACGGTGCCATTTTGTATCAGGGTCAGACATGGCTGGGAGAGTGCTGTTTGTTCAGCTGTCGTGGCTTCCTGCAGGGCCCATTATTCCTGAATAGTCTGCCCTTTTCTTGCTTGCTCATGGGGTAAGAAAGCTAATCGCTCCTGTGTTACTGAGCCTTTCAGGCCTCTTCTTTACACTCTGCCATGTCTCCCATGGCTGGCAAGGCTCTGTCACCGGTAGGACGGTACAAATGGCATGCTCTGCCTCTCTGTGCAGGATTCACCTTGAGGACCTCAGCCAAAGTGTGCTGCTCCATATGACCGAGAAGCTCGGCTACAAGAACAGCGACGTTATCAACACTGTGCTCTCCAACAGGGCAAGTCACACGCTTGCCATCTACTTTCTCCTTAATAAGAAGCTGGAGCGCTACTTGGCAAGCCTTAGGGTAAGTACTGCTTGATGCCAGTTCTTTGGATGAGTGGGTGAGGAGGGTTAAAAAAGCGCTGAAAGTTTCCCTGCTTGCTGGCATTTGATCTCAAAGCTTTACCTGAGATTGTTTGTTTTTCTAACTTTGTAACAGTAACCATGAAGAGAAAATATTCCTTTCAAACTAATACCATTATTTCAGATAAGAATTCCCCCAGTTGCAGAGATAATTGCTGATAGGCTTTATGTCTCACTAGTCCCTGTTTCCATAGGAGATGCCCTCTGGCTAGGCAGTTACCCTATAGAAAGCAAACTGTTGCTATGAAGAGCCTTACCTGTGTCTTGTGGTGTACTGTGTCTGCACGTTAAGATAATTCTTCCACTTGAAGTATCAATAACAATGTAATTTGAGGAAATCAAGAGGAAGCTTAAGAGCTATTAAGATTTTATTTAGTTTTTAGGTGAAAACTTATCTGAAAGTTTTACATGAAAAATAACATGAATATAAAGTCTTCTAATCTGCTGACCTTCCTGGCCCTGAGTAGGGCTTGGGGGTCAGAACCACTGCTGATGGGCTTGCACAGCAGCTTCCTCTAGGGCCAGAGCCTACTGCCACCTGTCATCCTTCCTTGCACATTTGTGAGGAGCTGAACTCTCAGGCCACGTTTTGCGTGGTACTTGCTGATGTGCTAGGATGGGCACAGCACACAAGGTCAAGCTGCGCTCTCTCTTCCCTTGGCCTCTCCACACAGCTGCCTGTGGTCTGGTGAGGAGTCTTAACTAATTGAGGGTCTGTAGGCTCCTATGTGGCTGCATGGGCAGGAGGGTGGGGTTTATGGAGTTTTTCTTCTTAATGTGTTTGCTTCTTAGAGAAATTATCCCCAACAGTCTTCCGATCTGACAACAGCTTCTTAGTTTTTTTCTTTTCTCTGTTCTTTTAGCAAGCTTGTTTTAATGCTGATGCCGTCAATGATATTTAAAATGTAATGGACCAAATTCACCATCTCTGTAAGTTGATGCACCTCCACTGAATGCCAAGAGTGGATACGGTCCATTAAGCAGTAACTGAATTTTAGTTTTCTCTAGTTATCTTACATACTTTACTTTTCTGTGCTTCTCTCTCCACAGAAGTCTGAAGGCCAGGACAATATTTGCTACAAAAACCAACTATACCAGATAGAAAAATACAAGGCAAATAAAGACTCCTATGAGGTAAAGCTCATTAAAACTCATTAAGATACTTGAAAGCAGACTGAATTTGAAGATCCTTGGTGATTGCGATTAAGGCAATAGGTTTCTGGACCTGTGGAGAAAAAAAAGACCAGTGATCCTGCCTGTGCAAGACGTAGTTCCCTCAATTTCTTTTTGAAGGAACAAACAGCAACACCCTAGGTGGGGGGAGGGGGGGGGAAGACCCCTAAAGGTGTCTTTCAGCTTTTATGAAGAAAATAAAAGCTTTAAATGCTCTGTTTAGCAAAATAATGCAGACTTCTTCAAGGGTCTCCATAGTTTCATTCTGGGGTGCAAGTTGTTGGTGTTGTAAGAAGACCGTAACTATGTTGCCTTGAGTCTCAAGACCTTGGTGGTGTAGGGCAGAGACCTGAGTGACAGCCAGGGTGACTCTCCCTGGTCACCTGGAGTTTCTGGTGTCCTGGGCAAACCCTCGCTTGACTACCAGAAACAGTGAAACTGTATTAGTACAACTCTGCCCAGGTTTGTATTTTTTCTTAGCAGAAGTGGTACAGAGCTAGCCCACTGCATTGTGAGGGACTTCACTTGGCCAGAGAGAAGATTTAACCAGGTTACCTTTTGCTTTGTCAGTCTCCAGCCTTCTTGCCTTCAAATAAAGAAGGTAGTTTATGTTAAAAGAATGCATTTTAGATAAAGCGAGTCTTTGCAAGGCTGGATTTTTCTTCCCTGGCTGATTCTCTGCCAAGCACTAAAATTACAAGAGTAATAGGAGCTGTGCAAGTCTTACATACCAACACAGAGAGCAGTATTCTTGAAGAGTCTACCTATTTCAGAAGCTACTCTTCAGCTCTGGATTGATGATCTAATTGCAGGGGCAGATTTGTACCATGGCTGGTTTTGTTTATTTTAAAGACTGCTTGTGAGACAAGTTGAACTGCAAGTCAGATGGAAATATCAGGGCGAAGTGCATATCATTCTTTTCTTACGTAAATTAAAAACCAGCTTACTTAAAATGTATCAGCAGTAGGTAGACTCAATGAATACAATATTTCAAAATGCTCTTGGACGGTTTACTTCAAGCTGTTGCAGGGTACCCTTCCCCTGGGAACACAGGCAGGTACCTGCAGGTGAATGCTGCAGATGTTGCATGGTGCATCCTGATAACTCTCTGGGCCATCTTCCTCCAGCTGCTGGTGTCACTTTGTGCGGTAACAGAGAGCCATGGATGGCTGTTCTTGCCATCCAGGCATTAGCTTGCAGCTTCTGCATACCTACCCCATGCCGGGGAGTCTGCAGCAAGGCCTGCCTGTGCACCTGCATGTAGCCGAGAGAGAAATGCGTGGTCAGGTTTGGTGGTGGTCCTGAAATCTCTGCACCCCTAGAGGGGAACTGATGTTTGACTTCCCTAAGGATAATTGAAATCTAATAGTAGCGCCGCTGTATGACCCCAGTTTGGTTTGTAGGCATGCTTAGGGATAAAGGCTCCCTCCAGAGCCTCTCCAGCATTTGGAGTTAGTCCCAGAGTAGCTATTTAGAGGATGAGGGGGTGTCATTTATTTCTTGAAATAGTAACCTTGATGTAATCACAGTACAGACACCGTGATAATAATAATACAGTATATTCTCTTTCTGCATGGGCATAGCAGAGTATAAAGCATGTTTTCTATTGCTTTAGCTGTATTTACACAAGGGGATTATGTTACCCTTTGCTGAACCAGGACAGTTGCAGCAGCACACGTGGGTGAATACAGACCCTGGGATGCTACTGCTGTTTGTAACTCTGGTAGAGAGCTCTCCTAAAATGCCCTCACGTGGATGGGAACACAGCCTTGGCGGCGTCTAGCTTATGTCACTAGGATCAGTGGGTGCCACCAGGACTCAGGGGTAGGGATTTTGCAAGCTCAAGCAGGCCCATGAGCTGGAGATAGAGACCTCTTAGGACCTCCCATTTCCAGAAGGGAACTGGGAGGCACTGGTCCCTAGGCAGACACTGCAGGGAGACCGTAGCTGTGTGTTGCCATGGGAATAGCAGGGAGAGAGCTGGTCAGCTTCAGCTTCAGCAGCTGACTGAATTTCTTCCACCTCACTCCGGTGATGTGAAATAAGGAGGTTGCCTTGGAGGGGGGGAGGCTGCCTGCCAGCAACACCACCTGCTGCTGGGGCAGGCGGCGGGGCACATGGGCAGCAGTCATGCCCAGCCCCTCCCTCCCTCCCAGTGCAGGCAGCAGGGAGGGAGGCAGCAGTCTGTCTCTCTCCAGCTCTTTCTTTTTGTTGGAGAGGTGTCAGGTGATGAGTGGCCATCCCTCCAGCAAATTCAGGGGACCAGTGCTGGGGATATCTGCCTCCGGCAGGGTAGCCAGTGGGCTCAGTGTCAGGGAACTCGCAATTTTTAAGAACTTGTGTCATTGTCCTGTCACCATTTCAGACATGGCCCAGGCAACTGTCCTTTATCTTCCTTTCTAATCTGTTGCTGGGAGTAAGAGTAGGTTTTAGGGTCGAGGTCAGGACAGGAAATAGCAGAGGATGATGTAATGCCAAACCTATTCAAGTATAACATACCGGTACAACTCATGCATTGTGTGACAGCATGCCGTTACATGGCTGTGCACGGTACACTGAAGAGTGAACTTTTATAATTCCCCTGAAGGATGTCTTCTTTTCCTTTTAAAATAAAATAGTATGTGGCGCATTGGGAGTTTAGGATTTTGGTCATTTCACCTCTCACAACCGTAGTCTTAAGAGAAACAATGTTAGTAAATTTTTAAACTACTTACAAGACTATTTGCAATGTTCATCCCGGGTAAGCTTACTAACTGCTAATGCTAGATACGTTAATTTTCTTTTCTGTGGGTGCTTTAATTGTATGGTATGACTGTGTTGCTGATGCTTAGAAAACACAACAGCAGTGTGAAGGCAAAGTCAAGAGCACTTGGCAGATGAGGAGCTGCGGCTTGGCTCTTGCACCATTAGGCTAAAAATATTGCAGCGTTGAAATGTCCTGCATTCTGACAGATGCTGCAGCAACCAACATGCAAATTCCTTCCTCACCTATCCAAAATAGCAGAAAACTGCTAACAATCTTGATCGGCTCCTTTAGGCCTAATATAGTCACCGCTTGGTTTTATCCTCACAAGTACCTTTAAAAAAAGATACTTGGTAGAGCCCAGTCTCTGCTGAACTTGGCAGCAGAGTTTCAGAGCCTTAACAGGAAAAATAGTGTGATGGGCTCAAAATTAACTGTACAGCTCCCACTGACTCTGTTGTCTCAGAATGTCATTTACACAGCATAATAATATTATTGCTATTGTTATTACTGTTGTTACTACTTCCACGTTGTCAGCAGTGACTGTGCTCACCAAGGTAGTGCCTGGAAACCATCAGATGTTGTGTTGTTCCAAGCACAGCATGGGCAGGGAGGAATAAATGCTTGATGCTGGAGGTGTTTACAGCCTGTAAAGGCAAGGGGAAAGACATCAAGTGGATGAAGAGGTACCACATGAGCAAAGTGATGATGGCTCCATAATGCATTGGTTTGTTTCTGTGGAAGGGTTGTCTAGCTTTAGCTAGCTAAAGGGAAAGAAATTGGAGGGGATAAGGGATAGATGGAGAGAAGGTTGAGGACATAAAAACATGTGCACAAAGGGAGACTGAGGTGAAGACAATATGTTGCTCAGAGAGGGACTCTGATTATTGGTCTCCCAAGTCACCTAACCAACTCTGTAATAAAACCCTAGTTTGTGATTCACTGAAGCTCTTCCTTCCAAATTCAAAGGTTAATGAGCCCAGTGGTGCCCAGACACTCTCTGTGTGAGGGGCTGGATTCTGTCTGGACTGGAAACGGTCATATCAAGTGCAGTCCAGTTATTTTCCTCTTAGGTGTTCTGATATATTTCCAGAGCTGCGTAGTGGCCTAAGAGAACTCAAGTTGCCCTCTGAGTCTTTCTTCCCCTCTCTCACATGTATGCACGTTACTTTGCATTTGAGGGTTTCAATAGACTTTGTGCCAATGAACTTTCAACAGAAAATCAAGAGAGCCAGCCCTTTGGCAGTGCATAATTATGACATAAAATACAGGCCTCAGCACATCATTGGGTGAACGAACCTTCCTGCATTTTTTAAAAAAGACTTGTAGTTACAGTGAGTTTTCGATAAGACACAGCAAAACATGTTGCTTAAATGAGAATTACAAATACACGAAGCATGTTACATAGATGCCTCTCTAAAGAAACAACCCCAAAGCCACCAAAATAAAAGCCCCACTTCTTGGAGACTGACATCTAAAACCAGACCACACAGATTTGTTCCAGAAAGGTGAGAGATTCTTGAAGTCTTTGAGGGATAGCAAAATATGGGCCACAAATCTGATGCTTGAGTTTTAGAAGTGAAATAAGACTTTTGGCTCCCCCTGAAATCAGTGACAGGTAAACACTGTTACAAAGCTTGCAGAATCTAGTGATTCCTATTGGAATAAGATACAATGGGTTTTCACTGTAAAACAGTGCTTTGAAAATTGGATTCCTCTTCAGATCCCTCTCCCAGGTTCTGTCTTTCCTCTGCCATCACTGGAGATCAAACCTATCTTTTAGGATGTATGCACTTTCAATCCCACATTCAGCTGCTTTCCCTGTCATGGAAAGGAGTTTGGATTCAGTGAAGAGTTGGATCAGTAGCTTTCTCCCCCTCCGTGTCTTCTACAGTTGCAGAGATGCTGTAAAAGCAAGGGCCATATTCTTCCAAATCTTGTTTGGACAGACGATAAATGACTCAAAAAGTTTGAACTTCTTTAAAGCTTTGCAGCTCACCTTTTCAAATGTCAGAGGAAGTGCAGTAAAGGGAAATCAAAGACCTTTTTTCCTTGTTTAAATGGGGAGGCAAATTTCAGGTATGAAGGAGCATGAACCTGCATCTACTTGCTTCGAGGAGCTCTTCTAGGACAAATGACCTCTGAAGAGAAAACATTCCTTTTCTTTTAGTTTTCCAAAACCAACTTTCACACTGCATGAGTGTCAGAGCAGATGGGAGCTGTGAAAACGTGTAAAACAGATCAGAGGAAAATGAGACATGGAAGATTTAGTTATTTTGAGTAGCCAGGATAAGTTCCGTGTAAATGTATAGTTTTTAATTCGGCTTTGGAAAGTGGTGTGCTTATAAGTATGGGGGTCATTTAAACTTCACTTAAGTAAACCAAATTGTTCTTGTTTGTTTTACAACTTAAAGGACAAAAAACTCAAAGAACAAGAAAAGAAAGGGGAGATTCTTCACCGTCAGCTCCCAAAGAAAACTGAGAAAAGTCCAGTTTCATATAGACAGCCTTCTTCCTGTCTTATCTCACAGATACAGAACACCAAGGCTCTGCTGAAGGACCGGAAAGTCACCAAGGCTGGAGGTCCAGAGAAAGGTCAGTGGGAGAAATACCAGTGGTGTGTCCCTGTGTGCATGTGCAGGCCTGGGCATGCATGCTATTAATGAGAGTGTCGTGTGTTTGTTAGTAAATAGTCGTGGGCTTGCATTGGCTGTCTGCTCTGGAGGTGGTGTGTGAGAGAGGACTGATAATGTAGTCAAACATTGAATGAAACGTCCTGAGGAAACCATCATGATGTTCAGCAGTCATGAATCCTCACTTTTACTTCTCTTTTGATTTGACAGAATTCCCACAGTGTTTTAAAAAAAGCTTTCATTCCCTATTTATATGTACTTATACAAAATCATCTGCACTTCACACTAGTGCTTTGAAAGCATCAACACCCACCCCAGATCACTGACAAACCAAAGCCTGTAGACAAGCTTCTTCCTACCACCAAATGTGTTTTGCTAAGAGGGGACTAAGGGGCAGCATGAGAAGAAATCCCTGACCCTGAGGAGGGTGCCAGTAACAGTGGCATCCCTGGGAGAAGCAGTGGGCAGCAGCTGATGGTGCAGGAAGGGGAAATAGAAGCTGAGAGGAAATCCAGGTGGGACTGCCAACCCCAGCAAATTTCAGGCAGAAAAAGGAGGGGGGAAAGTGTTAGCAGGGAAAGGAAAAGATGAGACAGCCAGAGGACAGCAGAGCATTAATCACGCAGGGTAGGAGGCAGCCTGGGAGGGACGGGTGAGAGCTGCTCACAAAAGGAGGCAGAAGAAAAGAATGAAGGAAAAAAGGGAGTCAGCAGGGAAAATGAGAGTGTCGATAGTGTGCATGTGGATGGGAGACACTGGGGAGCAGGAAGGTGATGCAGCTGGCAGTTAAATGAAGGGACTAAATGAGGGGAGGTCAGTACAGAGCAGAGGGGGGAAATATGGCTATATGAAACGTTTCCTGTTTGCTGACAGGTGTGAGGGGGTTATTTAGAGTGGTGGCTTATAATTGGTTTGTACTCTGTCTTGTGACTGTGTAATTTCTCGTTTGATGTTTTCTACCTAAAAAAAATGTCAAATTGGTGTTCATCTGGCAGCACAGACACCTCTGCTGCAAGGTAGCGGTAGTCCACAGAGCTGGTCTGAAATGGGACATAATTTTTGTGAAAAATGTATAAGACATTTTAAAAATGCTCATTTTGTTCAGATTTGTTGTTACGTATGTGAGGGAGGCACATGAGGAATTAAACCTAGTTCAATTTTTTTTCCTCCTTAGGTTTCTCCCTGCTTTTTTGAACTGAAACCTGAAAATCATTCAGATCTCAGCTAAAGCATTTCTCTGCTTATGGAAACCATGTTTTGACACTTCTTAAATGAAGTGGTCAAATAATTTTAATCAGTTTTAGAAAGAAACTAGTCAGATTAAACGCGGTCTGCTTTTCTCAGACAACTCTCAATGTGAGTGGTTTCATCCCATACATCGATTCAGGTCTCAACCCCTGCGGAGACCATCCCTTTCAAAAGAAATACATTTGAGATTTGTGGCTGTGACCTCGGGGCTGCCAGACCTAAATGATTTTGTACCCCTTTTAGATGTTTTGAGACCAAGGGAACTCATGGATGGTGATTAACTGCCAGTCTTCTGTTCTTTCAGTTAGGGGGAACCTAGCAAAGTGGGCTCCTTGGGTAGCTTTCCATGAAGGCAGCAAAGCGTGTTTTCATGTGACTGGCTTGGCATCAGCAAGTGCCAGCGTCCCGTAGAAGCTGAGCAGATCTTCTCTGTGAGCTGTTTTGTTTTACTGGGCTAAATCCTACAAAGATTGTTCCATTTATATTCAGTTCTTGCTGGGGGAAGATTCTTGCTGAAGTTGATGCAGCAAATCTGTTCCAACTGTAATGGCCTGAATCTGGCTGGTGCAGCTACTCCATATTTACATGTGTGAAACCAAGAACAGATTTTGTTCCAAAATGCAAGTGAAGACATTGGG
Organism: Eurystomus gularis; assembly: GCA_013400335.1. Taxonomy (NCBI): domain Eukaryota; kingdom Metazoa; phylum Chordata; class Aves; order Coraciiformes; family Coraciidae; genus Eurystomus; species Eurystomus gularis. The sequence continues at coordinate 382,257 of VZZY01006155.1, read as the reverse complement.
GATTAACTCTGTTGTCCCATGTGTCTGTAGCTATGTCAGTGCCTACAGTACACAGACCCAGTTAAAACCATGCAAAGTGGTGCTAAGAAAGGAGAAATGTGAGATTTCTCAGACATGGCCTTAGAGGATATAATTAATACAAACAGCTGAAGACATCTGTGGTTTTCCATTTTATGTCTTTGTCTTACTCCATCTAAGCACTCTTCCTGCCTTTGAGGAAAGTGACAGATACATTACCCATGAAATAACAACGTAAGTATCAAATGAGAGCCAGAATATTAGGTTCTGAGTATATCCCTAAACCCATTTGTTTTAGCTAGTGCATTTGTCACACTCTTCTAGAATTTGTTAAAGGTGATGGTGGGTGCTGTCTGCCGTCAGGCAGAGAAGACAGTGGTATTAAATGCAATCTGATCTTCTGGTTCCTTTTCTGATTGCTTTATAGACTCCAGCGGTGGGGTAAGCCCTTTCCACGAACCCCTGGCAACCAAGACAGGCTGCATCACTTCCAGCTCCCTGGAGTACCTCGAAGTCCAGCAGCCACCCCCCCGGACCCCTCGGCTCCTCAAGAGACAGGAGTCTCCACAGCAGGAGCCAGCCCGGACTGGGAGCCGGGCAAAGGACTCTCCTCTCATACTGAATATTGTCCACTCCTTCGAGTCGGTTGACAGAGAGGACCAAATAGACCAGGTTTCCCCCTCTCATCAGTACAGGATTTTAGGCTCACCAATGAATTTCCCTTACAAAAGCTCAAGTGAAAGGACACTGTCCCCGCTTTTTCAGCCAGGGAGTACATCTCCTGTCCACCCCACCCAAGTCTCTTTCACATATGAAGAAAAAACATATCTGGCAAAGGAAGAAGCAGTGTCCCCTACTCAGTTGGTTTCCAACAACCCCTTGGGCAGCCCTAACTGTGTTAAAAGCAGAGGCAGATTCCCCATGATGGGGATTGGTCAGATGCTGCGGAAGAGGAACCAGACGATGCAGTCAGCAAACGACAAGCCGCTGGAAGCGAGGATGCCTCAGCTGCAGCAGATGAGCCCCACGCAGATTTCCTTCAATGCAGCAGATGCTGTCAGTGGCCAGTGTTAGTCTGATATCCCAGGATTTGCACTGCTGTTCTCTGGGACCTAACCTTTTTTACTTTTAACAAGAAGGGAAAGCCACAGGCATGTTACTGTCACTATGTAATACACTACAGTGGTCCACCACAGAAAATCAGAGATCTACCTGTAAGGAAGGCATTGTCCTATATATTAAAATTGAAAGAAAAAGGGCTCTGCTTGTGCTGTTAAGAAATATTAGCATTTGGCATTTGACTGTACACTAAAACATGTCTTGAAAGAGCTACGTGAACGTGTATTTTCACTGCTCTCATTTAGTGTTGCAGTAAGGTTGATTGGAAGAGCAGCGAGCATTAACGGCTTGATTCATCAAGGTAATCTGCGTGGTGCCATGAATACAAGTCTCATCCAGGATCTGTGGCAAGACTGCCCATGCTCCATCTGCCTGTACCACACAGTACGTGGTACTGCTACAGGCATTGTTCACGTGGCTAGACAAGTGGAAAAACTCAAGATACTGTGTCCAAAGGCAACTTGCTAACAAGTACTGCCAAGAAGATGGAGTTGGTAGAAGCCTGAATAAAGACACGAATGATCTCAACATTCAGAAAAAGTGGGAGGATTGGAAGTCAAAGCAGATTTTACAGTTAATCAAATGAAGCAGCTAATAATGGAATAATTTTTTTCCTAAAGAAAATTGTGATTTAATGATGTCACTCAGAAGAAACATGATTATTTAAAAACAAGTTTCATCACGTGGAAATTTACTGCACTAGAGGCCTGTTCCTTTCATATGATGGATCTACAAGCAGATGCTTCAAACAGTAATCCAGATTGCAACACGCTGTATTTAAACAATCCCATCACCTGTGATTTTTCAGCCATGCGAATTCCACAGCATGCCTGTGTGCAGGACTGCATCAGCCCGTTACAGCAAGGCAGCATTGGGCACCCCTGAAGGCTTTTCTGAGAGACTGCAGTGAATTAAAAAGACTAATAAAGGACACATGAAGCTGTACCAATGCCGTTTTATACTGCAAGGTTGGTAACGCAGTGGCTACCAAAAATTCGGTATTGTTATGAGTGGTGAAGATCAACTGTCTTAAAAGGCACCATGTTCTGCATATCGTTCTTGTTTTTCTAAGTAAAAGATACATCTGGGAGGTTGGCAACATTTTTTTTCATTCTGTTTTTGTCTTCAAACCATTTTTTATAAATTAGAAGGTTTAGCCAAAGAGTACTCTTTTCTTTCGTCTGTTGTCGTGTTTGCGTATGTGTTTGTGTGTATGAGACATCTCAACAAAGCTTGTTCCAGTCTGCTTCCCAAGCGGGCAGCCCTGGCCCACATGTGCCCCACTGCTGCCCACCCACCCACTTAATATCATTTCAAAACCCAGACAGTGGAGGCGTTGTTGTCTTCTTGACATTGTTGTTGGAAGATGGAGATTTTGTCTCGAGACCATCAGTAGGAATCCAAGCCCTATTTTCATCAATATTTTTTCAAACAATTTTGTGGCCCTATTGATTTAGTGTCTGTGCAAATGCTGAGTTACCTGTTTGAGAAACTTTCCTTCCAGTTTCATGAGAGAAATACACAGGAACTCGGGGAAGAGGGACAACCAAGGCAGGGGAGAAGGTCCCCAGCAGAGTGCTGGGCACGTGTTCCCAATTCTCAGCATAGCACAGGCCTTACACAAAAATCTGCAAGAAAAGTATTGGACATTAATCGGAATACTGACAGAAGAGATAACCGAACTGCTCAGTATTTTAAATGCTTGCTGGCAAAACCAGTAGAGCATGAATGCCCAGAGCGCCCTTCTCATCCCTGCAGATGGAACCTTCACCTCAGCACTAAAGCTGCCTGTCACTTCGGTATGGAGGAGTCCATATGCATCTGTGCTCTTCAACGTAGTGAGGACCCCCACCTCTGGGGTGGTTAAGCTACCTGTCAAATAATATACATCAAGATCCAAATATGACAAGAAAGACAGCCCTGAAATGCTTTGATTCATTTTCAGGTTGAAAAGTGTCATCTTCTGTTTGTACAGAGCACCTGTGCATCTCAGGAGTCCATTTTAGCTCTTCCTGTCATTTAACAACATCAAAGTGTTTTCTTTTTCTTCATGCTAAGAACATGTTTGCGCTGCAAAGGTAGCGAGCAGGGGCCACTGAAATCCCACCTTTGCATGCGTGGTACTTGCATACCTGAACAGATGGCAGATACTGACTTGAATTAAAAACTCAGGTTTATTTGGAACCCAATGAAAAGGTTGGGGGAGGCAGGAAAGAGACATGTATTTTTTGTGAAAGCCCAGTAAATATGTGTAAGAATCAGAATGAGAACAGAAATGTTAAATCTTTTATTCTATTTATAGAGAATATATGAGTATGACACTGCTAAAAGAAACCATGTATCCAGCTTAGACAGTAGCTATGTACAGTCAAACTGCAGTGACCATAGAAGGGACTTACTGAAACACAGTAGTGGAAATTCCAGGGGAAAAAATGTATTTGTTATCATTATTAAATATATGTACTTTTTGAACAAGATTGCCATGTACTGCTGACTTTCTTTGCCAGGTCACTATGTAGAGAGGATTATCTAAGTACAAAAACAACCAGCAAAATGGTGAGGTGACAAGAGGATTGCCCTCACCCTTGCCTTCACCCGTCAAAGACTATCCCTTTGAATCTGGCTGCTGACTTGCCTATAAACTCTGAGTGAGCTAAAAGGCATAAGGTGGGATTTCCCTTGCTTAATATTAGCCCTCTACAAGTTGTGTATCTGGCCTCTGGTCATTATCCGAGCTCTGTTTGTCACCAGTGGGGGCTAGTAGGGATCTCGAGTTCTTCCCACCTTAAAACAGAGGTTCAAAATGATGGGAATGAATTGCTCCTTAGCAACGCATAGTTGTATCCAGATACGAGGGAGGGAATGGGGGTGGCTGGTTCAGATGAGAATCCAGCTTTCAGACAGCCATAGGAAGTCACCCTGATACAAGCAAAAGCATTTGCTGATCAGCTTTCTGCACCTCTGGAGTTAATGCCTTCAAGTTGTAGGGACTAGTCCTACCTTTGTTAAGCTTAGCTCAGCCATGCAAGGCAGTCAGCCTTGCAGCTTCAGTTGGAGTATTTCTGTTGCTGTTGATCCCATGAGTCTTGTAAGTACTGTTTCTTCCTCCTCTTGCCTTTGTACAAGCCTGTTTTCTAGAACAACTGATCCAGATACCCCCAAAGTCAGCTGAGGTCTTTTTCTGGTGTTTGCAGTAGGCTTGGCACTGAGCCTGTAATCAACCTGTTAGAGCGACCTGAAAATACACCTTAAACTTCAGGTTGTGCATTGGGGAAAAGAGCGGTGCTGAGCTTTGGGTGGAAGATGGAAGCACCATGGCTTTATGGGGCCTTTCTGAGGGGCTGTTTACATGCAGAACCTAGTGGAGTCAGTGGAGCAGCTGTGAAGCACTTAAAGAGGGTTTTGCAAACTAACCGATCACTAGACTGTAGTGATAAAGTGATTTTGTTCAGGCTCTTCTGCCTGGTAAATAGGTATCAAATTTACTCAGGACGACAAAGACCATATATCAGCATCTGTTGCTGAAGGTGTTGGTCTTTGTACTTGTCCTGTAAATGGGCTGATAAATATTAAAATCCCAAGTATCCAGGTTTACAAATCCTAAAAGTATCAGTTACTTTCATACCTTTGCACTTGACATCGCTTGATCTTTGCAACAAAATCGCTTAGTGCGTAGCTGCAAAAAAGGCGGGGTCAGGTTTGCAGGAGACGTTGAAGTCTCCGGTGTACCAGTAAAGATGTTTTGTCAGCCTCTCCCTGGAGACAGCCCAGCACAAATCTGGCCAGGCCAGCAATGTGGCCTTTGTTAATGTATGGAAGAAGGGAAAGGAGAGGAGGGAAGACTCAGTGGCCAGTGTAGCTTTGCTGAGCTTCTTGCCAGGCAAACTGTGTCCGTGGCAGAGCGTGAGGCTGGTGGGTGACCTCTCAGTGTGTTGCTGGGTGTAGGGCTGCTGCTTGTGGTAATGGAGTTTTAGGGTGGTACAAATAACACCCCATCCACAGCTGATGAGAGGAAAAGCTCTGGCTGACGGGGAAGCTGCCCCTTTATTTCTCATTTGTGGTTAAGCTTTAAACTTTACTGTTTGAAGCACCTCAGGCTCAGAAGAAGTGAGCAGAGATTTCAGGTATGCTGTTGCTGTGTGCAGGAGTTTGGAGTTTGCCTGCCTCTTCCCCACTTTTTTCATACTTGGTGGTCAGTTTTTTCTTTTGTTTTCCCCTCCAGATAGGTTCCCTGGAGCATAACAGAACTGCTGGGTACAGCATCACGGCCTGTTTTTCCTATTAAAAAGTCATCATAGCTCTGTGGACTGAGAGCTACAAATCACTCACGTGCAGAAATGCAGCCTTGTGGCAAATTCATTACTAGGTGTGACTCCTATGGTCTTTCAGCAGGCTCCTTGCCTCCTGCTTATGCAACTTGTTTGCATCGGAGGCAGTCTCAAGCCAGAGTGGTGTGGGGGAATACTGGGAGAGGGTTCAACTTCATGTCATCGCTTCTCATTGAGAGAAAGGTGCTCCCTCAGAAGTGAGTGAGCATCTTATTTGCAGCAGGTTTTCTGTCAGGGGACCTGCTTGAGCGTTGGTTCCTAAGTCACGTACATTGGCATGTGTTTCCTGGGACATGTTTGCATTGCCTGAAATTGTCTTTCACACAGATGGCTTGCAGAGGTACGTAGGGGGAGACAGGTGGAATAATTCTGAATCTTTTCAATATTTACTATCAAAAGAAGCCTGTAAGATGATGATTTCTGTTATTGAGGTACAGGCAAATAGCTGTTGTTAGAAGCAAAGGGTGTCAGGATAGAGTGTAGAGTTGGATTGGGAGTTCACCTGAGCATCTCTGCTGTCTGCCTGATGATGCCAGGGCAGTGAAAAGCCCAAGAGAGAAGAAAGAAGAAGAGGTTTATTGATTAAGGGTGAGGTGCTAAACTTGTTTTAAAATTTTGGTTAATACCTAAAACCAGGACTACTGCATTTCTGAGATACAGATCATAAAGAAGTGTATTTATTAATATTTTTATGAATAGTGCTCTTCTACCTATAAATGTAAAAATCTCCCAATTCCTTATACCTCCTACCACCTGAAAAGACAGACTCAATCTAAAACAAAGAAAAGAAAGGCCACCAGAGGCTTTATTTCAAGATGACTTCCTCTTTCTGTTTCACTGAAGGAAGCAGAAGTATTTTCCCCTGCTTATAGCATAGGGGTGGCTGTTACAAGAAATTTATTTTTTTCCTCCTGTCTCTACCTGCCCCCAGACAATTTATTTCTGACTTGCTGGTGTGTGGACTTGGACCTGTGTTGCCTGTGCACCCCACTGAGCTGATCTGAGTTTCCTCTACCTGGTTACCTATCCTCATAAAATCTGTGAAAACTTCAGATTGCAGAGACCTCCTTTGGTTGAAAGCAGCCAGGAAGGCTCAGACGTTGTCAGGAGACTGAAGGATGGATGGAGAGACCGATCTGAGATTCGCAACAGAAATACCTTTTTCACCCCACGTCAACCTGAATGTTATCGCAGAGGGGCATCCAACACATACTGCTGTCCAATGCTTGGGGCATTTATCCCAGAAATTACTTGGGTGCTTATGCAGGGAAGCTCCCATCTACGTGGCAGGCTATCAGGCAGGCCTGACACTGAGGTTGCTCAGTTTACCGTGCCAGTGCATTAGCCATTGGAAATTACGGGGTGGTTCGGTGCTTGTTGCTGGGCTCCACTTTTAAACACTGTTTTAATGCAGCTAAAATGTTTCTGTTACTTCTGAGGACAGAGCTTGAGGAGGGAATACAGATTTGCAATTGCGAGGTTCACAAGTTCTTGCAGCTTCTGTCTTTGAGCAGCTCTCTGAATACAAACCCTTCCCCAGAAAGCCTTCAAAGCACCTGCAGGTGGACTTTGTGCTGGAAAATGGTCTGTCCCCTCCCTATGAGAGCCACCCACATCAGACCAGACCATGAATCTTTGAAGGACAGCAGCAGGAAAACTTCTGAGAGGAGGCTGGTTTGCTTCAGCAGCTCGATTCCTCGAGGACTCTGCCTTGAAGACCCTGACACTAGAGGATCAAGGGATTTTTGGGGGCAGGTGGCAGAGTCACTCCTCCACAATGGCTAAGTGAAAGCTGAAGGTTTTGAAGGATGAGACAAGCTTCTGATGTGATTTTGCTGTGTGTGATCAGCACCCAGCAGCATTGATGGGAAGTCCTTCAAGTAGCACCCACAGGCCTTGGAGCTCATCCTGCAAAAGGCCACCACCACAGTTTGGGAGCAGGGAAATGGGAAGCCACTCTCAAAGGTAACACGGAGCAGAAGCTTCCCTCCAGGAGACAATGTCTGTAAAACTGGGGGGATCTGCCCTCACATTTCAGCTGGGGCACTGGCCATAACTCCCCCAGCAAAAGTTCCTCTCTCACATTCCTTGATTATCACTTTCCAAAGAGCAATTAAGTAAAATGCTAGTGCAAAACAATTTTAGAGGGGTGAAAAAGTCCATTTTCACAGCATGTCTTCTAAATGGAGGAGTTAGCTATCCCAACAGAAAATGCCTTAAATCAGTGCTTAACTCTCCAGTCACCAATTTGTGATGGTTTACGGATTAATTTGATTTTACTTTGAACCCCAGGGCTATTGACAAAAACTTCAGCCCTTTTTGCTGATGGGTTTAAGGCTTACCTTCTTAACAACCACGCACAATGCAAACCTTATTTAGTTACTTAAGCACATGGCAAAATTGCAACTTACAAAACCAGCCTTTGTGAAAACAATGGCATAGTGAGTGTTGCAGCCAAGATTTTAATGCACTCAGCTGTTTTGTCAAGCACCTCTGAAGAGGAGAAAGGGAAAGAGAACAAGTCGCCATCCTGCTGCTCAGCAGGCACTCACTGCTGGAGAAGGTGGCCTTTGTGCTGGGACCTTCAGGTGCCAGCTCTGGGAACCAGCTGAGGGCAAGGGGGAAGGAAAGTGGAGGAGACCTGACCGGGTGGGAGCAGGCTGACGACAGGAGCCCAGGGGGACAGCTCTCTGATGGGACTTTCCTGCTCTGCCACTGCTAAAATAGTCCTCGGAGCAAGCAGGTTTCCTACATGCTTTTCAGCATCTTCTATGGGGCAGCTGCCAGCCCTGGGCTTGAAGCTCAGCCTTGGGAGAGGACACCAAACAGCATAGTTCCTGTGGAGCAGTTAATGAAAGCTGCATGGGGCTTCCCCTTCCCTCTGTGCACCTCATGTCTTACGAGTAGAAGGTTTCCTCCTCCCAGCCACCGGCCTGAGCCCACAAGCAAGATGACACATGCAATATGCTTCAGTGAGTGTACTTTGCAGCTTTAATGGGACTAAAACACAGCAGCAACTGAGGCCACCAAGGTCAATATGACTTGGGATCCGCAGAGGAGGGTATCTCCTTGGTGGGAAGGTGCTGCTGCTGGTGGCTGGTATTGAGAACAGTGGCTGGTGCCTGGTGGCTAGCCAGGGTGTGCATGGGGTGTGCGAGCAGCTCAGCTGGGCTCAACCAGGATGTGGAGCTAAGCAGCCCTGCCTCAGCGTAGCCAGAGGCAAACAGAGCCTAGGAAATGCTGGAAGAAAAGTTGGTAAGTGACACTGCCCCTCAGAGATAGGTGTCCTGAAGGGGAAGCAGGAAAGACTGCTGAGCACAGGTGATCTCGGGATAAAATCTATGGCTCTGAAGGTACTACTGGATGCTGGCTGTATTAGCACAGAGCAGGTCAGAGGTCCTTCTTTTGGGCTTATTTTGTATGTTAAGTGGGGAAATCTAATGTTAGACTGTACTCTGCTACACACTGGTGTTCCTGGGTAAGTGTTGTGCCTCTGCTTGTGGTTGCATGCAGAAACAACATTGGCAGAAACCCTCCCATCAAAGATGCTTTGCTTTCTCTGAGAGCTGACACACTGATTATTAACTCAGACAAATGAAACCAGAGGGAAGGCAGATGGAAGACAAGGAGTAGATGAGTGGCAGCTCTCCCACAGCTGGAACCTCGCAAGACCAGGACCATGGCCTTTGTTCTCATGACCACACCCCTCCTTCAGGTCTGCTGACCTCTTTGCCCTCTACCACCCTGGGGCTGGTTTTCTGACACTTCACAAGGAGCAACTTCAGAAGGTGACCCATTTGAAAAATAATGAACTTATTTGCTGGGCTGGTTTTCAGCTCCCCTGAGCCCACACACTTTCTTTCATTGGAGAGGGGACAGGAGCATAGGGGTGGGGGTGCCTATCACACAACCGGCCAGAGCAGCTCCTGTAACCGGTCCAAGGTCCTGCAGAACTGCACTCTCAGGTGCTCTCCTTCCACGTGGGACCCTTCCTGACAGCTCATAAACAGAAATAAAAGGCCTGTTTCTTCATTTAAATGTGAAGACAGATTTCAGATGTGAAAGAACACTGATCTGCACGTGCAGGCTTTAGCAGTGTATCTGCCTCAGCCTCAGTAGCAAAACCTACTTAACTTTTCATGTCTATGGCTCCAGAGGCAGGACAATTTGTTTCACCCGTGTGGGAGAAGGAGGACATGGCAAGCTTGTGCAAAGGTGTCATTGCAGTTGTCAGGAATTGGACCACACTCCTTCAGCATGTGATGATAACTGTGATAGGTCACCAACACTTCTGGCCCAAATCTCTCACAAGTGAACCTGAATGGTTTTGATCTGCTATTAAAATCTTTGCAGCTTCAAGACTCTGCTGGTGGCTACACTGCAGCTAGGCTAGACAGCCTGGTGCAAAGCCCCAGGTGAAAATATATTGATGCTGGGACAGTGAAAGCATTTAGGAATAAATGCCAAAACAATGTGTCCAGTATGAGATGCTCTGTAGCTATGAGAATTTCATGTGCAGAAACAGGTTTAAATAATTGTACTTTATTTTTTTCCTCATAAGCAGTGCAACCTCAGAAAATAAATGTTTTTAAAATGAGTAGAAACTGCACGGAAATAGAGGAAAGCACAGGGAGTTTGCTGATTGTAGCATTAAATAAAGACAATTTCTGCCTTACCAGTGGCTCTTGCTGTCCCAGACCTCTGTTAGGCCAGTTTTGATAAGTGCCTAACTTCTTTATTTTCAAGGGATATGTAACAAGGCAAAGCCCCATGGTCTTCTGGGACAACCACAATGCTGGTGTCATATGGCCCAAGTCTGAGAACATGGATTTAGATAAAATGAGAATGCATCTGGTGCTTTTCCCAAAGTGAGACTAGTTCTAACCCTTCCACTTCCTGAGCTTGGAAAATAGCTGGAACTGATGCTTTTAAAAGCACGCCTTCTTTCCAGCAGCTGTGTTTTGGGTTTCTCTGCTGAACCAGCAAAGCTTTCAGTACTTGCTCCACAACGATCAGTTTGGCTGGAGTATCTCCATTGCAGTTTCAGGAGCTGGGGCAACATCTAAAGGGTAGACAGGGAGCTGAAATGGATGGTCCGTGCCAGGCAGGGCTGCCTGGAGAGTGGCTCAGGCCTAGCCCAGGCAGAGCAGCTTTAATTTACATGTAGAAATGTGTGTCCTGTGGGCTTAGGTGCCTCTGGATTCAAGCAGGAGAGGGTGGGCCCTGCAGCAACTCCTTTGGGAAGTATTCCTCATATATGGTACACTTCATAGCTAAAACTGCATCGTGGCACTGTGGACAGGTAATGGAGTGTTTCTGTCCATCAAATAACCACTGGGAAAGGGAAGGGAGGGCAATTATTCAGAGTCTACATTGGCTGTCCTTATTGTACGTTTACATCAATGGAAGTGGGGTGAAGCAGATCCCCAGAACAGACTGGGTTTTCTTGTACGTTACAAGGACAATATATTACCACACCTCAAGGGCCCCTTTCACAGCATTTTATTTAAATATTTAATCCATGGATGTATCTGAACGTAACCTCTCTGTCCTTGCCCAGTGACTGGGTGAGGAGTTGAACCTTCAATGGCACTGGGAGTTTCTCACAGAGCTGCGCTGGTGGCTTTGCATCAGCAGCACCTGGTCAAAAAATGCTTGCCTTGCTATCCTGGGGTGCCTCTGGATGCAGTTATTCATTACTGCTGTTTCACAGAGAGCCTGTTGTGTTGTAGGTTCAGCTCCTTCGAGGCTGCTGAAATGTGCAGAGCATTCAGTGCATAAATCCGAGCAATTGTTAGCCACGGTTGTTGTTCCCCTTCTCCTCCTGGTCCGATGTCACGCTGACCTGCTGGGGGGGCAGGGATGGGGCAGAGCTGTCTGCACAAATTCAGCAAGGAGCTGCCAGTGCTTTAGTGCCGTTTGTCTCTAATCTGGCAAATCCCACGGATACTCTGAATTTTCTCTCTTCGCAGAGCTGTGCTCTCTTTTCCAAATGGAAAAGATGACATATTTAGGTCTGCTCTCCAGAAGGTTGATTTGAACTACTTACAGCTGAGTGCAGTCCCCCAGTTTGCCTGTGCCGAGGCACCGGAAAAGGACTCGCGTGTCTAAGGTGTGTGCTAGTCTCAGCTCCAAGATGTGTTGGTGCAGAGTCTTGAAGAGCGATGTCTGACCTTTGCACCACTCCTGCCTGCATCGATAGGTAGAGCGATGAGAGATGCTTGTGCTCCAGCCTCTGAGTGAGGAGCTGGGCTGGCAGATGGCCTAGGGCCATGATTAGAGCCTATAACACACTTACCTTGTCTTTAAGTGAAAGCTAACTGCTCCCTGCCCCAGCCCTAGCCCAGGTTTTTCCTGGGTCACGTTCTTCCATTTCAGGTTGTGTACAGGAACCAGGGAGGATGTGCTGCTCCCCAGGGGCTGCACACCCAGATATGCCATAGCTGCTGAGAGATGCGGTGTTTTGCTCAGTAGGTTTTGTCTTCCTACAGCTATCTGGCCTCTGTCCAGACATGACTGGGAGCCCTGACCTGGAACCTTGAGGTCTGCACACACCCTGTCTTGGGACACTGCGTACCTGCAGCTCCCATTGATTTCTTTGCCTTCTGAGATGACTCCCTGAATGAGCCATTGCGAGGCTTCACATACAATGCAGAGTTTTCCATGGGGTTAAAATACTCCATAGCATAAAAAAATGGGAGACCCTCCAGACCCTCCAAATTTGACCATTCCTCTGACGAATGAGCCCAAACTTCCACCACCTCCACCAGTGACAGGTGCCTGATCCATGTCATATGGACTCTTCTGCTCCAGAAAATCCCACCTAAGCACTTGGCCTGCCCACTTACTGTTAGCTGGGAGGGAAAAACCTCTCTCTGCCTTCAGGCACTGCACACAAAACAAAAGCTCTTTCCAAATGGGCGCCCAGCACCCGTTGCCTAGTGCTCAGCTGAAACACCAAGCCCAAACTGATAACTTTGCAACAGTCACCATAGTGATTAATTGTACCTTCACAGACAGGGCATTGTGACTTGGCAGGGAAAATGGGATGCAGAAGCAGAAGGCCTCCTTTCTTGTAATAAACTGGGGAGAGACACATTTGATTCAGCAGACCTGCTCTGCATTACCACTGCTGTTCCTCAGCCTCTCCAGGTCTGTAGAAAGTGTTCAGGTGGCAGCATGGGGCTGAGGCAGAGATGGAGAATTCCCACTGTAACCCAAACAAGTGATTTCACAGAAGACATTTCCCTGCCTACTACACCTGATCCAAATGCATAAGAGATGAGAAGGAGCAGGCTGACAGCAGTGGAGGATGAAAATCCTCACAATGTTCACTGATGTCTGTGCTGAACAATCCTTCTAGGAAATGGGGATGTGGCATCTATTACAAGGAAGAAAAGATGTCATAAAACAAATATCCTCCACTTTTTCTGTCTTTGCAGATGCATTCTGGAAGAGCCCAGCATCTGTGTACTCAGGCAACTGCTCCTCTCTCCAGCCCATCCTTTTCTCTGGATATTTTCTGTTTCCTAAATTGCAGTTACCAACTGAGCAGCTTGCATGGATGGTGTCAACTTCAGGGAGTCCTGTCTCATCTTTATTCAGTTACCTGCAATCCTCTTTGAATGAAGACACCAAATCTGTAGCTCACAGCCAGATTAGAAAACCGATTAGGTACCTGGGCATCCCATGTTAGAAGGATAGGATTATATGGCAATTATAGAAGATCAGACTCAGCCTATTTAAAGGCATGCTGACATCTTGGAAACAATTTTTACAAGCATTTTGCACTGAGCATTCTTACCTCAAATCCTTCCAGGCATGTTAAATGAAATCCTAAAAGTTGGTTTCTTAAAACCATTACGGTTTGTATTTTGTGCTCAGGTGATTAGAAACAAGAAAGGCAAACTCCTGGCAATTACCCTTGTCAGTCTTGGTCTCAAGTCCCAGGCAGCACCATGGTGACGACACTGCCTAGGCCCAGGACCATGACCTGGAAACATGATATAGCTGTCTGTGGGCTTTTGTCATCTTTGAAAGAAAAGGTAATTGATGCATCAGAGTGGCTGCTGTGCCTTCAGAGTTTTTAAGAGCTACTAACTATACAGTATTTTTTGATAACTAGTAGTATAAACTGAGGGATACAGTCATTTATTCATTCATTTTTACTGTATGTTAATCATAGAATCATAGAATGTGTTGGGTTGGAAGGAACCTCTAAAGGCCATCTAGTCCAACCCCCCTACAATAAGCAGGGACATTTCTGATTAGGTCAGGTTGCTCAGAGCCCCATCAAGCCTGACCTTGAATGACTCCAGGGATGGGGCCTCCACCACCTCCCTGGGCAACCTGTTCCAGTGCTCAAGCACCCTCATATTAAAGAACTTCTTCCTAATGTCTAACCTAAATGTACCCTTTTCTAGCTTAAAACCATTACCCTCGTCCTGTCGCTACACACCCTCAAGAACAGATCTCCCCCTGCCTTCTTATAGGTCCTTTTCAGGGACTGGAAGGTCTCTATAAGGTGTCCCTGGAGCCTTCTCTTCTCCAGGCTGAACAACCCCAGCTCTCTCAGCCTATCTTCATCAGAGAGGTGCTCCAGCCCTCTAATCATTTTTGTGGCTCTCCTCTGGAGATGCTCCAACAGGTCCACATCCTTCTTGTGCTGGGCGTTCCAGAGCTGGATGCAGTACTCCAGGTGAGGTCTCACCAGGGAAGAGTAGAGGGACAGAATTAACTCTCTTGATCTGCTGGCCACAGTTCTTTTGATGCAGCCCAGGATGTGATTGGCCTTCTGGGCTGCCACTGTGCATTGGTGGCTCATGTCCAGCTTTTCATCTACTGGAACCTCCCAAGTCTTTTGCCACAGGGCTGCTCCCTAGCATGTCCTCTCCCAGCCTATATTGATAATGCTGGTTTCCCTGGCCCAGGTGCAGTACCCTGCACTTGGCCTTTTGTTGAATCTCACGAGATTCATCTGGGCCCACCTCTCCAGCCTGTCCAGGTCCCTCTGGATGGCATCCCATCCCTCTGGCATATCAACTGCACCACCCAGCTTGGTGTCATCAGCAGACTTACTGAGGGTGCACTCAATGCCACTGTCTATATCATTAATATTATTGTACATGAGTATATAACTCACAAGTGAGTATCTGTTGCCTGAGACACACACTAGGTAAATCAGAGCAGGCTGGCTTGAGACATTATTAGTTGTTTTCTGTCTCTCAGTGTGTGTTTGTCCTCCCCAATCATTTTTAAAAGGTTGGTCAAGCTCAGCTGCAGTTCACAGGGATGCAGCAGTTGCAGAAATCACATTGCTTCTGTAAGTTTTGTGAAAATACACAGGGAGGTAGAGGAGGGAGCGATTGCCTGTCTCCCCAGAGGACAGGCTGCAGGTTGTACTCAGCTCACACAAAAGCCAGAATACCTGCTCAGGATGTAGTTGCTGTGACCACCACAGCCATGGGAGAGCTTCACTCAAATTCTGTGTCCTCCACAGACTCCATAGACACAAGACATGGGATTGATCCATGGGAGGCTTGGCTTAATTATTCCCTCTGCTCATGCAGCTACTCTTTTTGTCATGCAGTGATGCCTCCCTCCTCCATTACAATGCAACCAGCTACTTCTAACTGGCTATTAGGTTTGTCATCTCAATCCTTCTCAAATCCCCAGCAAGCACCAAGGGCTTTTCTTTTACTTTTTTTTTTAAATTCAGGTTCTAAAAATCCTTGTGCACAACTTCTCCATATTTCTCCCTAGTCTGTGTTTTTTATATAAGTCTTTCCTCAGGGAGCAAGTAGCTGCGTGTCTACAAAATGTGTCCTAGAGAGGTCTTTATCCAGTGAGAGAGAGCCATGCTTCTGACAGCCATGGAAAGAGAGATAAGATCAAATCTGACTAGTGCCTTCTGAGTTACTCATCAGGCTGGTAACTCAGATGCATGTGCTGATGTTGACCAGCACAGGCTGTGGGAGACGTTCATAACTCATGCATTGAGGCACTCTTGCACTGCATTGAGCTCATTAATTTGGGCAATGAAGCTTCCTTCCCATTCAATGGGGAGAGACAGGCTCCTGCTCTGAGTCAGACGATGCAGGAGCAGCACTAAATGACCTGCGTTTGCCCTGGGAAGAAGCCGACCTGTCTCTCTTGGCTGAGGGAGGAGACTGAGTACTTCTGTGTGTATATATATCTTCAAAGAAGTTGCAGCTTCTGGTAAAACCTGCTTCTTCAGCAATGTTGAGTCAAGTGCTCTCAGGCTCCCATTCAACAGGCCTGGTCTCCTGCGGCTCTATTCTTCCCTTTCTCCTTAATGTTCTGCTGCATAAGCAGTACAAAAATAGCCTGTCTTCCAACAAAGAGCATTTCCAAAGTTGGCGTGCTTGAACAGAGGGCAATGGGAAGGGATGGAGGGGAAAAAGTTATGGTTCATTCCACATTTGCTTCTCTTCCAGTGATTTGGGTTTTTTCTTACTTCTTTGGGGATGGAGAAAGGGGAGAAGTTTGTCAGGACTTGGAGGAGCTGCTATGAGCAGCAACCTGCAGAGACTAAGGGAAGCAGAGACTAGGGAACCAACTGAGGTTGGGGAAATGGATCCTGACAGCCAATTGAGACACACAAACTATCATTTCTTTTCACAAATGAGACCAGAATATCTTTAAGAAAGAAACACATACAAAAAAATCTCACTCAAAAGCACAAACACTATGGAAAAAGCAATGGTCCTTTCTCTAAAAGGAAACCTAATGATGATCATCTCCATGAGTCTGTGCTCCTCCTGATAGACATCTTCTAAGGCAGAAATAGTGGGTTTCTCCCACACACTGGTGTCCAGAAACATCTGAAACCCAGACTCCCTCCTGTCTCCTTCCCTAGAAAGGAGCTGCATATGCACTGAATGCCAGCACTCCCTCTGCCTTACAGCACCAACCAAAGGGAACAGCATGGGGTTTACTGGGCAATAAACATCCTGCCCTCCCATTATCCTTCTGTGAAGTGTCAGACTGATGACCAAGGGACAGTGTTGTTTTATAGCAGTCATTCCCAAGGAAAGAAGCCAAATCTACCAGATCTATCCCCCCTCAAAGGGCAATGGGATAGCAGTCCTTGAATTATCTTGCAGTGCAAGCAGAATGGGTGCATCTTCATGTTTTAGGTTACAGGATCATCCTCCCTTAAATCAGAGAGATGAGCACTTTTAAAAAAAGAGAGAGAAAATAGCAAAACAATGAAAAGTATTTTTAGCACAAATCCCTAGCTGAAGGAAATAAGTGATCCTTCACTGAACTTATTGGAGGTAAGGTAACATGGCTGGCCACAGGAAGGAACCAACAGATCTGATCTTGGCTTCAGGTTCTGACCCAGAGTCAAGCATTGGAGATTCTGGTTGTGTTTTTTTTTAAAGCTGCTTCCCTTAAGTAATGATATAAATACTAGCTTACACAAATAGTAAGTATTAGGAATGGCTCTTCTGGATAAGGGAGGACAATGCTTTTTCCATTCTGCCTTCTATCCTCTCTCCAATTTGTTTCTGATGCTAATGGTTTTAGTGGTTTAGGTTGCTCTGTGTACCACTTGAGGGTGGAAGTACTGCTCCTATCACACGTCTAAAGGCATCACAGGACTTGGCAGGTCTCCTGATCTTCAGTGGCTCGTGTTATTTACGTACATGTCTTTTTCCTTAAAACTGATGCCTGAAACAACTGCGAAAATGGTCGCTTCTGCAAAATTGTAGAAAGTTTCCTGACTCCCGTATTTTCCTCTGTAATTTGTGCAAATCTGATAAATAATGATATTTTAAAGGTTACATAAACTTTCTATTTTTATTTTGAAGTTCAAGACTTCTGCTGGGGTGCCTTAGCTAAGAGAAGCAAATGTTTGTTGTGTCAGCTGATGGTGATAGTCTCTCACCACTGCATGTACAGTGGGGCTCAGGAAGGGGTGAAAGGGGGCGGGAGAGACTTGGGACATAGCAGCTGTGCTTGTCTGTAGCAGGCAATGTTAAGGGAAGAAGAACAATCACAGGCTCTAAAGTCTCTCCAAGTGAAAAGCATACTGCTGGAGAGCCAAAATTCAAGGAAAACACATGGACAACCAGAGCAGGGAGAGTTGCTGCTCTGTTGCTAGGTGATAGATCTGTTATCATGCTAATGACAATGAAGGATGATACTGGTACCAATAAAGCATCTTTCATCTGAGAATTACCAAGAGTTCTCCAGACAGCAGGGCTGTATTATTCCCATTTACCAGAGGCACAGACAGAGATTAATTGATTTGCCAAAGGTCACTCAAAGCAGCACTGACAGATTTCAGAATAAGAAATTGTCCTAATTTAGTTCTATTAGGCCAATGATTACCATAAAACATTTTTTTGCAATCAATCCCTCCCCTCTTCTCTCATCAATCACCTCCATGTCCCTATCTCCTGCAGGGACATCCTCCTGTCTTGTTGGTATTTCTCATCCTGTTTAGATTATGAGATCTTCTGGCCCTGGAGTGTAGTTTACCAGGGATTGTGAAGGGTAGAGCAAATGCATGGGCCAAGCTGTACTGTTCTGGGGATGTGTGAACAAGAAGGAAGTACAAGGCCAAGCCGGACATAGCAGGTGTGCAACATAGGATGGGACTGCATTTTGAGCCCTCTGGTGGGCTGTGATCTTGGGCTGCAGCTCCTTCATCAGAAGGTTGGGGCACAGGCTCCCTGTGTCCCTAGTCTGGTGAAAGGCCTGGTACCTGCCAAGCACTTGAGCTGCCCTGAGAACAGGATTGCTTTTGCTTGGAGCTTATGGTGAGGAGTCCTACACGCACCTGGCACTTTCCTATCCTCTTGCACTTGGGAGCAACATGATAGGTCTGAAAGCTTCGCATAAGATGGTATAGTTTGCTGGCCCTTGCTCACTAACTTATGACAACAAATTGTGCTAAGCACTTGTTTCTTCCAGATATTCTGACAAGGAAAATTCCAAGGGGCTCCTCACTCATAGCAGCTGTGTGACTTCAGGATGAAGGGCTTCAAGGTTGCCCCCATGACTTTGTGTTAGACACTTATCTGCACCACAGCCTGTGAAATGCCAAAAGGCTGTGTGAAGAGAAATGCAAATGTTCTTCAGCCCACCAAATAACAGCTCTCCCTGACTATCTGCACAGCTCTTCCCAATACTGGGGCTCCTCAGGCATGACTCAGTAAAGGCATGAGTCAGGCATAATTTTTTCTGTCATTGTTTCCCATTAGAGATCGTGAGGGAAACACAAGCGAGCCTAAATTCTAGCACTTGTAGGAAAATAACATTTCTGATTTCCACTTGAAGGACAGAGTTTCCATGATGATGAGGAGTAGCCTGCAGTTTCTTGATGGGCTGATGTAGTCTAGGGAGGACAGCAGAGTGGGAACACAGCAGGGATGCCTATAAGAAAGTTTTACTCTGAGTCATTGTTCCCTCAGGGGTCTGAGCTGGATGTATATCCCACCAGGTGTTTCCTATGGTGCTTCCAAAGGCACAAACTCTGCAGCTCCTGCTATCTCTAAGAGGAGTAGTGGGCCCCTCATAGGCATGAAAAGCGGGCTTTCACAATCTTTATTTCCTGTTCTTTACATGTAAAATTGGGACACATCTCATTTATATCTGACTGTCACTGTGAAAGTTTGGCTAGTCTTTCTACATACAGCAGAGACGCAAACTGCATTTGTGGTAGGTGCTAAGTGTTTTTCTGACTCTTCTTTCCTGTTTTTCCTACCTTTCAGTGTCTTGGCAAGTTTCCTCAGTCTCACGTATTTCAGTACAGGAGAATACAGCCTCGGGATAACTGAACTACAGGAGCCATATAGCAGCTTTGTGAGGTTTTGTTTAAATTATGTAAAAGACCAAGACAATTTAAAACCTCAGGGCATGTCTGTAAAATAGATCCTACTGGACCACTACATCCTTCTAGTTGATGTAAGGCTGCCACTGACTAGCTGAGAAAAAGTCTGCATTTTCCCTCGTCCAGCAAAACATGTGTTTTAGACATGAATTTAAGGTTAGCATGTGCTTTACTAGATTGGGACTGTTTTCTGGAGAAAAAAAAAGCAAAAAAAACCAAACCAAAAATGGGAACTGGCACTTTTTTAAGTAACTGCACACCCTGACAAGCAGGGATGTTAGGAGCAGGGTAAAGCCAGCTAAGGAAAACCCTACTGACAGCATCATGGCACTTAGAGTGTAAGTGCTGCTCTTAGATTTCATGTTATGCTTGAGCCTGGCTTCCAAGGGAGCCTGGAAGCTCTGCACATGATTAACTCCCTCCAAAAAGTCAAGATGCCAGATAAGTGGATAAAGCTAGCACTCTGAAATGTCCTCTGTGCTGCTCCTCTACAAGTGATAGCTGAGTTCTCAGAGAGCAGCTGCAAACAGTTGTGGTGTCTTTGGTGAGCTGCATCTTCTTTCTCCCCTAAGCTTCAGGGACTTGTCCCCATGGAGAGGATGCTGGCAGAAAGGCTTACGTCAGTAGTATTTTAATCAATAAATTTGGTGAGACACAGCAGTCACTTGTCCTAGCAGCTCTCCTGCCTCTTGAGCTTCCAGTTTTGTTGCACACCTGTGCACCCCCACTCCACACAGCCCAGGGAGTGTGATGGTGAAGAGGCCAAGCTGCAGCTGGGAAAATACCTTCTTGCAAGGCTCCCGAGGCACTCTCTCCAGAAAGGCCTTTCCCCAGCAGCAGTGCTATGCTGGGACCCTGTGAACATATCCCACGGGCCAGGCCCAGCCCCTGAGCTCTCCCATCAGGTGTCAGAGGGGACAGGGCCAAATAGCCCTGCAAAGGGGCTGGATGCTGGAACCGGTTGTAGCAGGAGGGAGGCAGAATGAGCTGACCTTAGAATTGTTTAATGCTGGGCAGTTGGGCCAGTCTGTGATAAAAAAACTCCCACAACTTCACTCCCAAATCATAAGTGAGAAAAACAATGGGTATTTTCAAACCAGCCCTGCAATCCAGATAAGGGCTCTGTGCAATGCACGGTAGCAAATTTATATTTGGGACACTAGGAGGAGGTTAAACAGAAAAAATAATCTCAAGCTTACACTACCATTTTCTGTTATTCTCCACAAACAGAAAAAATACAATAGACCCAAACTGGTTCAGAATCAGTCCAGGTTTACAACAGTTCCTCAGTGTGGGGTCTGGGCTATGCTGCAGACAAGTAAGGAGCACCTGAATGGGAGGACCTGAACTATTTGCCTTTAACTTGCAGCCAAGACTTTGTTCAGGTGGCCCCTTTCCAAAAGCAGCACTAGGCTTTCTCTCTCAGCTTCAGCCCTGGTGGAAGGCAGACTGCAGACAAGGTCCTGCAGATATATCCCAGATAAATCTGTTTCACAGCCAAGCTCTCTCCACAGCCCACCCTTCCCTTTGGCAGTCACTTTCAAGCCCCTTGCCAACAGCAACCCTGGGTTCACTCTGAACCCTAAGCCTAATCCTAACCTCACCTAAAGAGTAATGGATGGCCAACCTTTAGAGAGGGTATCCAAAAGAAATATATCTCACTGCCAAGCTCTTTCTCTAATCCACGTTTACCTTTCCATCCTGATGTCAAACGCAACTCCATGATTTCTCTCTTTCTCAGTCCTAACCCCAACACTAACTGACAATTGACTTAGGGGCAAGAATCCCCAGATATTGCCCTTGCATCCAAGGTCTCTTGGCAGCCCACACTTCCCTTTCACAGGCATCTTCTCCATCATCATCTCCACCCCAAGGCAACAGCAACTCCAGCCATCTCCCTTTCTTAACCCAAACCCAAACTAAACACGAACTGACAATCAACATTTGGACAAGGTGCCCTAGATATTGCCCAAATTGAAAAATAGCTCACAGACAGGTTCTTTCGGCACCACACTTCCTCTGGGCAGTCTGTTTCCATCCCCAAGTCAACTGTTACTTCAGGCTGTCTTCCTTCCCCAACCCTAGCCCTAGTCCTAATCTTACTTGAGGGATAGCCTTTGGACGTGGCCCTCCAGATATCTCATACAAAAAGTATCTCATAGCCACGCTCTCTTGCAGACATCTTTCCTGTTGCACACAATGATTGTACTTTCATGCTACCTTCATCCCACAACCTTAATCCTAACTATAACCCTCCATGAAGGCTGACCTTTGGACAGGTCACTCAGACATAGCCCAGATAAAAAATCTTGTTACCAAGCTCTTTTGGCAGCCATCAGTTGCCTTGAACAGCCCTTTTCCACCCACATGATAGCTGAACATCCAGGCCCTCTCCCTCTTTCAACCACAATGTTAGCGGCCAACCTAATGGTAACGAAGATTTACCTTCAAACAAGGTCATCTAGACATTGCCCTAGGTAAAAATATCTCACAGCCAAGCTCTCTGAGCAACACATAATATCCATGGCCAGCCTCTCTTCATTCTAATTCCAACTGCAAGTCCTTGACTTCTTTCTCTCCCAAATGTAGTCCTGGTGATCAAACTCCAGACAAAGGCTTTGCTCAAGTTGAAAAATATCTCACAGTCAACCTCTCCTGTCAACTCACACTTCCCTTTCCACCCATGCGCCTCCAGTCTTTCTGACAGCCTCTCTATACCCACAACCTTACCCTAACTCTAAAGCTAATTAATGGACAGGCTTTGTACAAGGCCCTCCAGACACAACCTAGAAGCCACGCAGCCAAGCCCTCTTTGCAGCTCACAGTTCCCTTCCTTTCTCACCAACTCCAGACTTTCTTTGTCTCTCCAGCTTTCCTAAGCTTGGTTTTTTGGAACCTGATATTCATTTTTTTAATAGATGCTGAGCATAGCCTCACATGAAGGTTGAACTCTGCTTGCCTTTCTGAACTCTTAGGTAGGGTTTTGTTGTCCATACCACCAAGGATCTGGGCACCTTGGCCCAGCCCATCCTTTCCCATTCTATTTTTCCAATGTTTTGACTGAAATGTTTATCAGTCACAAGCTGTGAAGCTTTGCCTATGAAGATTTATGCTGCTAAATTTTTAAGGCAAAGTTATAAATTCTATTTTAAGGCAAAACCACTGAACTGAAAGGATAGGGCTATTTTTTTCATCTATGCAGCTCCCTCCGTGTGTGTAAAGCAACCCTGAAGCTGGCATAGCCCACAAGTGTTGATTGCCTTCCAAGCTCATTGCTTGTGTCTGCTGTGAAAACAGAGACGGGGATAAACATCTGCTGAGAAAACAGAGGCAGAGGTAGGATTTTATAGACTTCTTGAGGTGCAGATGAACCTCTGCGTGTGTATCCTCTACATGCACATATCTGCTAACCAGGATCGTCAGGAGTTGGAAATTCCAGTGCTTTTCTTGGGAAAGATCCCACAAGGTGAAGGAAAGAGTTAAAGAGCCTGAAATGAAAATATTGTTTGTTTAAATATTTGGAAGGAAACAAAGAGAACAGGATTTTAGAGGAGTGAGCAGGCACATGCCTGTCCCAGCTAAAGCCCTGTGAGAAAGCTACTTGTTGTCTTAATATATTATGTGGGTAGACGGAATGTATAGAAGACTTTGTGAAGGACCAGTGCAGAATTTATGCTAAGTGCTATGTATATACACATGATGGAGATGGTTTTTCTCCCAAGGATACTGCAGCCTGCATCAAACTAATGGAGAAGGACAGGGTAACAAGGAGTTAATTTTCGTTTGTGATAAACTCTATTCTCTGCATCCAGAAGTTGTGTCTATTTATGTAGGCTTTGCAAAAAGAAGCATTTTTGTGAGGGTTAGAAGGAAAAGTCCAAATTAGTTTTACAGATGCTTAGAGGGAATTTCCCCTCAGGTACCATGGGGAAATCAGACAGAGCCTGTTTGTTAATGTGATGCATGTAGCTCTGCTCATGGGCCCCTCAGAGGTGGGAGATGACCCATCAGCACTGAAGCAAGGTGGGAGGCTGGGTAAAGGCCGCTGGGCACCTTGTATGTGATGTGGTGAAGACGGGCGGCCAGAGGGTGGGCTAGATCATATGTTCATCTCCCTTCAGATCCCCACAGGGAGTGTGTAATATATCAGTCTGCTTTGCGTCAAACAGCTGTCTGACAACAGCCTTCCTGAGAGCAAGGGGAAAAAAGGCAGAGAGTCCTTAAAATTCAGGCACTGGCTCTTGCTTTTGTCAATTGCTCTTGTCAAAGTCCATTTGTCAGAGGCTCTGCAGGCTGCCATGTCACACAGCTCAGCACCCATGGCTCCTCTGCTGTCCCACAATAACCTTCACAGCAGTTGAAAGACTGAGCCATTCTTCCTCTCCCTCTCGTTTTTTTTTCTTTATCAACCAACATTCCTTTATTAAACCAGAATTCATACACTAAAAAGTCCTACAGTTACATGAACTAACTAAACGGTGATGGTCCATAGCCACCCTAGTATAAAAGAGTCCACAGCAAGAATACAGCAACAAGGGGTATGCTAGAAAAATCATTTCAGTGATTGCATGGATTATAAAATGCTACCACTTGTTTAATTAACTTGCGTTAGCCTTGCACGGCCACACGCACACCAGGCTGCCTTGAAAGAGAACTGAAAGGCATCATGGTTTCAGCTTTCCCAGCAAGTGATGGCCACTGACAAATGTTTTTGAATCCAAATGTCTTCTGTCACCAAAGCCCCCAAAAGTCCCTCCAAGGTACATCATGACTGTATGTGCCTCTGGCTGATTTCTCCTATCTGTTTATTTCTGTTTCAGATCCTCACGCTTTCCTGAGTTTGATAGGTATAAAACAGGCATAATGATACGTTCTGTTAATTCTGCACTTGACAGGAGCATGTCATATTGCTCTGTGTTGTTGGGTTTTTTGTTATTTATGATGGTAACTTTTTCCTTGGAAGAGGAAGGATGGCAATTCCAATGGCTTGTTACAATTCATGGTTATTTTTTTTAAATCATAAATGAAGGCATGGTATTCTGATCCCACACCATCCTACTTCTAGAGGCCAAATTCCTATTAATTTGCAGTTTTGTCTGTGGAGCAGCTCAGCACCAATGGCAATGGCCATGGCCAGTGGATAGAGCCTTCCTGATTTGGGAACAGTGGATAATGTGAAATTTTGATAGAGAAGCCTGCAACATGCCACGTGGTGTGATCTGGTTACCATCACTGAGAGGCTTGTGTAAAGACTGAGGGCCAGACCCAAGACTGATATAAACCACTGCAGCAGGGTCAGTGTTGGCACTGAGTAAGAACACGGCCCAAGTGCCAAGTGGTCCTAGGGTGACCCTCAGTCTACAAGGTGCTTACCTGTTGAGCCTACAAGGGCACTGCTCTTCCTGTTTGGTCCACGTGAGCTGATTCTCCTGTACAATCATTATTGATGAATTACTGTGAGGGGGTCTAGTCACAGAGACATGTCTGGCTGAGCTCCCATGAGCCAGGATGAGTTAATTTACTACTCCAGCTTGCAGCCACGTTTGCCTACCAAATCCCTCAGAGCGAGGGTGGTGGTCTGGGTGGTGTGCCACCCCTTGGCCATCAACGATGTGAGTTGCCATCAGACCCAATGGCACACCACCTGCCCAATTACCCCTCCAACAGAGGCAACAACTTCCAGCAATGCCCAGATCAGGAGCGATAAACTTCTAGATGGCCTCAGCACAGGTGACCAGGCTCAGGCTGGAGGCAGCCCTTTTTATCAACATTTAATGCTGGTAAAGGTTTCTTTCCCAGAGCCTCCATGTGGAAGGGCCTCTGTGTTGTGCAAGGCATCACCTTCATGACAAGGTGCATGCAGAGGGAGACTGCTATTCTGGACAGCCCAATATGGCAGCAAAATGGACAGAAGCCTCTTTAGCAGCTGATTTTATGGTGTTCCTCCTCTAAGCATCAAGTGTGGAAAAGCCATTCACTTCATGCTCAGCACAGGGATTTTTATATAAAATGAATGCTCCACCATATATAACTATGTTATGACAATTGTAAGACATTTTGGCATTACACATCCCACTTGACATGCCCTATGAATGTGGGCTGAGTAATTTCAGGTTGTATTTGAATAGAAGTGACTATATTTTTTCCTGAAAGCACAGATCAGTTAAAAATATCCTGTGGTTACTGCTTTGAAAATGCCTTAAAACCAACTTAGTCTGGTCACGAAGACAGGGAGGGTGATGGTGTCACATTAAAATACTCAGCTGCAAAATGTGCCCACACAGAGGTCTGTCCCTGCATGTCAATGGGAGCAGACCCCTGCTTTTCCCTGGCCACCACAGCCACCTATCAACCCCACAAGATGCCCCTACTGCTTCCTAGGCTGCTGGTGAAGAGGTAGCTGCTGAAGCCTTCAGGGAGGCATGCCCAGTGCCACCAGAGACTAAGCAAAGGGTAGAAAAATCTCTGCCTTTGGATTCCTGCAGTGTATCTTTGGGCTACAAGAGGTATGGTCTACCTCCGTCCCTAGGTCCAGTCCGAATGCCTTATCTGCCCCACGGATGCAGACCTTCCATGTTTGCAACCTGTCTTCCCTGGTCTCCTCACCTTTGACTCTCCTTGCTACAAAAGCCAACTCAGCTGTAATCAGGACCCTGGATTCACAGTCTCAGATGGCCCTGAGCAGCATCAGTTGGGGACGCCTGCCTATAGGAGCCCCCTTGCAGCCTCCAAGACCTGTCTCATGGCTACCTGTGCACAGTCATGCTCTCTCAGTCCTGTCTCACTCTCTGAGCTCTCTGGATGGACATAAAGAGACTTATTTCCCATTTTATCTTGGCTTTTATGATACTGAAAATCTTGCTGGGAAAGCTGGCTTTCAGCATTTCCATTTTCCTTCTCTTCTATTCATTCACTTACAAATATGCTTCCACTTTTTCAACTTTGTCACTAAAGCGGACAGAAAAACTACCCCCAGATGAGGGTATCTAACCCAGGGAATAAGCAAAGCTGTTCATTGTCATCTCACTGGCACTGACACAGGACACTGTGTCACAGGATAGGCAATATAGAGGAAGCTTTTAGTGTGTCTAAAATCCGCTTATCTCTCTGATGAATGGTACAGTGACTGCCAAAGTTGCCACTGGCCTTTTTCCTGTCATCTTACCCCCTTCTGGCAGGACATGACTCCTACTCCAAAAACATCTCAAGCACTGCAGGTACAAGTGCAATTCCACAAAGTCTGTATTTCCTCACCTGGGAGCCCAGCTTCCCCACATATGTGACAGGAACTGGAGATAAACACACGCTGATCAGTTTTATAGGCACAGCAATATCTCCTTCCTTATGAAACAGCTGAAGCAGCATTCCTGTGCTGTTCCCATCCACCGTAATCCCTCGTGACTAAAGACTACTGAAATTGCATGAGTCTTTCTAGAAACCATCAGGCAGCATTAGCTTCCCCCGCCTCAGGGCTGGCCCTTCGCTGAGGCTGGAGGTTGAGCTTCCTCCAGCGCGGATGGCCTTGCAGGCACTCCTGCGTGCGCTGAATGGCTCCTCTGGTTCTGATAAATACTGGGGCTTCAGGCCAGCGCGTTTGTACTCTTGCTGTGGGGGATTCCTCCTGCCAAATACTCCACACACTAACATAATTTATGTGCTGCAGCGCTAGCTGGAAGTCACTCAAGTCCTTCATTCGTCTTCCAAAAATGAGAAGCAACATACTGTCCACCTGGCTGCGTCGTCGCAAACCTTGCACTGAGGTGATTTGCAGGGAAGAGAGCTTGGGAGGCAGCTGGACCCTTTCCAGGGCCTTTTGGCAGCACAAGACACAGCCAAGATACAGTGTACTGGACTGGAGCCACACTGCACATTGTGGAGGGCTGGCCAGCTCAGCCAGGCAGCTCTCACATGGGAAGCAGGGAAGCGAGGGTAAGTGCTGGTAAAGCGCTCCCTGAGGTTCCCCACACCATACTGGTAGTTCAGATTTGCCCGTGGCTATTGCATGACTTCAAAGAGATCATGTCTGCATTGTCCTCAGTGAGCCCTAGAAGTCCATAGAGCAAACCTGGTGAATTTGCAATGTGGCTTTATGCTCCCTTGTTTACTAACAACACTTCAACATTGTATACCGAGGTCCTGCCTGAAGCTCTGTGATTTTTTGTTGACAAGACAGGTGAATTCCCAAGTGCCTTATTCTACTGAAGGCCAGAGGAAAGCTCCTGCTGACTTCAGTGTCCAGCTCACTGCCCTCCAATTGCTCTATTTCTGATGCAGGAAAGGACATTAAACAGTGGGAAAAGTGGGAAGCCACCAAAAGCAGCAGGAAACTGAATATAGTCCTGATTAATATTATTTTCCTCATTATGCTCATAGCCAGTCTTGGTTAAAGCCTTCATTCATTAGCTAATTTTTAATGGCTGACATTAAGGTTATCCATAAAACGGAGAACTTGGTGGTTAAACCCAAGAGGATTTTCCCAACACTGGTGATATGCTCCTGAGGGTCTCCTTTGTCTAATTACTAAGATCGACTGTGAAGAGAGTGTTTATTGCCATCTGAAGAAGCAGCTACTCACTCTAGAATGGAGAACTCATGATTCTGTTGATTTAAATTATTTAAATTACTTATGAAGTCTTACACTCACAGACAACAAACGTACAGGCCATAAATCATATTTTCTCTCTTGCAACTGCTGCATGACATACAGAGCCATGAACTTGACTGCTCAGGAAAAGTGGAGCATGTTCCTGTTATCGTCACAATCATCTTCATAGCAGAATGGGATTTGGTTACTCCTAAGCGTGTTATAAATACAGCCAGCTGCGAGATCCAGATCCAGATCCAGACCCAGAGCTGCTCTGTGGGGCGTGTGCTTTTTCCTTCAGCTCACAGTAGGAAAGAGGGGCCAGCAGCAGGTCTGAACCCTGAACTTCCCTGGAGTCTAAGCATATTTGTATCCACAGATGCAATCATACTTTCGCCTCCACTATATGTGAACAAGAACTACACATACATTTCAAATCTGGACTCGAGCTCTCCTCAGACACTCTTCTGTTTGGGCTGAGGGTGTGAGCCCAGCTCCACAAAAAAGAGACTTCAAACTCTAAAAAGCAAGTGTCAAGGAGCTGTAAGCTGCCTCCTGGGGGGAGTAGCTATCAAGGCAGAAGAGCAAGGGATGATGCAGGCATTTGGCTGCATCGTCAAGTGGGCTGGTGTCCCTTGCAGAGATCAAGGAGTGGGATAAAGGCCCAGTCCACGTGGAGGGATGCGAGGGCAGAGGAGTGAGGGAGGCATTTGCGTTCTCTGAGGATCGGTGCTTCACAGAGACCATACACAGTCAAGTGGGGCAGGGTGAATTGTCACTTGTGTAGCAGCTTTCAGGGTTGGAAGCAAGAGTAGCCCTCCAATGGACCTGGACCCTGCTTTGCCTTGAGGAGAGAAAAAAAGAAGAAACAGTAAAGCAGCAGCTACATTAAAACGATATCTGAGCTCACAGCTTTTCCATAAATCAGGGAGCAGAGGAGAGGTGGGGTGGGGGTCTCAGCTGGACATAACTCTCTTTTGACCGACTCCATCAGGAAGCACAGATCATTACTTTTGTTCTGTGTACCAGAGGGAAGAACCACAAAGCTGTTTCGAGCCACAGCTCAGGGCATGTCCTGTCATTGCTGTACTGAAGATTGGATTAAGACCATGTCAGGCTCTGAAATCTAGTCACAACTCCATGCAAGAAGGCATTTTACCGTGAAATTCATTTTGGCATACATATATTTGATACAGATATACATATACATACATACATGCACATATATATACACAGACATAATCAGGAGAAATGAAAATATGCTACATCAGCTTCTTGCAAAGAGACATGTTAATGTACATATGAAAGTCACCTGGCTGTTTAAGCTAAGCTAGGATGCTAACAGAACAACTCACCCTGAACAAAGAACCTCTAGCAGCTCTTAAAAAATCACAGAGGCCATCAAAGGCCTCATGTCTTATTATTTCCATACACACATTCATAATTTCACTGGACCAATTGCTTCTGACTGATTGCTTTCACTTCTTTGAGACACCACACATCTGGAATTACTCAGGACGTAACTGTATATAGTACTGTGATAGAAATATTGTTCCATTTAGCTTTATCCCCTATGCTTACAAAATCATAGAGGAACTTAAAATGCACTTAACATTTGTATGTGCATGTTAGCATGTTTCGTTTATGCATCTGAATGACAGCATAAAAATGCCATGAATGTAATGCCAAATGAAAGATGGACTCTATATAAAGAAGTCAGGAGAATTCAGATTTAATACTCTTACAGCATTGTTAATATTCTTAAGGTCTAGGTCTCCTTAGGATCCATATCCTTATGTCCTCATTTGCTCAGCGCAAGACTTCATGTCAGGATTCAGCTCACTGAAGTCAACAAAACTTTGCTTGTAGTTGGGGATTCACTGTAATTAACAGTACCACAAAGTCACCCCATGATCACACGCTACATCCTGCCCAGTGTATCTGTCAAAGAGATTAAGGAAAACAGTGTTGCTTTAATAGACAATGATGCAAAACTCAACTTATTTATAGAAGAACAGGAAGAGGAAAATATACATAAACCATCTCTCCTATGGTGAGTTACGGTTAGTTTCTGTATAGTTAAAGCTGAACTGAAAGGAAGGAAACGGGTGTTTGCACTTTGTATAGATTTCGTGAAGTGAATGAGAATGATGTCAGGGTGTTTGTTTGGCATGTGTATTGAGGGAAGACAGATTACTCATACCTTACTATTGCAATTGTTTGGATTCCCCGATTTGTTTGCTGAGTGGCTCTTTGGAGCACAGGGAAACCTGCCTGAGCTCCAGCCTTCATTATGGAGAGAGGAAAACTGTAACTAGACAGACAGTTCAAAGAATAGTGTCCTGAATTTGTCAGAAAAGCCAGCAGACAAGATGAGAGAAAAGGCTGCACATGGAAAATTCACTGGCCTTTTCACCATGGCATTCCTTGTCATTATTGCATTTGACTCTAAAAAGCCTACCAACTACCTCAAGTCTAAAAACAGTTTAAAGTCAAAACATGTTATTTATAGTTGTACAGTGAAGAAAGAATGTCTATGAAGTCTCTCAGGAGACAACATTTTTTCTAGTACCTTCAGCACTGACAAACAGACACGCCAAGTGAGGATGTGCCAAAATGTTAAAGATTTAGCTGTCCATCACCAGTTGTATTTTGGATTCTTTGCTCTTTCAAAAATTGCCCAGTCATTCTAGAAGTTAACATGTCTGTGGTAGAAAGGATTTCCTAAGAGGCCAAGGCTCAAGTGATAGCTCTAGCATACTTCTGACTGGTGTATTTTTGCTAACTTTGCTGTTTTGTACAGCCATGTAATATAGACCTCATTCTACCATGCATGTGAGAATCTGTGTAGAGCTGAGGCACTAGGTTACCACTGTTGTGTCATCTATGATGAAAAAGTGTGGCTGCCTTTGTTTTCTGCATTTTGAAATTTTCAAGGGCATGACACATGCCAGAAATTACTTCTGTTTTTCTGTCTGACCCAAATGCTTTTGGGAGAAACTTCCATAAGATCATTTTCATTCTGTGTTTTCACAGAGTGATCGTTGCTGCTTTTTGCAAGGTTTCTCTGAGGTAGTAAATCCCTCTCAGTTTAGCTAAGTCCTGAGATGGCTGAATACTGACGTGACCTCCTTAGTATGACTGAAGTTACATCGATGAAAACCTTTCACAGCTACTGAATAATCATCATAAAAGACTGATGTTCATCTCTGGGGCCCACAACATAAGAAAGGCATGGACCTGCTCAACTGAGTCCAGGGGAGGGCCTCAAAGATGATCAGGAGACTGGAGCACCTCCCTGTGAGAACAGGCTGAGAGAGCTGGACCTGGAGAATAGAAGGCTCCAGGGGGACTTTATAGCAGCCTTCCAATACTTAAATGGGACATACGGGAAAGATGGGAATGGACTCTATCAGGGATTGTAGTGACAGGACAAGGAATAACAGTTTCGAACTGAAAGAGGGTAGATTTAGATTAGATATTAGGAAGAAATTCTATACTGTGAGGGTAGTGAGACACTGGAACAGGCTGACCCAAGACATTGTGGATGCCCCCTCCCTGGAATTGTTCAAGGTCAGGTTGGATGGGACTTTGAGCAACCTGGTCTAGTGGAAGCTGGTTGGAACTAGATGGTCTTTAAGGTCCCTTCCAACACAAACCATTTTGTGATTCTATGATTCCGTATGTTGGTGGAAAAAGATACCTTTTTGCCAGTTCAGCTACATCTGTATTAAAGACTATCATAACACAATTATTCTGGCAAAAAGCGCACTCCTCATCAAAACCCTATTACCAGAAGAGAAGGCAAGCATCCCACAGCCATCAGCCTCTTTACAGCTGATGGTCTCTCACACTGTAAAGTGAAGTACAGGAAAAGGAATTATCCCTTTTTTCTTGGTTTTATTTTGAAAGGATTTGATTAACATTTAAATAAAAAGTTTAGCAACTGCCCTGTGTTGTATATCATGCACATCTGCAGCCACCTCCTAGTTCAGTTTGTTGACTGTTCAAGCTTTTGCCTTTTTTTTTATAGTTCTCTTGGTAGCTTCCTTTACCTCATTAGGCTTTTGAATTCTGAAATAAAAACTTGATGCTTGACTTCTCTGTCCTGGTTTGTTTTTAAAGCCCCTTTTGAGGACATTAAATCAAGATCAGAGTGAATAACATTCTGCTTTAGGAGCACAGAGTGACTATTTAAGGTGTTTGGGACCTCAATATGATCATTTATCATAACATTATTCCAGTTCAAATATTTAATTACAGCATATTTTCAAATCCCTTTCCAGAAGCTCTATAAATACCTCAGCAACATCTAAAGACCAGCTTAGATGCCGATAGCTAAAACTATCTTTTCACACAGACTGGCCTTTGATTTCTCTTCTGATAAAGGAGATTCTGTTTACATCTATGTTTTGCATCTAGGAGCCCACAAATGTTGGGTCTTTTCTTTGATTTGGTGGTGTTTACTGGGTGCCACCAGGGACTTAATACCTTGCTCTGCAGATGTAGCCATGGCTTCATCTTTCTCTTCCAAGGTGGCAGACAAAGGTCCTCCAAGGCAGATGAAGATGGAAATAGAAGTTTTCCCCCATCCTCCACATGTGCTTGGCTTTGTTCTCCTCACTGAGGGCAGAGCTTGTTTCAGTCCCTCAGTGCTTCCATCTCATATGTGGTGCCATAGAGAGAACGGGGGCATAGCACGCTGGAGGAAGACACATCTAAGTGACAGTGTTGCTCTCAGTCACAGAAGAACAAGAGACTGCCAGACAAGGATCCATTAGGTTCAAAGCTAGAAAAATGAAATGCTTTCCCATTAACATACACAATACCACAGGCATGACTGAAGTGAAAGTTTCACTATGAGCATAAAGGTGGTCAGACATAGAAAATAGCCACTGTTACACTGTTACACTGCAAAAACATCAAGGATTCATTCCCTTGGTCAACTGCTAGCCAGTGCAGCCAAGAAGAACAATCCTCTCTGGGAAGGTTATTCCCTGCTGTTGTTGCAGGGTGTGTTTGGTTTTGTCCCAGTGCCTGTGGTGCTGCTGATCCCTAGCCCCGCATGACTGGATGGAACAGCTTGCCATGCTCAGGCTTGGGCAGCGACTGCTCCACCCCATAAGCAGTGATTTCAGGATGGTTTTGTCTGAAAATCAGTGCCACAGGGAGATGGTTTGGAGTTCAAAGCAGAGTGACTACCAAATACCTTCCCTCTTGCCCTCCATCCTATACAAGTGTAATTAAAATCTCAAACAAGAAAGAAAATGGGAAAGCTTTTTCCCTTTCCCGGCACACTGCAGTGAAGAAGCCTGCACACTTCATGGCCTCAGGACACTTGACCCATTTTGGTCCCTTTCAGATATGGTCCTGAGGTGGTCAGGTCTCTACCTGCACCTTTCCCACCAAGAGCCTTCTGTGGTTAAAGATATTTTAAACCCAAGTTCACAGACAACAGTTCGGTTGGACTTACTTGCTTTCACTGTTTAGGGCATAGGAAAGCAACTTAAAAGCAGACATTTAACATGCCGGGTGAGTGATACTTATAAGACTTTGTGCTGGACTGGGGCAGAGCCATGTACATATATAGGCAAACAGTAAATGCATTGAAAAATCTGGCCTTTGTCTTTTTGGAATCATGAGTGGCTTTAGAACTATCTAGACTGGAAATAGATTTATTTGGGGAAGAAATTCATAAAATTGCCTGGAAGCTGGGAGATGGGAGACAGCTCTCCTCAAGCAGAGGAAGGAAAGGGACTAAGTTTACCCACATCCCAGTGAACCCTTTCAGCACTGAAATGGTTAGAAAAGGGGGACATTCTTGCAGTTTTCAGTGCCATAGATTTCCTTTTTGTTTGATTTTCTTCCACAGGTTCAGAAATCAGCATTATGTTTGGGTTGATGGGGTTATTTTGTGCAGAGCAGAATACCTTCTTTTGATTTTGATTTTGTCTTTTTTCTTTTTTTTTTTTTCACTCCTAGAAGAAATAAATTTGAAATAGTTCATAACTTAGTTCACTCCAGAGGGATTTTGAGCTGATTTGCTTTGTTTGGCTGAGGTACTGAAAAATCACTCCTGTTTTCTTAGCCCTAAGCAACATCCAGTAAGCTCTCCTGAAGGGCTCTGTATCTAGTCTTGTAATTTAATGGTGAATTTGAAGAAGTAAAAAAGAAAGAGAACATTTTTCTCTTTCAGTTGTATTTATACTTTAATTGCAAATCCTCTGCCTTTGACAGCTCTGCTTATTTGTAGCTGGTACAGCTGTAGCTGCACCCCTCTGAAAAACATAAAGATAACACTTAACATACTGTGCAATGCTTTCTTGCAAAGGATAATATGGAATCCAAATCACCACTACAATCCACCTATGTGTCTACTCTGAAATTCTTATCACGTGACAGTAGTAAGGAAACAAAAAAGCAGGGCGGCGTCAATTATGGGACGAAATAAAAATTTCCACCATGCTCAAACATAAATGAAACACTGAGGCTTTCAGGGTCACATATGGTAAGAACAAAACCCTTTATGGAACAAACACAAGGTTAGAGCCAAATGCTTGCCCCTTTGGTTAGTTAATTGTAGTCCCAGGGAGAGGAAACTATGATTTGCAGGTGAAGTCAGGCAAGGCTGAACAAGGGACCATGCTTACGAGGACCACAATGTTGCCTAGCCTGGTTCCATAACTTAAAATCTTTAAAATGTGTTTGTAACCCACGGCAAAATTAAGTAGTGGGAGGCACACCTAGGACTTGGTGGTTGGGAAGGGCCCTGTGGTACCAGCATGGTGATGCAGGGCACAGCTTAACTCAGCCGGAATCAGATTTTGGCAATAGTTTGAAACTGCTACAAAACCCCTACTGAAAACAAGAAGAATAAATAAAAATTTAAATTAAAAAAAAATCCTACTACTACTAGGAAAATGTCAAGCTGCTCTGCTTAAAACTTTGGTGGCAGCTAAGGGGATGATGCCAAAACCTCACATTCACCTTACACCAGTCCTGCAAACATTTTAAGGTTTCAAAGCTCAGTGTGTGGGCAGGTCCCACTGATGTCAAACGGCTTTATTTTGTAATTTTCAAGAGTCTGAGAGTCTAATGCCAAGTTTTCTCCTAGTTTGATGACTTAGCAGGTGTGATACTTTTTCTTGGGCCTGCTCTTGGTCTATTCTTTCTAATAATTTCCTGTGATTTTTCTGGTCAACCATGTTGAACCTGGCAGGTGGAACATGTCATACCACAGATTTTAGAAAATGAGAGAGATATTTGTGCTGAACTGCAGAATAAAGAGAATCAATAACCCTTGCCAGAAAGCCAAAATATGAATCTGTTGGAGTCAAGGATGACACCATCTCCTGGCTCTATTTCGACTGGCTCTTTTCCAAGACCACCCACTTTCAGTTCTTGGTCTACATGATTGGCCAGCGCCCAGTAGACTCGCTTTAAATCTCTTGCCCCTTTTGGTTCCCCAAACCTCTGCCTGACAAATAGCTTTAAAATTCCCATCAATAACTCTGCAGTTAACCATAACAGTGAAGGCAGGTTCCCTTTTTCACATGCATTAGTGGACATGGAAAGAGCACAGCTAATAATTCAAGCATCATCCATTTCGGTGGTCCGTGTCAACCTTGAAAGGAGGCCCCCAGTTTCGCTGGGTTCCAGAAATGCCACCTGATAAGCAGCAGTTTTCCAAAAGACTCTACCTTGGTTATGTGCATTGCAAAACCACCCTGTTTGGTGAATAAAATCCTAGAAGAGACACTACAGAAAAGGCTGTGAAAGGAGCTGTGAGATGTCCTCCACCGCTGTAGCAAAGCTTTCACATAGCTGGGAGCCCCTCCACTCACAACACTCACAGCAGAGATCTGGGAGAGAGCTTCAGAAGTGCTACATTTTCCAAGGCCTGGTTGCTACACGATGGGGCAGGGTGAGACTGGGCAGTACTCTGGATTTCAAATTTCTTCTGCCTTCAGTGAATTTCCAAATTTCATCTTTTGTGTTTTACTCCCAGTTCAAAAATCTCTCTTTGTCTTTCTCTCCATCTTGGTGTCACTGCGTCAGCATATGCTGGGGGACATTAGCATACTCCTTAGCATATTGCGGTGACTTTGGTAAGTACAGTCGCCTGATTGCAATTAAAAGTAATTTGTATTTCCGCTTAAGCACATTCAATGTATGACCAGATATATACAATCAAGATTCCAAATCTTGACTTTCAAATAACTCTAAGTTATTTGACTGTGTGAGAGTTCCCAGGGCTGAGACCTGTATAGGTACAAAAACATCAAAAATACAAACGCAGACTTAAAATACTAGGTTTTATTGCTGTTTTTGTGTTACTTTAATGTAACTCTGTATTCTGAGCAGATATGACTTTTTAGGATGTAAACCTCCTGAAGCTGCTGGCTGAAGAGGGGATTCCACATCCCCATCCTGTTGGCTATTTGTTGAAGGTTTTAAGTTGTAGACAGAAGAGATCTGGACCAAAGTTATTTAAAAACAGCTTTGGAAAAAAAAATATCAATTTTTCTACTGTATATTCATTTACAGAAATAAGCATATACAGCTTTAGGCTAGAGTTACTGCAGAAAGCTTTCCCTGTCAGTCCAACCTCTCCTTCTTCAACCTTCTTTATTTTCTGTACTAGAATGACTAGGGGGAATTTGGTAAAGCCAGGTATCTTTATCCAGCTGTGAGTTTAAGTCTGAACAACAGGATGTGCTCTCATCTCTTTAAATCAGGTGCATGCAATGCCTGTCTATGAGCTGTAAATTTATTTTTCATCCAGCCTTGATAACAATTACTAAGCACACTGTTAAGGAAGCCTTTCTCATTAGTAGCGTGAGGAAATCATAATGACAGGTGGGTTCCAAATCACAGTTTTTATTGCACAGGTATCTAAACAAACACAGCTTAGCTCCGTATGCCGAGCCCAGCTCTGGTGCCTTCCATGGTGGAAAACTGAGAAATGCAGCAGGAGGGCCCACAGGCTGCTGGGAGTGACATGAATCCCGTACACTAGACTCTATGACATGGGACTCTGCACAGGAGCTGCTGGGGCTTGACTCCCCTTGAGTGTATCCAGACTGGCTGTACCATCACCATCTCGGTCTTGAAATTTCTGAAGGTTTTGGCTTGAACGGAGCCAGCTATCCAATGCAATAGAGCATTTAACAAAGCAGCATTTAAGACCCCTTTCAGGCTTAAATTGAGAGAGATTTGGTTTTAAAGGAGCTAGAGGGCAAATTAAGAAGAGCAGCATTTTATATACATATTCAAGTGAGTACAAATGTCCCAAGTTTGAACAAAGAAGGCGATGAGGAACAGTATGGTGAAATATTTTTAAAAAGAGAACAAGAAAAAAACAGAGAAGTCCTAAAGGTGTTTTCACAGTTCAAGGACAACAAAGCCTTCATCTCCTTAAAGGTGTTTCCAAGTGGACCACCCACAGTACCATCAACATGTCGTCTTCTGAGACAGCTGCCATAGAACTGGCACTGCCCCTGCCTGAGGAGGCCCTTGGCATTGGGTAAACGATGTGGGCAGGGTGGTCCCTCCAACAGATACAAAGGCAGAAACAACACTGAAATTCTTGCTTGCTGGGACGTGGCAAGATGCTGAGAGACCCTGCTCACCCTGGGTTTGGGGACAGCTGCCAGTGCTTGACACCCTTCCCAGACAAGGAGTGGCGAGGTCCTCTCCTGCTCCCAGCATATGATTTTCATAACTTGCATATATGATTTTCATAACTTGCCACATGTTCTCCAGGCTCTGTGAGGCATTCTGCTCCCTCCCACCTCGAGACCACATGACCTCACTGCAGCAGAGGCTGGCCATGTCCACAGGGCTTTCCCACGCCACTTTGCTGTGTCTCCAGGTAGCCTTGGCCACCCTGCCCAGAGGAAAGTGGTGCCCCCAGGCAGCGACCTTCTGCTTCAGCTTTGCAATATTTTAATCAAAACAGACCACTTTCTCACAGGCTTCCTTGCAGGTGGGCAGAACCAAACATGGAAAGGATCTTTTGAGGAAAAGGAGCAAAATTATGGGCAGTCAGCTTTTATCATTTTCTCACCTCTCTTATCAGTCATCTCTGCAGTCATCATTTGGTATTACGATGTTTTTTGTATATATATTTATATAAAATAACACCAGGTTTTGAAGTGCCTTTTTGGAAAAACAATAAGCTTCTACATACTTGCCTAGAATTACAGCAGAAAAAATTTCCCCATGCCTGTATTTTAACCAAGGTCAAATTTCTACATGTAGGGGCAGAACAATGCAAATGATATATATATAAACAGCTGGCATTTTCAATGTATGGACCATCAAGTGCAGGAAATTAATGACAACTCAGAATCCTGCTCCTCTCCAATTTCCTTCGTTAATGCACACAAACCGGCTAGAACGCACAATTAGGAGGAGGCCGCCTGTTTTCAATTAGGTCAGAGGAGAGGACCTGCCTCTTTTCTAAATGAATTGCAGATAAAGCTTTCCAGGAGTGGGTCTCCTTCTTTCCAGGCTGGCGTACATCAGGGAAGGCAGCGGCATCCTGCAGTGTTACACTAGGGAAAGCAGGGTCCAGTGTACCCAAGGATCTCATCCAGCCCTGAAAGACCAACCATGCGTTGGTCAGGACAGCTTTGTCCTCCTTTTTCCCCACCATTTTCCACCATTCCTTGGTTTATAATGGTTAACACATCTGTGTTTCATTCCCTGCCTTCAGTCTGAAAGGGGCGGGGGAAAGATGGTCTCTCAAACTGCTTGTCAAGAAGATGGAGGTGCTGGAGTAATCTGAAGGGGAAGGGCGAGTTATTTTTGTTGACAGGATTTCAACAAGTAACAGTTCTGGCTAATTACACTGTAATTGAGTTGGCATGTTAATACAGACTTCAAGGGACTCAAAGGGATTACAAAGGGATTTTGAAATACAGGCTGTTTTACTTTAAAAACAGAAACACAGAAAATAAAATAGAGCAATTGAATTAATTTACTAAACTTCCTCAGGCCCAGGCAATAACAGTTACCACTTAAAAAACAGATACTCCCATATGAGGAGCACTTAGAGAAGCTTTAGGAAAGCAGATGACCAAGGTAACTGGTTTTTCAGCCTGAGTTGCAGTCCAGTTTCCCTTAGCAGTTACCAGACAGATTTTCTGTCCTTTTAAAGACCCAAAACCTTTGGTTCACAATGATTTTTTCATGATCATTTTTAGTAGGAGAGAAAATAACTCTGTATTTGTATGGGAAACAACAATCACCATTTCAGATCTACATTAAGGGGAATTTTTGAAAGTACTTCTCCCCTTTTCTTCCCTCACATGCCTCAGAAGTTAGGCCAACTAGTGCTTCAAACTAATACTAGCAAAAAGCTTTCCTCTTGTCCAGTGTGCTCTAAAATTCTCCAGTCCTTGTTCTGCAGCATCTGGCATCGGTCACTTCTTGGATTAAGGCTACAAGGGATGAATCTGAACCTAAAGGAAGGGGGGAAAAGGTTCTGCTTGTATGAGGACATATTAACATTGTTTCTATAAAACACAATCTTTACAGTGCAGTAAAAGTTTCACCAGAGTGCCTCTATGTGTTCATCTTAAACTGCACAGGCAAAAACACTACAAATGTATTTTAATTCATCTGGTCACACAACAGCTGAGTCATTTCAAGTATCTAAGACCACGATTATGCTTTCCTCTAATAATAAATATATTCTGTGAGATTTAAAAATATGACATCAAAAAGCCGCTCTGAAGTCCAACATCCCCCACAGGGTACTCTGATTTTAATGTGACATCCTTAAATAGGATACAATATGCTGAGTTAGCCTTTTCCTTAATTGGCCCCAATGGCACCATCTCCCAAATGCTCTTTTACACAGTAGGTGCTTCATTTGCTGAGTTAAATGCCACTCAACATAATCTCAAAGGAAACAGTGCACATATGCAAACCAATGCCATGAAAAAATATGATATTTCTTTCATCATGAGGTACAGGGAGAGGTTTTCTCTGCAGAAAGGCAACTGCCAAAGCTGTGGCATGGTCACACTGGGGATGTATCTTCATGCTTACCCTGAAGTGTAGAAGTGCCTTCAGTTCTCTGCCCTTTGGAGTCCATTGCCCAGCTCTACTTTACTACCACAAGGCCGTGGCTTAACGAGATGACTTGCCCTAACATCGTGGTAAAAGTATGTATCACACTCCACATGTTGCTCCACCTTTCCGTACTGAACCATCAATATTAAATCTCACATGAACAGAGTCTCTGAAAATGATGGATGAAAGGGATAGAAAAGAAGTCTGGGTCTTTTGTGTGAATTCACGCATAATGATTAAACATGGCTCCTGTGCTGAGTACCAGTGCAAAGACTCTCTGAAAACACATTCAAAATGTATTTTAAGGGCCTTAGAGGTGCATAGGCCTTTTGTGGATGCTCCGCATGGGGTTAGTTTCACAACCTCTGATTTTTCCCTAGAAAAACAGTGACTAGACATGTCCCTCAGAACACTGCAGTGCTGTTATTACAGTGGGATGTGTGGTGCAGCGTGATGTATGTATCCACTGATAGCAATGGAAAAACTTCCATTCAATTAAATGGGCTTGAAGCCAGGCCCACAGTGAAGCCTTGTCTGTAACTGTTAGTGTGATGGTGGATTCTATAACAACTGTATCATAAAACACTTTACAAAAGAGTCATGAACTCTGGAAAAGAGTAAGGCTTATATATTCCATTTAAACAGAGGAAGTTGCTCAGTGACTTGGCAGGAAAGCATGACCCCCAGTTATGGGTAACTGAAGCCAACATCAGAGAAACTGTATAAGCAGATAGTTATAATCAAGGCTCACATCTTTCCAGTCTGTTACTGATTCTTATGACTATTTCTGAGCTGGACCTAGAGATGCATAAGAGGAAAGTGAAAGTGATGTGTGATGAGGGTGACAGCCTCCTGCATGCAGAAAGCCTGGGCATAGCTTTTTGCAGTCTGTCAGGTCACTGCTTGAAATTACATTTTCAGTGAAATCAATAGCTAAATGCCTTTTGACGTCAGTGGGGCCAGAGTTTCCCATTTTGGACTAATAAAATGTCAGAGGGTGAGGTAAAGTAAAGTAGCTATCACAGAAAGAAAGAATGCACACATAAATAGAATGGGGACAAATTCATAGCTGACAAATATTCTCTCCTAGTTGCATGGAAGATCTGGAAGAAAAAAAACACACTGTAAGGAATAAGATAATCCCCAGGTTTCTCCTTTTGGATGATAAATAAGTGTCTGAATAAAAGGAGAGAGAGGAAATGAGAGGCAGGAACACATAACTTTTCAACTCAGAAGTGTCTGAATCTTGACTAGGAGAAGGCTATAGTGTAAAATAATTTCCTTATTATCCTGGGCCAATATTTTATGGAATTGAGGCTTTAGTGACAATACTGCCTTAAATAGGTTCCATTTCTGACCTCTTTTTCCCACTCCTGAGCAACAGCACACTATGCCCTAACTGCATTGACACAACTATTTGTGGACGCACGCTGTAAACAGGCTCAGAAGAAATACCCAGTTTAAGCTCTTCAGGAGTGTTAGGAGGTTGTTGAAAAGCCAGTGATGCTATCAGATTTGTCACTGGCATGGACCTGGTGACACCAGGATGCTTGATGTGTCTTTGGATGCTCCTTGGATTTGCCAGGGAAAGCAGCCCTCCTTCTCCCCACCCTCCTGACCACAGTGGCAGGCTGGACTTATATGGTATGATCAGGGCAACAGGTTTGGTACATTGTCCTGCATGAGTTGTAATCAAGCTCAGGACTGCCTGGCATGCAATCCTGATCGCATGATTCATGTACCTTATTGTCCCTTTTCCTATCTATTAATCCTCCTTTTTTCATAGAATCATCATAGAATGGCCTAGGTTGGAAGGGACCTTAGAGATCATTTAATCCAACCTCCCTGTCATGGGCAGGGATGCCTCTCAACTAGATTAGGCTACTCAAGGCTCTGTCCAACCTGGCCTTGAACACCTCCAGGGAGGTGGCAGCCACAACATCTCTGGGCAATTTATTCCAAAGTCTTGCCACCCTCGTACTGAAGAATTTATTCCTAAAATCTAATCTAAATCTATTCTCCTTCAACTTAAACCCATTACCCCTTGTCCTATCAGTGGACGCTCTTGTAAAAAGTCCCTCCCCAGCCTTCCTGTAGGTTCCCTTCAGGTATTGGAAGGCAGCTATTAGGTCCCCCCGAAGTCTTCTCTTTTCAAGACTGAACAACCCCAGCTCCCGCAGCCTTTGGCACCTCGTAGCAAAGGTGCTCCAGCCCTTGGATCGTCTTTGTGGCCCTCTTCTGAACACGCTCCAACAGATCTATGTCTCTCTTCTGGT